>CM059200.1:55396806-55464155 GCA_030323885.1 Branchipolynoe longqiensis | reverse complement strand
CAGGTCACCAGAGGTCACCAGAGGTCACCAGAGGTCAGCTTTAAGTGGTGCTGGCCCCTGTGTGATCTGTGCCGCCCCTGACAGCCATACAGCGGGTTCGCACTGCATGTTCACGACACCGTCTTAAGGGCAGGGGCGTCTGCAGCAGTGTCGTAAAAACACCGCATTATTTACAAATACAGGCAAGGTGTCTGTACCGAATTGAAGTCCGAATTATGGTGACGTTAATAGGTTCCGTGAACTTGTCAGGAATTGTAATTAACTATGTGAATGTGACATAGGGTCGTAAAGCTAACAAGCAGCCAACGCAAAACAGACCCGACTTGTATACATGTAACTCATGTAGTATCATGTATGTATGTATTATCATGTATTATCATGTATGTATGTATTATCATGTATGTATGTATCATCGTATGTATTATCATGTATGTATGTATTATCATATGTATGTATTATCATGTATGTATTATCATGTGTATGTATTATCATGTATGTATGTCTTATCATGTATGTATTATCATGTGTGTATGTATTATCATGTGTGTATGTATGTATTATCATGTATGTATGTATCATCGTATGTATGTATTATCATGTATGTATGTATTATCATATGTATGTATTATCATGTATGTAGTATCATGTATGTATGTATTATCATGTATGTATGTATCATCGTATGTATTATCATGTATGTATGTATTATCATATGTATGTATTATCATGTATGTATTATCATGTATGTATGTATTATCATGTATGTATGTATTATCATGTGTGTATGTATTATCATGTGTGTATGTATGTATTATCATGTATGTATGTATCATTGTATGTATGTATTATCATGTATGTATGTATTATCATATGTATGTATTATCATGTATGTAGTATCATGTATGTATGTATTATCATGTATGTATGTATTATCATGTGTGTATGTATTATCATGTGTATGTATGTATTATCATGTGTATGTATGTATTATCATGTGTATGTATGTATTATCATGTGTATGTATGTATATATGTGTGTATGTATGTATGTGTGTATGTATATATGCATGCATGTATGTATGTATGTATGTACATACATATATATGTATGTATGTATGTATGTATGTATGTATGTATGTATGTGTGTATGTATGGGTGTATGTATGTATGTGTGTATGTATGTATGTGTGTATGTATGTACATGTATGTGTATGTATGTATGTGTATATGTGTGTGTATGTATGTGTGTATGTATGTGTGTACATGGGTATGTGTGTGTATGTGTGTATATATGTGTGTATGTATGTGTGTATGTATGTGTATGCGTGTATGTATGTGTATGTATGTATGTGTGTATGTATGTATGCATGGGTATGTGTGTATGTATGTGTGTATGTATGGGTGTGTATGCATATGTGTGTATGTATGTGTGTATGTATGTGTGTATATGTATGTATATGTGTATGTGTGTATGTATGTATGTGTGTATGTATGTATCTATGGGTGTGCATGTATGTGTGTATGTATGTATGTATATGTGTGTGTATGTATGGGTGTGTATGTATGTGTGTATGTATGTGTGTATGTATGTGTATGTATGTATGTGTATGTATGTGTATGTATGTGTATGTATGTATGTGTATGTATGTGTATGTATGTGTATGTATGTATGTATGTATATGTATGTATGTATGTGTGTATTTATGGGTGTTGATGTATGTGTGTATGTATGTGTGGGTGTAGTTATGGGTGTATGTATGTGTGTGTATGTGTGTATGTATGGGTGGGTGTATTTATGGGTATGTATGTGGGTATGTATGTGTGTATGCATGTATGTGTGTATGTATGTGTGTATGTATGGGTGTGTATGCATGGGTGTGTATGTATCTGTATGTATGTGTGTATGTATGTGTGGTTGTATGTATGTGTATGTATGTGTGTATATATGTGTGTATGTATGTGTATATATGTATGGGTGTATGTGTATATATGCATGGGTGTATGTATGTGGTATGTATGTGTATGTGAGTATGAATGTGTGTATGTATGTGTATGTATGTACGTATGTATGTATGTGTATGTATGTATATATGCATGTATGTATAATACTAGTAATAGTCTGCCCTGACCTCTCAGGCAAGTAACCACATAGACCGGTAGGCGTGGGTAGTGTGGTGATATCAGGGAGCCTAGGTGGTGTAATGGTTAGCAGACTGGCCCGGAATGCAAAGAGATGTGGGTTCGAGTCCCGCTCTAGGCACAGTATTTCCCATTTTCATCACCCCCATGACACATGTATATAATATATAGTTAGCATGTACAGTAAAACCTTTCTAACCGATCACGTCCACAGATCGACCACTCCCCCATATCGATCAATTTGCGTGGGTCCCAACAATACCATCGTAAGGATATTATAACTCCCTAAATGGACCACTTAAAGTCTGTCCCATGGTCGGTATATTCAGAGAGGTCTTACTGTATGTATTGTGTAGGCCCTATGCATTAAGTATTTGCATACATACCTATCTTAGTGTGTGCAGGCATGTATATTTACATGTATGTCTGTATGTGTTATATATTTTCACTATTCATGTTTTTTGTATTAAACTATTATGTATTATAGGTGTGATATGCATGTGTTATGCATGTGCTATGCATGTGTTATGCATGTACTATGTATGTGCTATGCATGTACCAAGCATGTGCTAAGCATGTGCTAAGCATGTGCTATGCATGTGATATATGTGATGTGCATGTGCTAAGCATGTGCTATGCATGTGTTATGCATGTGCTATGCATGTGCTATGTATGTGAGGTACATGTTTTATGCATCTGCTAAGCATGTGCTAAGCATGTGCTATGCATGTGCTAAGCATGTGTTATGCATGTGCTATGCATGTGATATGTATGTGATGTGCATGTGATATGCATGTGATGTGCATGTGATGTGCATGTGATGTGCATGTGATATACATGTGCTATGTATGTGATGTGCATGTGCTGGGTATGTGCTATGTATATGCCATGCATGTGATATGCATGTGTTCTGCATGTGCTATGAATGTGTTTTGCATGTGATATGCATGTGTCGTGCATGTGATATGCATGTGCTATATATGTGATGTGCATGTGCTATGCATGTGCTATGCATATGCTATGCATATGCTATGCATATGCTATGCATATGCTATGCATGTGATATACATGTGATATGCATGTGATATGCATGTGATATATATGTGATATACATGTGCTAAGCATGTGATATGCATATGCTATGCATATGCTATGCATGTGCTATGCATGTGATGTGCATGTGATATGTATGTGATGTGCATGTGCTATGCATATGATATGTGTGTGCTATGCATGTGATGTGCATGTGATGTACATGTGTTATAGATGTGCTTTGAACATGTGCTATGTATGTGCTACGTATGTGATATGTATGTGCTATGTACCTACATGGTATGTAGGTATTGTGTATGCATGTATTATGTATGCAATATGTAAGTAGCATATACGTAGTAAGTATGTGTTATGACTTATGTACCAATTATGGACATGTTATACACATGCTATGTATGCAGTATCTATGTATTATGCATATATATTAGTATTATGTATGTATCATCTATTATGTATGTGCTATGTATGTGCTATGTATGTACTATGTATGCATGATGTATTACTATGCAGGCTCCTAAAACATGTCTAAATGGTAGTGTAACTGAAGAAGGATTGGCTGCCTACCGTACCACGTTCCCAACGACCACTATATTTAGAACCACACATTATATATATATATATATATATATATATATATATATATATATGAGCCTGTCTCAAAAGGTGATAACTCTTCTTTTTTTTTTGTCCATTGTAAAGATTGACATAAAACAGTACAGAAACGGTTACACTAAAAACACAAGGACATTTGCTCCAAATCAATATGTATTCTATTGGGATTACGAAATACCATAAATCAGTTTATGCTGAGCAAATGCTTAAGCATATAGTATGTTGATCGTTAAAACGGACAACGTTTTGGCCCGTATTATTATTATTACTTATCAGCTATTGAGACAGGCTTATATACATACTCTATACATCATACCCACGTATAATATACACACACAGAGGGAAAATGATCATATCATTAGTGCGTGTGATAAAAAATAACAAAGTAGGGCTTGTTCAAGTTGTTGGCTCTCTGACCACCCATGCATGTCCGTAGAGTATCAGGTGGCAACCAAGGAATTTGACGGGCATGCGATGCGCTCCCCCCCCCCCCCCACCCTACTCACACCCACACCCCTCACCAGCCCCTTCGCTATACACCTGAATAGGTAGGCCTACATGGTACTGTTCCCTCCCTCTCAAATACTCAAATATTTCCTCTCCCCCTCTCCCTAAACAGTAAACCCTCTCTAACTGTCCACCTCCACAGATCGACCACTCCCCAATATCGATCGCTTTATTTGGATCCGCCACAATACCATTGTAACCATATTCTAGCTCCCTAAGCCAACCACCTCCCTAAATGGACCACTTAAAGTCGGTCATAAGGTCAGTCGATTTAGAGAGGTTTTACTGTATATTATAGCTTATATACTAATATAGTAACCATGTCCGATAGTACGCCTTCTTGTATGTCGAATATATATATATATCTATATATATATATATATATATATATATATATATATACAGTAAGACTAAGAGTAAGACCTCTCTAAATCGAGAGACCTCGGGGCCGACTTTAAGATTAAGTGGTCCATTTAGAGAGGTGATCGGTTTAGGGAGTTAAAATGTGGTTACAATAGTATTGTTGGAACCCAAATAAAGCGATCGATAGAGGAGAGTGGTCGATCTGTGGAGGTGGTCGGTTAGAGAGGTTTTACTGTACACACTAATGCAATGTGTGTGTGTATATATATGTATACACGTAATAGAATATATACCAGACGAGGTGGTGAAATCGATACACCGCAGGCTTCCATGCGGAAGGTCAGGAGTTCGAATCCAGGCCGAGTCAAAGCAATTACTTAAAATATTGACACTTGTTGCTATCTCGCATGACACTCAACATTACTAGGATAGGACAATGACCGGTTTAGCACAGTATCAGGATAATGTGACTGCATGCGTTGGATATCGAGTAATGCCGCCGGTGGCCTGATCTCCCACTGGGGCAGCACTATAAAGGCATTAGTGTGCACTGTCACAAGTCGGTACCCATCCTGATAGGACTATATATGAGGCTAGGATGTTGGTTAATTGGTTGTTGGATTTTAATGTCCTGGCAACAGGTCATATCAGGACGGGTACCGATTTGTGACAGTGTGCGCTCATGGCGACTTTATAGTACTGCCACACTGGGAAATATAATTGTGTATACTAATAAGTAATATGCCAACCGCTGCCTGAGATATAAAATGTGGCATGACACACTAATTTACTATTCTGTCCAGTGTGGGCTATGATTGTATAGAAGCTTTATTGTATCTCTGGAACGGGTCATCAATATGTAATTGCAGGCACAAACACACATACATAAGCTATTCAATATGTCTATATCGCCACTATCGGTTTGCCCAGACTCGACTGGGCCTACCTACCGCGTTCAAAATGCATAGTCTGTTTAATGTATTTGTATATATATATATAAATACATGGATGTACTATTTTAGTTATATGTAACATGTATATGGTACATGTATATGATATATAAAACATATATACGTCATATATAACATACACATGATCTAGATATAACATACATGTTATATGCATGTAGAATATATATATTGCAATGTTAGATAAGTTGATAAAAAAATAGGCATATATATGTATGCTTAATATAGTTATATGGTGTTTGCAGGATTTTCTTCTTATTGTGTATCATGTTCAGTTTTAAATAAAAGATTCAGCGTTGTGTATCATACGGGGTGAAACTTTGATCTAGTTCAGGTTACACTAAGTTAGTTTTACTGTATATATTCAGCTGACAGTGTATATTTCCAATGTTGTGTTTAGCCATATTAAGAATGTCAAATTTTTTCAAGCATAATATATCAAAAATCTAAATTGGTTTTGAGTTTCTGTCATTTTCTGAGAGAAATATATTAGGTTGAGCGTCATAATCTACCTTACTTTAGTTTGAAATAACTTATATTTTAAATGGCTAACTTTTGAGATATTTGAAGTGCAAACATGCTAAATTAATTTTGGCAGGCACGCCAAAACTCTGACACCATAGGCTTCTGCAGTAACAGATTCTATTAAATTGTCTCAGTATTCCTTTCTATCTGGCGACAACTGTTTAATAAGTGCACCAGTATCTAAGTTAGATATGTTGAATCAAATCTGGATAATTATTTTGCTTTTTAAAATTTGATGTTTTCATCAGACTATGCAGCTTTAAATATGACTCTGTACAGCCTACAGAGTGGTTGAAGTTTATATATAATTGAATAATTATCCTAATAACCACACGTTATACATGTTGCCACAGTGCAAGAATGAATTATAATAGTAATTGTGGCTGCATCTTTAATAATGTAATCTCTGCGCCTATAAATTAATATTGTAACCTCATGTGACATGTCGAACACTGTCCCTGCACACTGCCACTGGCAGAGACAGAGACAGAGCTTCGTCCCAGTCTACCAAAGTACTCAGACACGCTGAACCAGTCAGTAGTCACTGGCAGGGTTCCACACAGTCTCACAACCTGCTCACAACTCACCTTCTGTTCTTGGACAATGGAAGGACACAGGTCCGGGCTGTGGTCAAGGTTTTAATCCGTCTTGACTTGGCTGGCTCTCTCCTCCTCCCCCCTCATGCACCTGTGTCTTCACTTCTTGAGGAACCACCCATCATCATCATGTGGTGTGTCGGCGACGGCTGGCTCAATGTCCCGGCGGTTCAAGGCAGTGAGGCCCGCCCGGTGTGTTGTGGTGAGACAGAAGCTGTGCAGTTTGACAGTTCTCTCTTTGAATTCGAAGTGAAACCCGACTAAATGAAACACTCTACCCTTCACGAATTATGTGGTTCACCCGGAGAGTAGAGCCAAATTACCGATACCTGTATTATTCAGTGATGTAAACATAAGGTGATAAGGGGCTGCTCTTGTCCCATGAAGTTTACCCTGAGCTCATGCCGAAAGCGCGACCCATTTAGAGCCGTTCTGATTGGTTAAGAAAACAAGGTCACAGTTCAGAGGTCATGACATATATTCCCTTCGCTTGATTGTGAAGATCGGAAGCCTGGGCAGTTCTTTGTTTACGTCCGTTTGTGTGTACACCGTGCGTTTTTGTGGACAATATCGACTCAGAAACATCCATGAGTAATCAGTGGAACATTGTGTATCTATTTTTAGACTCTGTAGTGCGCTGTTCAACTAAAATCAGCCAAAATGACGATGGCAAACCTTGAGTTCGTCTCAAAAATGGCGGAATTCGGCCCAGATTCGGGAGGCCGTATGAAGGTGGGTTTATTTGCTGTTTACTGTCATTGAGCGTATCTTTGTGACTAAGTTGGCAGGTTACGTATTTGGATAAGGACTTTTGTTCCTGTATGCAATGGGTAATGCCAATATGTGCCTGTACTTACACAGTAATACCAAACCGGCTTTACACCTGAGCGATAATGTAGTAGTTGGTCATTCAGAACAGGCTATAACAGGGCACAGCCACAGGCAGTGTAGACTGTGATGTGTGTCTGTGTCACTCACTAACTCAGTGACAGTGTGTAAACAATCAGTGTCACCTGTCACTACTACTTACTAGACTTCTTAAGAGTCGAGAGACTAGTATCACTAGTCTCTCTAGTTATCCCTGTCTGTGACAGGGCTGCTAGATAACCTTATAGAACAAGTGTCCGAAGACAGGGTTATTGACATCACAGAAACTACCTGAAATGCTGAATTTGCAATCTCGTATGTTAAGTATATTGATAGGTATGTGACAAAAAATGTCAAATTCAATAGATTCCAACATAAAATATATCACTGCAAAGGTATTGGAAAGTCCTTTCTAATGATACCTAAATCATCATCCTGTGAAATTATCAGGGAAGTTGTGACACTTTATAAAGCGTGTTTTATGGGTAATTCTGGTCCATTGTTTCAATGGAAAAACAGTTGAATTCTGTGACCCATCTCATGCGTCTTGGCATGTGTGAAAAAAATGCAATGATATATTTTATGTTGGAATCTGTTGACTTTGAAATTGTTTGTCGCCTACCTATTACCAGGCACACCTTTTTATCTGCCCTCAAAATTAATGTTCTGGTGCTCAAATTGACACCAAATTACACCCTAATATGGAGAAGTATATAAAGAAACAAAATAAACTAGTTTAAAAAATATCAAAACTTACCTTTAGGTAGCATTCCAGTGACTTAAACAGACATAATTTTGAATAGCGATTTTGTGTCACTTCTATAAATCGGACAGCAAATATTTTTGGGTGGAGCAAAATGTGAACTATATCATGCATACGGTTGCATTCCTGGTAGTCCTAAAATATCGATTGCAAGTGAGATGGGAAAAGACAGTCATGTGTGCACCACGCACGCACGGTGGGACAAGCGAGTACCGTGAAAGCGGGGTGTTTTTCGCATGCCTAATATTGACTGTTGTTAAAATATGTATCTACACGTTAATATGAATAAATACCGGTAGATAAATTATCAAATAAAAAAATATATATTAAAGATACAGAAGCTGAGAAGAGAATAAGCAAATTATGCCTCAACTGTCGTAGAAGATAATTCGATAGACAGCCCGGTACATATGGAGTGAAGAATTAATGAAACATGTACTAGCTATGGTGTAGATTAATTAAATTTAAAATTATTATCGAGAGTATCTGGTCGCTGCCGTCTTGTTTTGTTCTTTTGTATTCTCTCAGTTCAGCAACTCGTGGTATGTTTATTCAGTAATGACAATGTCCAAGTGTAACATCACTAACAATGGATAAGTATTGTAGTGGTCTGCACTGACCGCTCAGGCAAGGAGCCGCATATACAGGTAGG
Organism: Branchipolynoe longqiensis; assembly: GCA_030323885.1. Lineage (NCBI taxonomy): Eukaryota > Metazoa > Annelida > Polychaeta > Phyllodocida > Polynoidae > Branchipolynoe > Branchipolynoe longqiensis. Next base: position 55,455,111 of record CM059200.1, on the reverse strand, counting down.
GGTGGGTAGTGTGGTGATATCAGGGAGCCTAGGTGGTGTAATAGTTAGCACACTGCCCCGGAATGCAAAGAGATTTGGGTTCGAGTCCCGCTCTAGGCGCAATACTTCCCATTTTCATCACCCCCACGACACTATCAACTTAGTAGGATGGGGGAAACTGTGCTAAAATTCTGTGGTGTGATAGCGACTAGAATTAAAATAGGTTATGATTATTTGTCAGTTGCAGCGGCTTTAAAAAAAATAGTTTTAATATACATACTTTTTTTATCGATTAAAAAAAATCTAAGTGAGGTAGTCCGATAAAAGCAGAATATTTTCGAAACCAAAACACTTACTTTACATACATTTGATCCGACTTAGTTAACTTAGATAATGGTGTAATCATGAGTCAATTAACAGAGATGAAAGACCTCCGCGGTTTCATAGATTTCCGGGATTTATTATATTAACCAATTAATGTTAGACAAAATTCCAAAAGATGGGATCTATATGACAACAGTTGGGTTGTTCGAATCCCGTTCTTATATGACATTAGATGTAGTTAGAACATAAAACGTAAGCAAGAAAGTGTTAGATATGGGCGATAATGCAAGCACAACAAGGCTAGTTGAAACCTGACTTCCGGTATTTTTCTGCGATTCCCTGACAATGCTAAACCTATGGGAGAATATCCGCATTTCCGTTTTTTTTCCCAGAGACCATTTTCATAAAAACCTGTTGTCACTGCTGAAGCCTATGATGTCAAGCATTTTCTACATGCATGCCTAAATTACTCATTTTCTAAGTTCAAAGAGCTCCAGGGTTAACCCATTAAATTAAAACTAATACAGTAAAACCTCTCTAGACCGACCTCGCCACAGATCGACCACTCCCCTATATCGATCACTTTATTTAGGTCCCCACAATACGACCATCTCCCTAAATGGACCACTTAAAGTCGGTCCCATGGTCGGTCGATTTAGAGAGGTTTTACCTTAGTTCCTTCAAGTTCAAGGTAAATCAAATTAGATTATTACAATCAAATCATATTTATCTTTTAAAAAATATGTAAAATAAATTCAAACAATCCCATTTTGCAATACTGTGAAATATATGAATCTTTCATATCTGTTGCGTATATTATGTCAGATGATCTATTTTTATTTGCTATGCCTCGCATTATACTGCTATTCCCGTCCATGGCAATGGAAAACAATAAATACCAATTGAAAAATTAATTCTGTTTGACTCATTCATAGTATGAGTAAAACAGAATTTCCACGATGCGTAAACTATATTGTGCTAGGCCATCCCTTCCATACTTGCGCCAATCCACAACTGATTTGGTAGACCATAACTCCATAAGCTTGTAGCAGGATGTCTGCAGCACCTCATGTTCCCACGTTGTCACCCGACCGGGTACTGACTAGGCTCAACGCTGTTTTACTTCAGCGATCCGATCAGATGAGAAGCGATGTTTCCAAAATTATGTTGGTGGCCATATTCCACGGTGGCGCGTATCACTGGGTGGGACAGTCAGAGTTGAAGCTAGATAGATCTATTCGGAAGCTGTGCTTTTAGTTTTACTGTTAATTGACCATTCACAGGGCCTGACGATGGTGAAGCCGATTGTGTTTGGAAATGTGGCGCGGTACTTTGGCAAGAAGCGAGAAGAAGACGGACACACGCACCAGTGGACAGTCTACGCCAAGCCCTTTAGGAATGAGGTTAGTCAACACACCATTTTTAAATTCATGTTTAATTATTTTGTTAATTGATGAGTTTTTTAAAAATTATTAAAATTATTTTTTTAATTAAGGTTTTTTAAATTAATTTAATTTTTAATTGTTCTTAACAAAAAAATTAGTTATTTAACATTTTTTTATAAAATTAATTTTTTTTTATAAAAATAAATGGTTTCTATTTTTTTTCTTCAAATTAATGAATATTTCGTTTAGTCATGTAGTGCCCGTCCTGCCTAGAGTGACAGCTACAGTTTAAAGGTTTGAAATCATAGTTGAATTTAGATGGCTTCATCTTCTGTAAATTGGATGGTAATTATTCGGGAAGAGCCACTCCCCCCTCACCCACATCCACTCCTTTCTCATCTTTGTATTTGAAAAATTATTTTTTGATATCGTTATTGCTGAAGCCTATGGTGTCAGAGTTTTGACGTGCATGCCAAAATTAACTTGGCCATGTTTGCAAATATATCCAAAGTTAGCCATTTAGGATCAAAGTTACTTCAAACTAATAGTCCATAGATTATAATCATCAACCTAGTAATATGTTTATTTTTAATAAAATGACAGAAACTCAAAACTATCAGCCTATGCAATTTCAAGCAGTGTTCGAAATTAGGCATGTCTGCTTGTCCAAGCCAAATTAGACAAGCGGACAAGCAGAATATGGCCTGAGCTTTTCCGTTGGAGAAGTGACAATTTTGGGCTGAAAATCGTGATATTTTAAGTTAACCAGATACATGTACGTAACACTGAACATTATACAATACTTAGACACTAGAATTAACTAACAATTAACCAGTTAAAGAGTTTAGGAACTAACAATAATCATGATAATCAAATGTGGAAAGTCAGAATTCAGACAGACAAGTCAAAATCACACCATAATTGTCTGATGGACAAGTGATGAATTTCGCTTATTTTCTATCACTGTTAAGTTTAAATGAGTTCTATAAATTTTGTTCCAGGACATGTCTACTTACGTGAAGAAAGTGCAGTTTAAGCTTCACGAGAGTTATGCCAACCAAAATCGAGGTGAGTGTATTACAAATGTCCAATATTACCAACATGGGGGGGGGCTGAGAACCATAAAACCACCTCACCTCAAACCTATCCTAAATCACCAAAAACCCAAATGTATCCCAATTTTAAACCATTTGATCTCAGACCACACTATCTAAAGTTGAGCACTGCAATGAATTCATCTGTTTTTTTTCTAAACCAAAGCGCATGGCTAGATTTGATCCTACAAATACAGGTTCGATACTGGTGCATTCATCTAACATTTGTTGCGGTTTGGTGCTCCTGTGCTCGAAAACAGGCGAACAAAGTCTATGCCCAGCATTTCGATCTGTGTGTACTGCAATTGATTATCGTCCATGTCTTCACTTCACAATATCTCTAAAGTTAACCCTGTGAAATATAAATTATTTCAACTTTCAACCCTGTGTAACTCAGGGATGAAAGATCTCCGCGATTTCGCGGATTTCCGGGATTTTTCCTGTATCAGGGATGAAAGATCTCCGCGATTTCGCGGATTTCCGGGATTTTTCCTGTAGCTTTGAGTGTATACTAATACATTGTGCCCGTCCTGATATGACCTTAGATGTTACCAGGACGTAAAACTCCAATACCCAACCTACCAATACGTTATTTTACTAATATGTGGTGCAAACGCCGCAGCACTAGCAGCGTATACTAGTCAACCCATATTGGTTCTCACAGTCAACACCAGGTGGCAGCACCACACTATATGCTTCTATCGCCGCAGCACTATCAGCGTATACCGATATGTGGTGGAAACGCCGCAGCACTAGCAGCGTATACTACCAATACATGCTTCAAACTGCGCAGCACTATCAGCGTATACCAATATTTATGAAACCTGACTTCCGGGAATTTTCAGGGATTCCCTGACAATGCTAAGCCTATGGGAGAATATCAGCATTTCCGCTTTTTTCCCCGGAGACCACTTTCATCCCTGCTGTATACTAATAAGTTGCGCCCATCCTGATATGACCTTAGATGTTGCCAGGACGTAAAACTCCACCAACCATCCAATACATTATTTCACGCTGCAGCACCATCAGCGTATACTAATATGTGGTGCAAACGCCGCAGCACTATCAGCGTATACTACTAATACGTGCTTCTAACGCCGCAGCACTATCAGCATATACTGATATGTGATGCAAACAGCACAGCACTAGCAGTGTATACTACTAATACATGCTTCAAACAGTGTAGCACTATCAGTGTATACCAATATGTATGAAACTCAACTTCTGGGAATTTTCAGCGATTCCCTGACAATGCCTATGGGAGAATATCAGCATTTCCGCTTTTTTTCCCGGAGACCACTTTCATCCCTGGTAACTGAATCTCAGACATTTAGACTGGGTGTAATGCTGCTCTCCTCTGTGTGTTTCAGTGGTTACCAAGCCGCCATATGAAGTTACAGAAACTGGCTGGGGAGAGTTTGAAATAGTCATCAAGCTCTTTTTCAATGATCCAAATGAGCGCCCGGTAAGTGAAACTGGCTTTCTTATATTTGTGATTAAAAAATTAAATCATTACGCCATAATTTTGTTTAAATTGTTTTTTAGTTACATTTGTTGATTAAGCAAGGCGAATTTCAGTCACTAACAATTGGTCTTCCTCATTCCACTCATGGCTCCTTGTCCTATCCTTGTAATGATAGACACGCTAGGCTAGGTAGCGACAAGTATAATACATAATTTTAAGTCATTTGTTTGATTCGGCCGAGATTTGAAAACCCATAGCCTGTGACACGTGAAATGAGTGCCCAATTCAAACGGTCAACCCGTCTGGTTTTATAACAAGATGTGATAAGACTCTTTCTATCTTTTTGTGTTCATGTAATTATATATGATATATTCAAAACATCGATAACTAGTTTAGCATTGTTTTTTGTGTGTGTAAATATAGAAGTTTAATACCCTAATGTAAATATAAAGATAATATAACCATAGACAGCATTAGCGCAAAGCACACAGCTGGAAGGCTCTACAGCATTACCAGGCGTTCCAACTGATGAGGCAGCTAGCTTGCTGATCTAATCAATGCTGAGCAGGCATGTCAAATGATGAATCTATGATGATGAATCGATGAGCGCTGGTGCTAATTTATACCACAGCAGTTATTTCTCAGGACTCCCGATAGAAAAATTCTATCTGGGATTCGGTGAATTATGGGTAAGTTTGTCAGTTGTCGAAAATTTAGAGTCAAGTGCTTAATTTGACATATTTTCACGGTTATTTCCTATTTGTTTTTCATCCATACTGATATATTTTTGCATCTTCTTAATTTAAGAAAAACATTAATAAAAATCTTAAAATAACCAACTCTGTGACCATGCTTAATTAATTAATTTTCTATACATCGCTGAGATTCTTTGTCATTGTGCGTCAAATATGTGGTTTTCGCATATATTTGACCTCTCACAATTTATCATCAGTCCTTAATTTCTCTCGAAAGGCTCATACAGTCTATGATCTTTGTAAACACAGTGATATTGCGGTCGTTGAGTTCATGGGTTGTCGTTCTCTGAAGCTGGGTACCACATATTTGGTGTCCGTGATACGAAGGACATAATTAATTTTCTTTTTTTTAATAGAAAGTCAAATAATTATTGTTGCCTTTTTGTGTTAAGTATGCTACCAATACAATATCATATATGTATTAAATTTATCCCCACAAAATGTATCAAAAGTGGGTATATACAATTTTGTGTGATAATAGAATGTGAAAATTTACATTTAAATGGGTATTTTCCTAAATTGTTCTTGTAAGAAATACTTTTGTTTCCTTAACTGTAATCAATAAAATCTTGGTTGGATATGTTCTGTACGTTGAAATGATGTTCTGGATGTGTGTTTAATTGCCATGTTACACAGGACATTTTAACATAGTCAAAATAAAAAAGTGAAATAGGTTTTTTTTTCAACTTCTGACATATCGACAACATGTAAACGTTCACAGGAATGAGTTCTGCTATTATATGGAATGTTTTCACATTTGACTTCCATGTCACAAAAGTGGTTCTGAGTTCCAGAGAATGATGCTCATACGAATGTATTTTTCAGGTGACGCTGTATCACTTGTTGAAATTGTTCCAAAGTGAGACAGACATCATGCTAGGCAAGAAACACCTGGTGGTCGAGTACTATGATGAGCTGGTAGGTTATTTGTTGGAGTTTTACGTCTTGGCCACATTTTATTTTTGTTTTCTTGAAGATTTATACTGCCTATCATGGATAAGTCTGAATAGTCTTGTTTTCACCATTAGACAGTTGGTCGATAGAAAGCCTGAGCTTACACTTTTATCGACCTAAGCGATTTTTTAACCTCCCATACCACATAAACATGGTATGTGAGCAACTGGCCTTTGATGAAACTGTAAGTTATACACAACGGTGGAAATCCAAATTGGCAGAGGGGATGGCATGGGGCATCGAACCACCAACCTTTAGATTAGAAGTCTGACCTTGAAAAAAGTGACACTCTATCCACTCCACCACAGAGGACACCACCATAACAGTTACGTTATCCTGATTCTGTGCTAACCAGTTTTTACCCTATCCTACTAATGTCGAGGTGGGGGTTGGACGTAGCTCAGGCGGTAGAGTGTCCACCTGTGAAGGTGTCAATCATCTTATCTATCCTGCTCAGTGGAACCATTTGCAGTTTGAGGTATTTTCCCTTCCAACCAGTGTCCCGCAACTGGTTCATCAAGGGCTATGGTATTTGTTGTCCTGTCTGTGGGAGAGTGCATATAAAAACTCCATGCTGCTTATCGGGAAGAGTAGCCTATGTGGTGGCAGCAGGTTTCCTCCAAAGAAACATGTCAGAATGACCATATGTTTGACCATCCAATAACCGATGATAAAATTCAATGTGCTCTGGAGGTGTCGTTAAATAAAACAAGCTTTTTTTTTATTAATGTTGAGCGCCAGGCCATGTAGCGACAAGTATCAATTTTGCAAGTCATTGATTTGACTTGACCAGGATCCGCATCTCCCGACAATCCGCATGGGAAGCCTGTTTTTTTCAGGGGGCGGGGGGGTTCTTTTTTTGTTGTTGGTACATTATTTGTTTAAGCAGGGGAAATTTCAGTCGCATGCGATTGGTCTTCCTCATTCCACTGCTCCTTGCCATATCCTAATAATGCCGAGCGCCTGGCTAGGAAGCGACAAGTATCAGTTTTTAAGTCATTGGTTTGACTCGACCAGGATTCGACCCCACGATCTACCACATGGGAGACGGACGCTCTAACTCATTTGGCCATCCGTATTAATTTCCCAAATACCAGTAAATTTGAAAACGCACACCATAAAAAAAAAAGAAAACTGAGAAAAATACCATCGCTACTTCATCAGTCTGAATTAGCTTCTTTGTAATTTTTGCTCACAGATTTTCCAGGACCCGACAGCAATGATGCAGCAGCTGCTGGCGAGTTCACGGCCTCTGACGATCGGCACCTACAAGTGTGAGACAGATTGTAAGTAGTCAGGTGGTATCGCTAAAAGAGGCATCATATAGAAGAATAAAATATCTTTTTTATTATACGGGGTCCGTACACGTGTGAAGATCTGGAATTCAAGGCTTGATAAGAATTCAAGACTATTTTCATTTGGATTTCAGGGGGGAAAACCAACGATGGTGAATTGCGATTTCGGATTAATTTAGATGAGTGGGGACTGTTTAATGGAATGCAAGCCTTTTCAAGACTAATCACCCAAAATAGGTTAAATTCAAGGCTTTTCAAGGGTCGTTCGTAAAAATGGGCAAATGAAGTTCAAGACTTTCCAGGCCCCTACAGACCCTAATTATATACCATTTTTGTAGCATGGAAACCAAAAGTGAAAACGTTCCAAATAATAGCATATTCAGTTTTCATATGTAGGTTTGCATTTTCTGCATATGTCAGAGTTGAACAAAAATGCACTTTTTGATTTTTATGCTATACAAATTGAGTTTGTTAAAATAAACTGTCTAACATCCATCCATAGTATCATTTTAACATACACAACAAATTCTAACAAGATTTTATTGATTACAGTAAATTGTTTTGGTGTTTTTTTTCAAGAACAAAAATTGGGAAAGCACCCTTGGGTGTATGGTGTCGATATGCAAATTTTCATATTTTCACCTTCGGACAAAATCATATAAGCATATTTTGGATACATTTTGTGGGATATATTAAATATTGCTGACGTAGTTAATGCACAGAGTCAACAATAACTACACGACTTACTACCCCCACAAAAAGAAGGCAACATCCGTAACAATGTAACATGGAAACCAAAAATGTGGTACACAGTTTCAAAGAATGACCCATATATGTATACAATATATATATAATATATTTATATATAATATATATTTATCTATAATATATATATATATATTATATATATACACACACACACACACACATGCATACGTATATACACACGCATGTACACACACTACTGGTAACGTAGTGTCTCTTGGGCCGTAATCGATTAACACGACCCGGGCGACTCGAGTCAACCGAGTCGTCAGAATTTCAAATAGAACACCGCGAATGGAGTCGACAAATACACGTGCCGTGTGCAAAACAACCCGACCCCAGTAACCCACCTCTTGGTTGGGGTGGCTAGGAGCGATGACGTCACATTTGCGCTGGTACCGTCCTGCAGGATAACAGCCACCGGTACCAGTCATACATATTTTTTGTTCGTAATAACATAGATTAATGAAATGGAAATATCACTAAACTATGCCATCATAAAACAATGTAAATCCTATTTTGCTCTAATTATATCGGCTATTAAAAAACAAAAAAAAGGGCCACCATTTTTTTCACCCCGAGCATGGAGAAGCATATTCGATTATTCGACCCGAGTATGCCGGATGTGCGCATGAGCCAAAAAGTGGCTCAGGTGACCCGAATCGATTACGCCCTCGGGGTCTACCCAGTATAATGGTGTTGCCACCTGGTGAATTGAAATGGCATTAATCTAATACTTTTGATGCTGCCACCTGGTATTACGAGTAACCATAGTTACAAGCTCAGGACAGTCTAGACCCTGAGGCCGTAATCGATTAACACGACTCGGGTGACCCGAGTCGTCATAATTTCAAATCGAACACCGCGAGTGGAGTCAACAAATCCACGTGCCGTGTGCAAAACGACCTGACCCCAGTAACCCACCTCTTGGCTGGGGTTTGCTAGGAGCGATGACGTCACATCTGTACTGGTACCTGTAGGATAACAGCTACCAGTACAAGTCATACGTGTTGTTTTAATGCTTTTTTTTTTATAACCCAGATTGTCAGCGTCTACGATCATAAAATTCTTTAATTCCTATTTTGCTGTACCTATATCGTTTATTAGACAAAAATATTAAGTTTTAGATTAAGCCACCATTTTTTCCACCCCAAGCGTATCCGTTTATTCAACCCGAGTCTGTAGGATGTGCGCATGCGCCAAAAGGTGGCTCGGGTGACCCGAGTTGATTAATCGATTACGCCCTGACAGACACTATTGCATTGTCAGTAGTAAGCACCATGTACACTCTTTTGAAAATAATAAAAAATGTGTCTTTGGCATTTCCATGTTCTTAAGTATATGATTTCAGTAGAAAGATGCCAGTAACTTAGCTTGTCTATATTTCTCAAGGTTTCACTTTCTCCATTCGTGACACTAAACATACTTTATTTGTTTTTGCTGTACTAATGAATATCAATTTACTTTACAGTTGAAGATAAGAAGGAAAAGACCCTCTCCAACATACTGACGGCGAAAAAGAAAATCCGTTATGAGATCTCCGAACTGAACGAGCGATTAAAAACTAGCAAAGAAGCCATCAGCAAATTTAAAGAGGAGATCTCACGGCTTCAGGGAGTAGACGACAAAATGGAAGTATGAGTTGTGATGGCTGACGATTATTGACTTTGATGTATCAATCCTCAGCTTAAAAGTGTGTGTGGATGGTCAGGTCATCCTGTGCTGACAATACGGTGGAAATGCGAGCGATGCTGTTTGGAACAATCTGTCGAACAATTCAGCGATTCTCCACTGGCAATTCTTGTGTGTACAATGTGTGTACAATATGGACAATGCATCGACTTTGATGGTTCGGTGGTTTTGGTAGTTTGTGGTTATTCATCGGAAACTTTGCTTCTTTGCTCCAGTTTTATACACGTTTAGGCAACTCAGAAATCTGAGTGGAAACATGATTTCATGGTTTTCTCTGTAATGTTTTGTCATACAAAATATATATATATATAACTCCCCATTGGTTCGCGGCTGTACCACCAGATGGCGCTCGATGATGGGTATACCTTTCGAGTGCGCCCCGGCCGCGTCAGTCCATTTGCAACACTGCTACTCTATAGACCATTTCAAACTATATATATGTAGTGGTCTGCACTGACCTCTCAGGCAAGGAGCCGCATAGACAGGTAGGTGTGGGTAGTGTGTTGATATCAGGGAGCCTAGGTGGTGTAATGGTTAGCACACTGGCCCGGAATGCAAAGCGATGTGGGTTCGAGTCCCACTCTAGGTGCGATATTTCCCACTTTCATCACACTCATGACACTGGTTGCTGTAACCATGATCCTGTACAAGCTACACGCTGTATAGTTGTTGAACCTACCCTGTGTATGTAAGTGCGTTGCATTGCCTGTATGTATGTAATTGTAAGCATTAAAAGACTTACAATTCCAGGGGGACGAGTGTAGTGGTCTGCACTGATCTCTCAGGCAAGGAGCCCCATAAACAGGTAGGCATGGGTAGTGTGTTGATATGAGGGAGCCTAGGTGGTGTAATGGTTAGCACACTGGCCCGGAATGCAAAGAGATGTGGGTTCGAGTCCCACTCTAGGCGTAATATTTCCCACTTTCATCACACAACAGATAGTGTTCGGTTCATTTTCTTCAATTTCTTTTTTTTGCCAATAAGGCCTTTTCCCCCCCTTTATTTTCTGTATCGATACATTAGTGTTTAAGTAGCATTTCAAATGAGAATTATAGGCTCCAAAATACATTAAAAGACTCAAAATAACCAATTTACAAGAGACTTTTTTTTTTTTTTAAGAATGGATATATTGTCGGGAAATAAAATTGTTCAATTACATATGCACCTTTCACGAATGGTTGCTCTAATTTGGAAAACTTCACAACAAATATAAGTTGGGACATGAAAAGGACCAAATTGCCAAACAAAATCTCTTATAAATTGGACCAGACAGGATGGCGGAATGAGTTAGAGCGTCCGTCTCCCATGTTGGTAGACTGGGATCGTCGGTTCGAACCCTTGTCGAGTCAAACCAATGACTTAAAAATTGATACTTGTCGCTTCCTAGCAAACGCTTGGCATTATTAGGATAGGGCAAGGACTGGTTGGCTCAGTGTCAGGATAATGTGACTGAGTGGGATATCAGGTCATGGTGCTGGCAGCCTGTTCTCCCAGTGGGGCAGCACTCTATAAAGATGCCATGAGTGCGCACTGTCACAAGTCGGTACCTGTCCTGATATGACCTTAGATGTTGCTAGGATGTAAAACAACAAACTTTGCAGTAAGTAACAATAAAATGTTGAAATGGGGATAAAAGCTGGAGAATTGAGTTCTTTTAACTTTACACATTCCCATCCTTCGACAAACTTGCTGGCTCCCAATATGGTGTTGAAGATAAGACGGAAAAGACACTCCAGCATACTGGCGGTGAAATAAAAATCTGTTACGGGAATCTCTGAACTGAACAAGTGATTAAAAAGTAGCAAGGAAACTATCATAAATTTATGGAGATCTCACGGCTTCAGGGAATAGATGACAAAATGGAAGTATGAGGTGTGATGGCTGACTGTTTATTGAATTGGACGGTACCAAGCCACAGATGTGAAAAGCATGGACAATTATTGACTTTACCCATAATACTCCCCCCCCCCCCATCCTCAATTATTCAGTGAAGAAAATTCACTCCTTTTTTTATATTCCTTTTCATGTTGTCTCGCTAAAGGAATTGTCTCCAACTCAAATCTTGGATTAGAGCCAACACAAATTGTTTGAATGGAACTATATGGGGGGCCTTAAATTATATGCAGGTATGAAAGATCTCCGCGATATCGCGGATTTCCGGGATTCTTCCTGGAGGCCCATACTGCAATCCCGCAGCATGATCAGCGTATATTACTAATAAATGCTTCAAATGGCGCAGCACTATCAGCATATACTACTATTAGTACTAATATGTGCATCAAACGGCGCGCACTATGGTTTTTTGGTTGTTTTGTGTTTGTTTTGGGTTTTTGTTTTTTGGGTTTTTGTATATGATGCATCTACCTCATTTAGAGTATGAACAAAAAATTGTACGAGGCATCTGTGCAGAGTTGGTGGATTTCTGTGTTTCCGCTGATTTTCTTGAAGATTTATACTGCCTATCATGGATAAGTCTGAATAGACTTGGGTTTTCACCATTAGACAGTTGAGTTGGTTGATGGAAAAAACCCAACCAACACTTTTACCGACCCAAGGGATTTTTAACCTCCCACAGCACATAGACATGGTATGAGAGCAACTGGCCTTTGATGATGCTGTAAGTTATACACAGCGGTGGAAATCCAAATTTGCAGAGAGGATGGCATGGGGCATTAAACCACCAACCTTCAGATGAGTCCGACCTAGAAAAAAGTCAGACACTCTAAACACTCATCCACAGAGAACACCATTTTGATGATATAACAAAATGGTTCCACGTAAAGAACAGACAGCCCCTTCTGGGTTCAGAACTCCCAGAGAATCATGGGAAAATTTACCGGAAGTGAGATTTCCGCTTTTCTTTTGTTGTTGTCAGAGGTAACTTTCATGCAAGTTCATGAACCTCTGCCTGCCGTATGCCCGGCACACACCTCCCGTATATGACCTAAAACTGCCCGTTTCGCGATTAAGTTTTAGTTTTAGTCGTTAGGTGTGCACCCCCGTAGCACACCAGAGCATTGCGATTCGCGACTTAAAACTCAGTTTTAGTGCTTAAAACGCGAATCGCAAGACATTAGAAAAATGAATCGGCCAGTTTTACGTCGCGAAACGGGACAGGTTGGGTTGTGAAACGCAGTCAGTTTTAGCGCGTGAATCGTATACGGGAGGTGTGTGCCGGGCATTAATTGGTGAATGGTTCAGGAGAAGAGAAAAATAAACAATGTATTCCCTTGGCTTGAGCTTTCTGTTTGATGATGCCAGTCGCCTATAGCGAGCGATATAGATTATTTTTGTTGTTGTGATGGGTGTATTTATGCTCCCCATAACGGTTAAGTCTAATGATGTGTTTTCGCCGCTAGACAGTAATAGTCTTGTGACTCTCCTTTTTATCACCTTCAGTTGTGTAGCTAACTACTGCATGCATTCTTTCTCTCCCACAACCTTCAAACCTCTGTGAGTTTGTTTGTTCTACAATTGGATAATTGTTTGGTTACCAATAGTTAATTTCTCTGAATGTCTTCACCTGGCTGTGTTAGTGGTCATTAGGTTTTGATTTTAAGTTTAAAGTTGACCTTTTGTATGTATCATACCTAGCATCTATACCCTCTAAAACTTTGCTTGAATTATCAGTGTATTTTCTGAATATGACATCACACATGCACATACAGACATCACACATGAACATACAGGCTTACAGCAATGTGTCCGACACCAGATTCCCATCTTATCTGAATACAAAATATATATTTATTAAATGCTTTTAATTCCCACCTGCATGATTATTTATTACGGTTTATGTCCTATCAATGTCTAAGATCATATCAGGATGGGGACTGACTTGTGACAGTGCATACTAATGGTGACTTTATAGTGCTGCCTCATGAGAAGATTGGGCTGTCGGCACCATGACCCGATATCCCACTTTGTCACATTATCCTGATACTGAGATAACCAGTCCTTGCCCTATCCTATTAATGCCGAGCGCCAGGCTAGGTAGCGACAAGTATACATTTAGTAAGTCATTGGTTTGACTTGGTCGGGTTTTTGAACCGACAACGACCCACACAGGTAGTCAGCTAGCCAGTCAGTCAGTGCTCTTAGTCTTAGCGATTCGCCTATCCCATCCGGTGCTGCCACATAGAGGCTTCATTGGTTCCCAAATTTAGCCTTGTTATCAACATTTAGGTAGTTGATGATAAAACTGGTGAAAGCCCCCTGGAAAAAGGTGTCACGTGACGGCTCAGGGGCGAGGAGCTAAATAACAGCGGCTGGGGCCAAATTCGTAGAGCGCAGGGCTCCCGTGTGGGAGATCGGGAGTTCGGTTCCCGGTCGATTCAAATAAATGACTTATAAAATTGATACTTGTCACTTCCTAGCCTGGTGCTCGGAATTATATAGGATATAAGGCAAGGACTGGTTAGGTCTGGGTAGGATAATGTAACTGAGTGGGATATCGGGTCATGGTGCCAGCGACCTGATTTCCCAGTGGGGCAGCCATATAAAGTTGCCATGAGTGCGCACTGTCACAAGTCGCTGTCATCCTAATGTTGCCAGGATGTAAAATGCCAATAACCAACCAACCTTATGTACTGTAAGGATGAGTGACGTAACAAGTCTTCTATAGATAATCACATAATGGTATCAACTAAAGTTGCATATCTAGCTGCTGGAAACAATAGCGTGAATTAAATAAACTGTATTATGATAATATTGTTATTATTTCAAATCTGTGTTTTTTTGTTTAAAGCTGCGTAGTCTGATGAAGTATCAAATTTTCAAAACCAAAACATTCAGCTGAAACTGATTGTACATATCAAACTTAGTTACTGATACACTTATTATTAAATAAACATTTGTTGCCACATAGAAGGACATAGGCTCTACTGCGTCTATTTAATAGTACACGTGACTGCATTATTATTGGCCGTTAGTTGGTGGGTGAGGCGCCGCCTGGAGGAAAGGAGGGGAATTAGGGGAGCTGCTTGGAAGCAGGCATCCCGGTCTCCAGGCTGCACCCCAGCCTCCGGTAACCCATAGTAGAAAGGAGCATATCAAAAGGAGAGGTTACAGCAGCAGTCGTAATAATAACAATAGAAGACAGGAGAATTATGTACATAATATTATTTGCATAAGTAATTTATACCTCACATAAGCCTGTGGTGTTTTGGCGCAAGCTTTCCGAAATTAATTCTGCATGTTTGCATACAAGTGTTTGACATCCTTCTCCCAAATATCTCAAAAGGTAGCCATTCAAAATACAAGTTATTTCAGACTAAAGTAAAGGAGATTGTAATAATCAAATTAGTGTATTTATCTCAGGAAAAATGGGAGTAACTCAAAACCATCGGACTATGTAACTTTAACAAAACAAAAGAATTGAATATCTTTGCAATGATTATTTCAGTATGTCACTGTACAGTATAGTATATGTTATTACAGGATATACTTATATAATTTAGTTTATATAGTATTTCCTGCATTACGAGTCGATTTGAAAGTATATAATGCCACAGATTTGACATACATAGAATTTTTTTTTTAATATATATATATACCCAAAATAAAAAAGAATATATATATATATTCCTTCAAAATATACAATTTTATATAAATATATTATAATTTTAGATTAAATAGCATTTCCTGCATTACGGGGTGAATCTTTTATCTAGAGACAGGGCTGCTGAACAAACCATTAGAAAAAGTGTTGGAAGCCTGGGTATGGGTGTAGATACTACCCACTCGTCGTGGTCGCCAGTTTGTAGAATCTAATGCTCGGATCTGTGGCGCTCTTACACCACACCTCCCTCCCCCTTCCTCTCTGCCTCCTCCTCCCCCTTCCTCCCCCACACTCCCTCTTCCTCCCCCGCACTCCCTCTCCCCCTCCTCACCCACCTCAGTCGGCTCTCTCATACCACACCTCACAACCTCCTCCCCCTCCTTGATATAAGTGGGGGGGGGGGGGGGGGGGAGGGAGATCCCCACTGGTTGCATGTTGCTACTCCTATAGAACTCCCACCACCACCGCTACCCCCACCATGCCCCTCCACCTCTCCACCCCTGCCAACATACACACATTCTGTGTGGTGGGGGTTGACGGTGTGTGTGGTTGGGGTGTAGGTGGGTATGGTGGAGGTGTAGGTGGGTGCGGTGGGTGTGTGGGGGTGGAGGTGGAGGTGGTTTGTGGTGGAGTTGCAGGTGTCTTTCAGAGCGGCACCTCACAATCTTAGCTTCCCTAAACCCCCACCACACACCCACACATCCCTAAACCTCCACCAAGCACACCTAAATGAACCACCACATGCATATGCCCTTACCACATACCTAAACCCCCACCACACACCTACACTACACTTTTTCTGCTGGTGGCCTACGGCATTTTCGGAGACTTTCCCAGACAACAATCTTGCCCAACTTTTGATATGTTGTTCTCCACATCAAATAGTACAAAAAAATGTCATAATACATTTTTTTTTGCAACTATTTTGGGGTTATGTGGTATATTGACCCGACTAATAGACCAATGTTTACTTATCGCCCGCTTCCCCACGCTTGGTGGCGTTTGTCGTTAGTGTTGACACCTGGTGTTAAACTCTCACATTGGTCGTAATGCGAAGCATTACGTTTGATGCGAGGGAAGGAAGAGACCCTCCCCCGCCCCGCGTGTCGCGCTGCCTTCTCACCTCGGCCGACCGCGCTCACTTCCCCCCCCCTCCCCCGCCACTCTCCTTTGTCCCCCGCTGCTCACCCCTCGCGCGACCCCCGCTGCTCGCCACCCTTCACCCTCCCCCCGGCCTGCCAGCATTCGCACCTCCTGCCGCCGCTGTCCCCTTCCCCCCCTTATAAGGCCGTCGCCGGCCTTCCTCAGCCACTCACCGTCCTGCCGTCTTCCTGCCCGCTTCATTTTCTCATTTGGACTTTCCACCTCGGACTTTCCACCTCGGACCGCTGCCCAACTCCAACCACAGACAATGCCTCGAGGAAAGGGCCGTGGACGCAAGAGCTCCCGGGCTGCCCCTCGGACACCGGGGCCTGCCGCGACCCCGCGCCGGGAGGAGTCACCGGTCTCCGCCCCGGCGACGCCCGAGGCGCCCTCGGACCGCGGCTCGGGCTCCGAGATCTCAGCCCTACTGGAGGCGATGCAGCGGATACAGCTCGACCAGCGACAGTCCGCAGCCGACGCGCGGCAGTCCGCGGCCGACGCACGCCAGGCCATGGCGGACATCCACGCCCGGATCGACGCCCTCGCCCTCGGGGAAGCTCGCCGTGCCACAGCGCCCGACTCCCGCCTCAAGACAGCAAGCAGCCCCTACGCCTCGGGCGCGCAGCGCCATCACGGAGCGCCCGCCGCCGCCGCCTCACGCGACCCTGCCCGGGGAGCCCCACCCGGAATACGAGCGCTACCACCACCTCGACTCCCAGGCCCCGCACGCCACCTCCCCGGCCTACCAGGAGGACTTC
The DNA here is from genome assembly GCA_030323885.1 of Branchipolynoe longqiensis. NCBI lineage: Eukaryota > Metazoa > Annelida > Polychaeta > Phyllodocida > Polynoidae > Branchipolynoe > Branchipolynoe longqiensis. The sequence goes on along the minus strand of CM059200.1, from coordinate 55,437,942 downwards.
ACCCGGCCCAGCCCCTCTTCCGCGGCCGACGCTGTCCGGGAAATACTGGCCTCCGCCGAGGCCCGTCACTCCACGAGGCGACAAGGTATTCCTGCCAACTATGTGTTCCCCTCTGACCTCGTGAAACGGGGGGCAGAGAGGAAGTCGGTGAAACGAGGGGAAGCTACGAGGGCGGAATACGTCTTAGCCATCCTCACCCTCCTGGACCACCCCGACTTCCCCTCCCACTCCACCAAGGGACTCCACCACCACCTCCTCGCGGTGTGCCGCGACAACCTGATTTACCCGTGGGGTACCGTCCGCCGGTACTCAGAGAGTGTCTTTACTGCCATCGCGGACGGGACCCTCCCCCACAGGTGGCACGACCCGGTAGCCATCAACCTCCTTAGGCTAGAGTCCCTGGCCACGCTGCCCGAGGACCACGCCACCGCCGCCCGCCCACTCGACTCCCTCCAGCGAGGCGCGCACCTCCCCCGAGCCCACGCCGACCCCCGCACCGCCTACGATAGGGAGATGCATGGGACGCCCTGCCCGGCCTGGAACCGCGCCCCCGCCTCCTGCGATCGGGCCCACCTCGGGGAGGCCCACGGGGAGGCGGGAGACAGACGCCGTCACGTCTGCGCGTATTGCGCCAACGTGAGGCGCGTCTTCACCATGCACAGCGAGGCCGACTGCATCACGAAGCAGACCCGGGAGCGCCACCCCCCCCCCTCCACCTCGGCGGATTTTTGATTCGCCGGCCGCCCCCCGGCCGGCCCGGGGGGCCCCTCCCGGCGCCCCACCTTCACCACTGCCGACAGCCCCGCACCTCCCCCCGACAACCTCCCAGCGACCACCGATCGCAGTGCCGCCCAGTCTCAGCCGGGGATCACCACCTCGGGCATCACACCTCAGTCCACAGCCCAGCCCAGCCTCACGAGGAACCCTCTGCCAGGACCCCAGCCGCCGACCGTACCGACCCCGCCGTCCACCGACATCCTCCCAGCGACCACCGACCGCAGCGCCGCCCAGCCTCACCCGGGGACCATCACCTCGGGCCTCACGCCTCACGCCTCACGCCTCACGCCACAGCCCAGCCCAGCCTCACCAACGTAGACGTCGCAGTCGTGGACCCCCACGACACCGCCTTCATCGACCCACCGGACCCGCCCCCGACCGCCACCCCGCCCAGCCCTGAGGACTTCGCTGCCCCCCTCCTCGACACTCGTCGGACCTCCTCACCGGATCTCGCCAAGGAGCGGGCCTCCTCTTTTTTTTGGGCCGCCCGCTCCCTGCCGACACAGGCCACGGACACTCGCCGCCCCCAGAGGGAACCTGACCCCCGCCTCGGGCGCGCCTCGAGCCCTCTCCTACTTTTGGTGGAGGGCTCCTCGGCACCCCCTCACTCCACTGACATTGACACCACATGAACTCTTATATACCTTTCTGCTACCATTTGACACCATGAACTTTTGACATTACTTTGCTTATTACCTTACGCTGTGCATTTGACTTATTTACTTCATTGATACATTTGCTTATTACCTTACACTGTGCATTTGACTTATTTACTTCATTGATACACTGTTTGCCCTGTATGTCATTGAGGCGTGAATAAAACGTCTCTTTTCCCACGCCCGCCTCTGCTTTCTTCCTTCTCGCGCATCGGTCGTAATGCGAAGCATTACGTTTGATGCGAGGGAAGGGAGAGACCCTCCCCCGCCCCGCGTGTCGCGCTGCCTTCTCACCTCGCCCGACCGCGCTCACTTCCCCCCCCTCCCCCGCCACTCTCCTTTGTCCCGCGCTGCTCACCCCTCGCGCGACCCCCGCTGCTCGCCACTCTTCACCCTCCCCCCGGCCTGCCAGCATTCGCACCTCCTGCCGCCGCTGTCCCCTTCCCCCCCTTATAAGGCCGACGCCGGCCTCCCTCAGCCACTCACCGTCCTGCCGTCTTCCTGCCCGCATCATTTTCTCCACCCACCCACCCAACTCTTTCCTTTCTCTCCTCCTTACTGGTGGAGGGCTCCTCGGCACCCCCTCACTCCACTGACATTGACACCACATGAACTCTTATATACCTCTCTGCTACCATTTGACACAATGAACTTTTGACATTACTTTCCTTATTACCTTACGCTGTGCATTTGACTTATTTACTTCATTGATACATTTCCTTATTACCTTACACTGTGCATTTGACTTATTTACTTCATTGATACACTGTTTGCCCTGTATGTCATTGAGGCGTGAATAAAACGTCTCTTTTCCCACCCCCGCCTCTGCTTTCTTCCTTCTCGCGCATCAAAGAAGTGGATGCAATGTTAAAACAATCCACCAGGTGGCGCCACGTAGAGCAGGAGGCACTTTAGTGGCGAAACGATCAACCGTCCGCAGTGATACGTGTTGTATTGGTCGATATAAGAGTAGTTTAAAGTTGCACTGTCCGATTATTATTATTTAAGAAAAGAAGAAAAAGTTTCTACTTAGATGGTGTTTAGTTCCTTTCACAGCCACTAGGTGGTTCCCTTTCAAAATAGAGAGGACTTGGGAGAAGGATGTCAAACACTTGTATGCTACACTGTAGTAGCTTTTGGCAGAGTACCGATGGCTACACACAAGTTTGGCCTTGTGGGAATGGAACCAAAGTGGTTGCATCCACATGCTTAATAGGGGGGGGGGAATCCAGGGGCACCCCCCCCCCCCCCCCCACCAGAATGTAGTTTAAATGGCTTTAAGATGGCATATTTGAGAGAATTTCCAAGGGGTTATAGGCTGATATCTTCGCATATATAGGCCTATAACATGATATATACTTGTATTTAGTTCACAAATTCATGGGATGTTTCATAAAAGAAGAAAGAAATTGTCGGATTTTGGGGTCGTTCCGTGACTCCTGAGGTGACTGATCAGAACCTTCAATTTCTGTGACTCTCACGGAAATTTCGTGAGATTTGTCAACACTGCTTTGGCCTTGGTGGTTCCTTTTCATGTGAGACTGAACCTTTCAGATAGTGTTCATCAGATTTGTTCATAAATGTTTTTGTCATGTTCCTGACCCCTGAAAACATAGGTATAGACCCTTTTTAAAAGCTAATTGGATCTTCCATTGCTGAGTTATTGCAGGGAAACAGATTTTTCATGATGGCGTCTGCTAATTGCGTTTTTAACCCCTTTCCACCAATTTTAGCATCCTAGACTTTTGATGTTTCAAAGCGGATAAAACTGAAATGCATAGCAGTGAAAACAAATTCTGTTGCAATTAGTGTCATGTTTGGCCACAAAATCGAGTAGAATGACTAGTCTATCAGTGTAGTCACTGTAGAGAAGACAGGCACGAACGCCATGAAGTCCGAAGGCTAAGCGAGTTTATTCTGGTCCCGATCTACCACGTCACCTGCATCACGTGACCCCCTCTCGCTGGGTCTGGCTGGTTCTCCGTACATATACTACAGTCAATGCCTTGTAACATTGTAAAGCCGCTAAAACCCATTGAAGCACTGGGTATTGGCTGTTGTGTTTCAAATACAATAAACCAGATCCTACATTTACGCGTAAGTCCTGCACTTCCCTTTGCCACCTGAACCTTTACTACTTATATCAGTGTCTCTTTCTTTGTTGGGGTTTTATATCCTAGCAACATCTAAGGTCCTATCAGGAAGGGCGACAAGTTATGCCAATGTGCAATTATGGCAACTTTATAGTGTTGTCCCGCTGGGAGATCAGGTCACCAGCATTATGACCTGATATCCCACTAGGTCACATTCTCCTGATTTTGAGCTAACCAGTCCCTAGTACTGCCGAGCACCAGGTCAGGTAGATACAAGATTCACCCCGTACTGCTGCAGTAGGGGTGCAAACCAACCCTATGTAAAAGCTGTTGAAAATGCGGGTCAAAGAATTGAGAGCCTAATTTCACAATCTAAGAAGCAACAATTATTCTTTACATATGTCTTATTGATAGCCCGCTACCTTTGAGTTGAAAAATATAATATAATATCTAGTTTAATAAGATTTAAAAGTGAAATCGATGGCGTTCTGCGGCCGCCATCTTGTCTTTTTGCATTCTCTCCCATTTCACCAAATCTGTGCCGATATAAGTAGCCATTTGATACTGGAGCCACAGTTTCTAGTTCATGTTCCATACTAATCCTATTTTCGCCAGTATTTAGACTACGTTGTCCTTCACCCGTGTACTACAAGTACCGGGTGAATCCTTTATCTACAGGTCAGGTAGCGTCGATTTTGAAAGTCATTGGCTTGACTCAGACGGAGTTCAAACCCATGACATCCCACATACTAAGCCAGTCAGCTCCTCTTGCTGATTCGGCTACCCCATCACGCTTCATTGCACACACACATATATATAGATTTATAATATATACACGCGTATATCCTGGATATGCCAGTGTAGATCGAGCGCAGAGACCCCCCACCCCCACCCCCTTGGCCGTAATCGATTGACACGACCCGGGCGACTCGGTTCACCCGAGTCGTCAGAATTACAAATCGAACACCGCGAGTGGAGTCGACAAAAACACGTGCCGTGTGCAAAACGACCCAACGCCAGTAACCCACCTCTTGGCTGGGGTTTGCTAGGAATGCCTGAGCTGGTACCTGTAGGATAACAGCTACCACTAGAAGTTGTTTTAATGCTTTTTTTTAAATAACCCAGATTGTCAGCTTATACGATCCTAAAATACTTTAAATCCTATTTTGCTGTACTTATATTGGTTATTAAAACAAATAATTAGGTTTTAGATTAAGCCACCTTTTTTTCCACCCCGAGCGTGCAGAAGCTTATTCGGTTATTCGACCCGAGTCTACAGGATGTGTGCATGCGCCAAAAAGTGGCTCGGGTGACCAGAGTCGATTAATCGATTACGCCCCCTGTGTTACTGGGTAGTACTGTTGAATACGAGATTATTGGTTGGGTTCGAATCCATCAGGTGGCGCCTCGGCGCTTCCCCTTACTCGGGCTTCTGGGCCCTGACCAGAGCACACTTCTACCACGGACGCTGCCCGGACCACCTGTCTTCTCCGTTTTTATTTATTTATATATTTACTTATTTTATTTAAGTTGGTAGGGCGCCTTTGCCCAGGCACATACGGTTATTTCATTATCTAGCGTTTGTGTTCTTGAATAAATACAGTATCCGCCCTCTGTCATTTGTTGCTGTTTTACGTCCTAGCAACATCTAAGGTCATATCAGGACGGCTACCGACTTGTGACAGTGCACACTCATGGCGACTTTATAGTGCTGTCCCACTGGGAAACCAGGCCACTGACACCATGAGCTGGTATCCCACTCAGTCACAGTATCCTGACCATGAGCACAGCAGTCCCTGCCCTATCCTAATAATGATGAGTGCCTGGCTAGGAAGCAACAAGTATCAATTTTTAAGTCATTGGTTTGACTCGACCAGGGTTCGAACCCACTACCCCACGATCTACCAGCAAGGGAGACGGACTAACTCATTCGGCCATCCGTCTGGTCCCCTCAGTCGTCCTAGTTGCCTGCGTTCACTACACATATATATAACTTTTTTTTTTTTTTTAATTCCATCTACCTATGTATATAATTATATAGATATCTATAGTTAAAAGTCATGGACGCAACTCTCACAGCAGAGAGCTAAATGGAGAGCGGCAGTCAAGTAATGAAAGCAGTCTTTGTCGCATCGCGACCGACAGCATGATGATGATGATGAGTTAAAAGTCCACACCATAGCACTAATAGTCTGATTCATTTAACACTTGCAGGTGGCGCCCCCACAGGGAAGGATGTCAACTAGAGACCATAGTATATATGCTATTGTAGTGGGCTGCACTGACCTCTCAGGCAAGTAACCACATAGACAGGTAGGCGTGGGTAGTGTGTTAATATCAGGGAGCCTAGGTGGTGTAATGGTTAGCACACTGGCCCGGAATGCAAAGAGATGTGGGTTCGAGTCCCGCTCTAGGCACAATATTTCCCATTGTCATCACCCCCATGACACTATAACTATAAGCCATTATACAAGTATAATAAGACGGGAAGCTGCCATCTGCTCCTCAGCCCTGACTCCTCTCTCCGTCATCGACTGGAGGAGCCTTGATCTAGTAATCTACTGTTCCTGCTTACTCAACCTCAGAAACATTGGGGGGGGGGGGGGGGGGGGGCGGCTGCACCTGTCTGTGCACGCACCACTGGGCCCACCACATAGACTCACTGTGCCACCGAAAATATATAATATATATACAGTAAAACCTCTCTAAATCGACCGACAATGGGACCGACGTTAAGTGGTCCATTTAGGGAGGTGGTCAGATTAGAGAGTTAGAATATCCTTACAATGGTATTGTTGGGACCCAAATAAAGTGAACGATATAGGGGAGTGGTCGAACTGTGGAGGGGTCAGATAGAGAGGTTTTACTGTATATGGTTAGTATTGGTCAGCTAAACTAGAGACTAATAATATTATATATAATATTATATATATATACATGGTTAGTTTTGATCAGCTAATTGAGAGTCACTGAGGGGAGGGGGAATGTGTCTGTTTATATTCTCATAATATATTATAGAGCACATATATCTCTCTCAATATATACAGAGAGTAGATATATGACTTCCCTGTAGTAGGTATGTCTTACGTGCACAGTGTCGGATGGCTAATTGACTTGTACCTTTGTCTCACTGTTCAGAGGTTAGTCTGGTGGCTACAACATGAACTAATATACTATATATATATATTTATATCTATATGTTTACATATATAAATATATATATATATACATATATGTGATGTATAAGAATTATGCGAGTATAAAGGCGTGAAAGGGAATGTTCCCTATATGATCACCCATATGTTGTGTACTACTTTATGGGTGACTGCTTTTCACAGTTGGGCCAGGTGGCACCACCACCCCCAACCTTACCAGTGGCGTGAAATACTGTCACTCGCACACTGGAATTAATACATAATACACATATATATTTATATTTACATATAAATATGAGCCTGTCTCAAAAGGTGATAACTCTTTTTGTTGTTGTCCATTGTAACGATTAACACAAAACAGCACAGAAACGGTTACACTTAAAACACAAGGACATTTGCTTCAAATCAATATGTATTCTATTGGGATTATGAAACACCATGTAAAAAACAAATCAGTTTACCCTGAGCAAATGCATAAGCAGATAGTATGTTGATCGTTACAATGGACAAAGTTGTGTCCCATATTGCTTAGCACCTTTTGAGACAACCTCATATATATTTACAAATATACTTACATATATATTTACATGTACATACATATATATATATATATGTTTACAAATATAAATATATATATATATATATAGCCCGTATACACGCCTGTATGCACCTGTAAAGCAAGGAGGGATCTGGCTACACTCTCTACCCCGTTGACACTATTGGTTCCCAGGTTCGACACCAGGTGAGCTTGCAGCGCCGCTGTCAGCCCGGTCGGTTCCCCATTGCACCCAAGCGGTTCATTCGGGTTCCAGCTGTGCTTGAAGCGACTGCTCAGGCTTGGTTGTCGGTTGGTTTTTGTTTATCCTTGTTATGCATTTGAGGATGCTAAGTTGATTATCACGAATCTGCAATTGTGAATAAATTGATATCGCCAATTCATTACTATGTTCGTCGCCTCCTCTTGCTTACATATATATATATATGTTAGCTCAGGCTGTAGTCGCCAGGCTAACCTGTGTGACGTGAGGTGAAGCTACAAGTTAATTAGCTATCTGATAGTGGTATGCATATATACATGTCTATATCTATGTGATGCATAATGTATTATGTGAGTGTAGTGGTCACCCCCATGACACTGGTTGCCGTGACCAGGATCCTGTACAAGCTACATGATGTATAGTTGTTGAACCTACCCTGTGTATGTATGTGTAAGTGCATTGCCTGTATGTATGTAATTGTAAGCCTGAAAAGACTTACAATTCCAGGGGGACAAGTGTAGTGGTCTGCACTGACCTCTCAGGCAAGGAGCCGCCTAGGCAGGTAGGCGTGGGTAGTATGGTGATATCAGGGAGCCTAGGTGGTGTAATGGTTAGCACACTGGCCTGGAATGCAAAGAGATCTGGGTTCGAGTCCCGCTCTAGGCGCAATATTTCCCATTTTCATCACCCCCATGACATGAGTATAGAGATATGGAAGGGAATATCACTTATTATTATTATACTCCGTAAGACAAAACACTGTACCAGTGGCGCCATCTCGGCTGACCTCATCTCCACCTCGTCCCCAGCTCGCCTCTACCGGATGTTGACCAGTGTCAGTCGCACCGGAGGATTTTTTCTAACTGAAGTAATTAGCCATCCTACAGTGATTATATATATATATATATATATATATATACATATATATATATATACATATATATACATATATATATATATACATACATATATATATATATATATATACATATATATATACATATATATATACATATATATAAATATATATATATATGTGATGTATAACGAATTATGCAAGTATAAAGATACGTAAGGGTTAATCATTACTTTATTTGTTATACTCCGTAAGACAAACACTGTACAAGTGGCTCCACCTACCCTCCTCACCTCCACCGGATGTAGACCATTGTCGGTCGCACCGGAGGATTTTTTCTATATATATATATAAGTGACTGAACTAATTATATGGGTGGGCTTTCCTCAGTCCCGGTTTACTGTGGAGCTATACCGGATATACAAAACAGCCAATCAGAATGCGCATTCCATAAGTCCCCCCCGTCACTTGAACCCACCTTTGAGGGCCTGAGCTGTCACGTGACACTGACTCATGAGAAGGGCGATAAGACACTGCTTTAGTATGCATTCTTGGGGAACAGGCAACAACGCAGACTCCTCAGCGGAGATCACAGATGCGCAGCCCATCCCGGAAATTGTCTGAGCACTTTCCTCACTTAAGCCGCCCTCCCCTGCCGCATAGGAAAACAGTTGGGTGGGTGGGGGGGGGGAGGGTGTGTGAGGGGTGGAGGGAGCGGGGAGGGGGAGGGGGTCGGAGGAAGGAGAGGGTCGGGAAGGGGGAGAGGGGAAAGAGGAGGGAGGAGGTGGGGAGGGAGGAGGTGAGGAGGGGCAGGGGGTGGGAGGGGCAGGGGGTGGTGGGAGTGGGGAGGTGAGGGGGGATAGGGGAATGTGGAGGGGGTGAGAATGGGGAGGGGGAGGGGGAGGGGGGAGTAGGGAGGGGAAGGGGAGAGGGGAGAGGAGGGGAAGCGGGCAGTGGGGGGAGGGGAGTGGGATAGGACGGTGGAAGGGGCAGGAGGAGGGGAGGGGGTCAAGGTGGAGAGGCAGGGAAAGGGTAGAGGGGCGGAGGCGGAGAGGGGGGGGGGTAAGGAGGGGGGAGGGGGGAGGGGGAGGCTGCTATGTTAGGGGAGTTGGCTACAGAAAACTGCACTGGTTTCACACTCAGGACAATCTATAGACAGTTCACTATTGGAGTTAAATATTTGTTTTAAATATTTTATTAAAATACATTTTTTGGGCGACATTAGTTGATTATACAGGGGAATTTTTCTATCATGAACAATTGGGTCTTTCTCATTCCACTGCTCCTTTGCAGTATATCAGTAATGCCAAATGCAAGGCTAGGGAGCGACAAAGACCCTATAATACTAAGACGGCTTACTCTCTATATCTCCCATGGTAATGTAAAATTTGCAGTGCCACCTTGTGATGGGTTTGATCAGCCCGGCTGCTGGTTGGTGGTTCACATGTAAACACATACAATTATATTATACATGACATAGGTAAGTATGAATACACATCAATATGAAATTGCTATGAACAAATACACATCATCGTCAGCATCATTATCAGCATCGCCATCATTACACATCTTTCACATTCATATATACATTTATACATTATAATATAGCACCTGTTTAACCAAGAGAACAGCCAGCACGCCAAGTGGTGGGTTTGATCATTTTGATTACACAGTACAGGCTGAGTGAGCCATCTTAGTATTATAGGGTCTTTGGTAGCGACAAGTATCAATTTTTAAATCATAATTTATAATTATAAATGTGGAATGCAAGATTATAATATAATAATTGAAACCAGTTAAAGCTGCAGAGTCTGATGACAGCATAAACCTTTCATATTGAAAACCCTTACCTAGATTAGGTCCTACATATCACTGTTATCAGACTTAGATACTTAGATATTTAGATACTGGCATAGTTGTTAAATATTTATTGCTACAACAAACATAAATTTAACTGAACCTGTTACTGCTGAAACTTATGGCGTCCAACATTTCGATGTGCATTCCAAAAGTAAGGCTCAATATTTTCATTTAAAATATCTCCCAAGTAAAGCCACGGACAGACAGGACGCGTGCGTCGCGCGGGCAGCAAGTACAAGCGGGCGGCATGCGGTTCTCACGCGGAAATAGCGAACACACTGGACGCGGACGGCACGCGGCAAAAAAGCTATAGAAATATATAGTAGAGTCGAATCGAGTCGAGTGAAGTCAGGTAGAGTTGAGTTGGATAGAGTCGAGTTGGATAGAGTAAGGTCAGGTAGAGTCGAGTCGGGTCGAATAGAGTCGAGTAGGGTAGGGTAGAGTCGAGGAGAGTTAGGCAAAGTCAGGCAAAGTCAGACAAAGTTGGGCAAAGTTGGGAAAAGTCAGGCAAAGTTGGGCAAAGTCGTGAAAAGTCGGGCAAAGTCAGGAAAAGTCGGGAAAAGTCAGGCAAAGTCAGTCAAACTCCAAACGTCACCATGCGTCAAGCATCACAAATCACTCCAAAAGCGATTCTTGAGGCCCGCGCGATGCCCGCAGGAGAACCGCCCGCGCCGGTGTGTTCGGCTTCTCTTTATTACATACATTTTGATTTTTGACGCCGGTGCGACGCTTGACGCCCACACCAGAAACGCGTCCAGTGTGTTTGCAGCTTTAGCCATGTTACTTCATATTAAAGAATGATACATTATAACGATCAACGTAATATATTTATCTAAAAGTTATAGCAATAACTCAAAACCATCGGGCAATGCAACTCTAAACAAATTGCTTAACAGAATTGCTACCTATTGATTGATGTTGGCAGACATTCTTCCTTGGGTCCTCTGATGAGGAAACAATACCAATATAGAAAGCAATACAGATACTGCCAGGCAATTCTTTTGCAGAGAGTTTGCTTGTTGGAGTTTAACATCATAGCAACATCTAAGGTCATATTATATCAGGATGGGTGTTGACTTATGACAATGTACACTCATGGCAACTTTATAGTGCTGGGACAGCAGACCACCGGCACGATGAGCCAATTTCCCACTCAGTCACATTATCCTGATACTGAGCTAACCAGTCATTGCCCTATCCTAGTAATCATTGGTTTGATTCGGCCCGGTTTCAAACTCCTGACTCTCTCTCTTGATGATTTATACTGCCTATCATGGATAAGCCTGAATAGGCTTGTTTGTCGATAGAAAGCCCAAGCCTACACTTTTACCGACCCAAGGAATTTTTAACCTCCCACACCACATAGACATGGCATGAGAGCAACTGGCCTTTGATGTCGCTGTAAGTTATACACAGCGGTGGAAATCCAAATTGGCAGAGGTGGGGGCACAGGGAATCGAACCACTGACCTTCAGATTAGGAGTCCGACATAGAAAAAAGTCAGACACTCTAACCACTCTACCACAGAGAACGCCACAGGAAGCCTGCGCTCTACAGATTTGGTCACCACATCGGGTGTTTGGCAAATAAAGATGAAGCAGCACATTTTAGATAGGAGTTCCACGATATGTTTGTTTTGTGTTTTTATTTTTGTTTGCAAATGGGAAACAATGTGCCTAGAGAGGGATTTGAACCCAGACTTCTACCATGTCTGGACCAGACGGGATGGCCGAATGAGTTAGAGCGTCCGTCTCCCGGGTTGGTAGATCGTGGGGGTCGTGCGTTCGAACCCGGGTCGAGTCAAACCGATGACTTAAAAATTGGTACTTGTCACTTCCTAGCCTGGCGCTCGGCATTATTGGGATACAACAAGGACTGCTTGGCTCAGTGTCAGGATAATGTGACTGAGTGGGATATCAGGTCATGGTGCTGGCGGCCTGGTCTTCCAGTGGGGCAGCACTATAAAATCATCATGAGTGCAAACTGTCAGAAGTCGGTACCCATCCTGATATGACCTTAGATGTTGCTAGGACGTAAAACAACAACAAACAAACAAATTTACAATGTCTGCATGTAGTCTATGTAAATGAAAGCATTAAACGACTCATGGACATAAACCACTTAAAAGACTTACAATTCCAGGGTGTCAGTGTAGCTTATGTGGCGGCAGCGGGTTTCCTCCAAAGAAATATGTCAGAATGACCATATGTTTGACGTCCAATAGCTGATGATACAAATCAACGTGCTTTAGAGGCGTCGTTAAATAAACAAACTGTTCCTTTTTGAACAAAAGAAGGAAGCATTTACTAGCAACACGCGCATTAATACAACTGTACTCCATCGTAAGTAATATTTGCATAATAAAGTACACAACATAAAACGGTATTAATTCCCACCCATAATGTATGACAGCTTCCCGCCTTCTCCTCCCTCCCCACCACCAATATTACCGGGTGACCTTTTTTTTTTTTTGGTAAATATTTTATTCATCTGAATACATATTTTGTCAGCGCCGGGGCACTGGTCTTCCAGCCGTTGGAGTGGTCGCATTTCATCTATACATAGTGGAAGTGGAATGTGTTGCATTGTGTGCAGCACAACCCATTCTGACATAAAAGAAAGTGGGGGAGTAGCCTATGCTGCATAGTGTACAGCATATGTACTGAACATAGTGCAAGGTATATGCATCAAGATTGAGTGTGCAGTAATGTACACTAGTGGTTAAATCATATGCTGTGTTTGTATATCAGTTAGATTTGGTTTTAATAATGGTTAGTCTTTAAATAGTGCCATGTTGTGCATGTATAGTGGTTTATTTTGTGTGCATTGCTGGTTGAAGATGTAGTTATGTAGTGGTGGTAATGGGTCTAAAGTAGGGGTAGTGGGTCTCGAGTCATTGAGTTATAATAGTTGTTTTGTCAAATGTGGATGGGGGGGAGGGGTCCATGGGTAGGGGGCACCGACACACAGGGAGAGAGCAGGCATGAGAGAGGGCGAAGTCAATGGGTCGTTCAGCAGGTCGTATTATATATTTGCAGTGCCAGGTTTTGGGCCTGAATAACCAGGTGAGCTCTGTATGCATTTTTAAAGGCAAAGATCGAACCCGCTTCTCTGCTTTTGGTTGGGAGCTCATTCCACATGACACTTCCTTTGTAAATCGGAGCACTGATTACCTTATTTGTATTAGGGTTGGGCACCCAGAGCAGAGTCGATGTCCCCCTTCTCATTACCCTGGTTGTGCGATCTATGTATTTGTCATCACTCGCACGTTTATACATCAACGTCATTAGGTGTAGGTTCCTACATACATCCAGAGTGTCCAGCCCTGCTCTGCTATGCATTTCAACCACACTTAGTATCTTGCCTTGGAATACTGTTCTGAGGGCTCTGTTTTGCGTTCTTTGTAATTTGGTCTCTTGCCGCTTCGTTAGTAATCCATAGATGATATCATTGTAGTCTATAATTGGTAATATTGTTGACTTGTACAGCTGCAGCGCAGTATTCTCACTTACATATGTCCTTATTTTTCTGAATGTGTTCATTTTTAGTGCCAGTGTTTGGTTAAGTCTTGCCAGCTGTTGGGTACCAGTTAGATTCGCATCGAGAGTTGTGCCTAGGTACTTATAGGAGTTCACTTCACGGAGCACTAAGCCACCCATCTGCAGTTGTATTGGCCGGGCCCTCACCTTCCTGGCTTTGGTTCCATAGATTATGTACTCAGTTTTAGTGCCATTTAGTGTTAGTTTATTCTCATGGCACCTGGTGTTCACTCCATCCAGCGCCATTCCAGCCTCGGTTGCGGCTATGGCAAGGTCATTGTTATGTATTGTTAGTGCTGCATCATCGGCAAATAATGTGAAAGATGCTTTGTTGGAAACTAGAGGTAGGTCATTTATAAATATTAGAAACAGTAGGGGTCCCAGAGTGGATTCCCTGTGGAACTCCTGTTTTTATTTCTCGAGTGGTCGAGTTGGTGTCACTTAGTTTTGTGTATTGCTTCCTATTGCTGAGGTAATTTGTGAGGAAGCTATGTGCTCTATTGCCTAGCCCAGCTCGTTCTATTTTATGCATGAGGATTTTGTGGTCAATTGTATCAAATGCCTTCTTGAAATCAAGGAAGACTGCGATAGTAAGATCACCCTTGTCAATGTTTGACAAAAGTTCGTCCAGTAGAGACGCCAGTGCCCCGGTGGTGGACCTATTTTTCCTGAAGCCATTTTGCTGGTAGGTCAAATAGTTAGAGGACTCAAGGACTGTCTTAATTTGGTCATGTATTATTTGTTCTATGATCTTGCCAGGCAGTGGGAGGATCGATATTGGGCGTAGTTCACTACAGGTTTGCGGGATGTTGACTTTAGGTATGGGTGTCACTGTGGCCACTTTCCAGTCATCAGGGAAGATGCCTGTACTGATTATTAGGTTATATAAATGCGTAAATTCTGTACTTAGTGTTGTGATCGCACTTTTTATCAAAGTGGTACTGATGTCCTTCATTCCTGATGATTTGTAGATAGATATTTTGTTAGTTCTATCAAGGATTTCATCCTGGGTGGTTTCCAGAAGGTCATACTTTTCTTTATTTAGTTTGGCATGGAAGGTTTTGTGTTGATCATCCTTCTGTTTGAATTTATTGGCTAGTTTCCCACCTATATCTATGAAATAGTTATTAATTTCCTCTGCCAGTAATTCATCTGGGATTTTAATACCAGTCTCTTCACTTGCAAGGCCACTGATTCTTGTCTCTTTTTTAGGTTCGATTTGGTTTATTTCATACCAACATTTTCTGGCATTCTGTTTATACTTGTCTAACTGGACTTGATAATATCTTGCTTTGGCTTTCCTTACTTCACTCCTAGCCTTTCTGACCATACATTTAGCTATGAATTCATCCCCTGGATCTTTTGTTTTCTCAAACTTTTGGATAAAGTAATCTCTATCCTTTTGAAGCTCTAGTAGTTCATCATTAAGGTAACCTCCCATGCTGATTCCGGTGGTGATCTCGGTTAGGGGACAGTGCCTGTCAGCTGCAATAGTGATTGTTGCGTTTAGCATATCCCAACATAGGTTGGGGTCTCTCATATCCAGAAATTCAGCACTGTTTATTTCTTTGAGTGTGCCGGCCAATTCATTAAAATTGCAGTTCCTATAAGAGCGTCCCCAGTGGGTGGTGATTCTTTTGTCATTTCTTATTTTTTTTCTTTATTATAAATATTGGTTTGTGGTCGCTTATGTTATAGTTAAGGACTCCAGCCTTTGTACAATGTTTGATATTGGTAAGTGCCAGGTCTATTGTTTTGTTAGTGGTTTTAGTTACCCTGGTTGGCTGCTGGATCATTTGTTGCAACTCATGTTCAGCTGCAAGTTGCTTTATTATCCCTCCCATCATAGGCTTCTTGCCATTATATTCTTCATTGAAGTCGCCAATGAGGAGTATCTCATATTTATCGATATTGGCTATATTATTCAAAGAATTACTTATTTGCCCAATTCCTTCGTTTAGGTTGCCATTTGGCGGTCTATATACGTTGCCGATGAGTATTAGTTTTGTATGGGGTCTGGTGACTACAGCCCACTGTAGTTCAATATTGCTATTTGATAGGTTATGCTCAGCATGTTCACCTGCATCAACATGGAGATCTTGCTTAAAGTAAATACCTAGTCCACCACCAGCTTTGGTCTGCCCACTAAGTTGCTTTGTTTTTCTATCAGCCCTTATAAATTGGTAACCTGGTATAGATGTGAGTCTGTCTTCAACTGTTCTATTGAGCCATGTTTCTGATATAGTGAAGACATCAAAACCAGACCCGACATCAAAACCTTGACCTTGCTACTGACCCTACACATCGATCGCTGTACAGAATAATGAAGAGACACACACAAACTGGGTGAAGCTCAGGGAATATGATACGTACAGAGTAGAAGGAAGCTACTGGGGTCAGTGTTGCTATTCCTTTCCTTGTCCTCCACATCTCTCTTTCCAGACGGGATGGCCAAATGAGTTGAGTGTCCTTCTCCCGGTTTTTGGTAGATCGTGGGATTCAGACCCACACGGTTGAACATTAGTCGAGCCAAACCAGTGACTTAAATATTGAAACGTGTTGCTCCCTAGCCAGGCGCTCGGTGTTATAAGGATAGGGCAAGGACTGGTTTGTTCAGTTTGAGTATAATGTGACTGAGTGGGATATCAGGTCATGGGGCTGGTGGTCTAGTCTCTCATTGGGGCAGCACCAGGGGCGTAGCTAGGCGTACACGCGTACGCCAAAACGTCCACATCGTTTTGTCAACAACAACAAAAATTTAAAAATAATAAAGAGAGAGAGAGAGAGGAGGCATGTAGTAGTCCGGAGTGTTGAAAACTCAAGTCTAAAATGTGTCAAATCCGCCAGCGGCCCCCTAAGCCCCCTGCCGAAATTAGGAGTACACATCGTTAAAGGTCTAGCTAGGCCCATGAGCACTATAAATTTGCCATAAGTGCACACTATCACAAGTCAGTACCTGTCCTGATATGACCCTAGATGTTGCCAGGACAAAAAATACCAACAACCAATCAACTGTTACCATGGTTACTGAACTATAAATGCCCTCATTTCACCCTACATGGATCTATCAGACTTCGAGGGGACCACAAAGGCAAATCGCTTTAGTTGAATGTCAGAGATTAATTATAATGCAGACCAGACAGGATGGCCGAATGAGTTGAGTGTCCGCCTCCTGTTTAGGGAGATCGGGAGATCGGGAGATCCAAACCCATGAGATCGTCGGTTCGAACCCTGGTCGAGTCAAACCAGTGACTTAAAAATTGATACTTGTCGCTTCCTAGACAGGCACTCGGCATTATTAGGATATGGCAAGGACTGGTTGGCTCAGTGTCAGGATAATGTGACTGAGTGGGATATCAGGTCATGGTGCTGGTGGTCTTGTCTCCCATTGGGGCAGCACTATAAAGTCGCCATGAGTTCACACTATCACAAGGCATGATATGACCCTAGATCTTGCCACGACAAAAAATACCAACAACCAATCAACTGTTACCATGGTTACTGAACTATAAATGCCCTCATTTCACCCTACATGGAGCTATCAGACTTCGAGGGGACCACAAAGGCAAAGTGCTTTAGTTGAATGTCAGAGATTAATTATAATGCAGACCAGACAGGATGGCCGAATGAGTTGAGTGTCCGCCTCCTGTTTTGGGAGATCGGGAGATCGGGAGATCCAAACCCATGAGATCGTCGGTTCGAACCCTGGTCGAGTCAAACCAGTGACTTAAAAATTGATACTTGTCGCTTCCTAGACATGCACTCGGCATTATTAGGATAGGGCAAGGACTGGTTGGCTCAGTGTCAGGATAATGTGACTGAGTGGGATATCAGGTCATGGTGCTGGTGGCCCAGTCTCCCAGTGGGGCAGCACTATAAAGTTACCATGAATGTGCACTGTCACAAGTCGGTACCCGTCCTGATATGACCTTAGATGTTGCTAGGACATAAAACAACAAACAAACAGTTATAATGTTGCCTCATAGTTTGTTGTGCATACATTTGTGGACAGAGTTATAACAATCTGTGGGACAGGACAAATTCAAATGTCGCCTCATAGTTTGTTTCATATATGGGTCGTTCTCAGAAACTGTACCACTTGAGGTAGTCTACATAAAATACATATTTCAAAGAAACCCATTATTGGAGTATCAATATTTAGATCTCATCATTTAGATCAATAATTGAACAATGCGAAGATGGATAAATGGTATATATTTGGATTTTCTTTAATGAACAAATTGTCAATCATACATCCTTGAGTATAATGAGAGAGAAGGCCTCCGAGATGCTTTAACCCTATAGTTCTAGTCTCTTATTGTGGGGTGGGCGGGAGAGTAAATTGTCCATCGCCATCCGCCGCCAAGTTGTAGTGGCCGAGTTCGGGTTTCGCTCGCTTTATATAGCAGCTAGCCGGGCCGAAAAGTCCAAATCCCGCCAATTTCTCTTTACTTTGTATTGAATTTCGTCTACCGAAGTCATAGTCCATTTACATATGCACGTCCGCCAGTTCTGGGTTGGATACTACGTAGTTCGAAAAGACCCACTAGGCGGTGTAGACGTCGATGTACATATTAACATTAAAGTTTGAATATAGGTGGCGCCAGCGGCCGGTGAAAGGGATCCGACACCGCCTTGTTCGATTCCCCATGTTGCAAGCAACATTGACAATGTGGGAGATATTTTAGATCAAAAGTAAATGTTAATATTGTATATTATGTATCTTGATGGGAAGGATGTAGCTAATTAAATAGAAAAATTACATCACTACTTTGTGACATTGTCAACAGCATTGAAAATAAAGTGTCACACACTTAATGAAAACCTCAGAATAACAGCACATTTCACTTCATCATCATCATCATCATCATGCTGTCATTACTTGACTGCTGCTTTCATTACTTGACTGCTGCTCTCCGGTACGGTGTTTTGTGCGGTTGTACATTTCATGAAAGCTGCCTGCAAAAGTGTTGAAGTGCTGCTGGCTTTTGCAAGTTACCAGCGGCACTCTCTCGGGGAGCAAATAGAGGTTTCACACCGGCAAGAACATGTCCAGACAGGCGCAAAACTATTTGTCCCTGCAGTGGCTGGTCGGGATATGTTGGGAGTTCCATACATCAACCGCCCTTAATGCTGCGACAGTGACATGGTTTTCTGCTTAGGGTTTGCTCCCTTAGCCTTCGGTTCTGTCAAGAACCTGTACCACAAGGCAGCGGTTTACAACTCTGCAGGGCAGGGGCGTCAAACTCCCTGAGGTATTGCAATACCTGCATACCACAACATTCCACTTCAAATGGTCATATAAAATGTCTTCATTAAGCTGAAGACATTTCTAAAAAAATAAATGAAATAGTTAATCTTTTCTGGAGTCATTAACATCGTAAGATTTCATTTCCACTCGCAAGTACTATGAAACTCTATATCAAACACTGAGTACTGATACAGTACAGGAACTATTTTCACCATTTGACACTCTATGCATGGACCCAGTTATGGTATGGTAAAAGATAAATCCTGATATTGCCCCATAACATTGAAAATTGAGCCGAACACTTGTTTAAAATTGTTGATTCCACTTGGACTGTTATATTGTTAATATTTTTCTGCTTTTCTCTTTAATCATCACAAATAACACAAAACCATAGCAATGAGGTTCCAAATTATTATTACTACTGTTTATAAAGCAAGTTGCATGTGAAATGTCCTAAAAATGTCAAGCTTTGTGTGGAAAATATTTGATTTTGGAGTCAGATTGGTGTCCATGCTATACTGCTATTTATTGGGTGTGAGCATCATTTGACCTACTTACAAATGTCAGAATATGTTTATTTAAAAGAATTCAGATGCAAAAGGACATACACATTGAGGAAGCTTGAATACAGAACTTTGAGAGTATTTTGATTTTGTGGTACTGATGTCAGAGTATTGGTACACAACTTCTGAGAACGACCCATATAAATTTGTGAACAGTGTTAAATGATAGTTTATATGTTATAACGAACTGTAGGACAGGACAAATTCAAATGTTGCTTCATAGTTTGTTGCGTATATAAATGTGTGGACGTTGTTAAGAGATTGTTTATATGTTATAACAAACTTTAGGGCAGGACAAATTCAAATGTCGCCTCATGGCTTGTTGTGGATAAATTTGTGGACAGTGAAGAGAGATTATTTATAAGTTATAAAAACTGTAAAATAGGACAAATTCAAATGTCGCCTCATAGTTTGTTGTACATATAAATTTGTGGACAGTGTTAAAGCGGCTGTCACACCTCACTGGATTGGGGGAAACGGAAAGAAACCGAACAAAGTCCATTGACAGTCCGGTTTGTGTCCGTACAAGTTTTGAACATGCACAAAACTTGGAACGGATGCCGCCAGATTGACGTCTACGGTTCTTGCCCAGTTTGAGTTTGTTTCGTCCGTTGGCTATCCATTCATGTACGTTTAATGTCCGTTTTATGTCTGTTTCATGTCCATTTGTCCAGCGGCCTTTGACCCGATATCGCAACATTTTGACACATTTTAATACATTTTGATACTTATGACGCTGGAAAACCACCGGACTAGACAATTCTGTCCGTTGTTCAATCCGGTGATGTGTGACAGGGGCTTAAGAGATTGTTTATAAGTTTTAACGAACAGTAGGGCGACCCTTGGTGTGGTGGCAGATCCCTTTGGAATATCTCGCTATGTAAAGTGCCAGCCGCATAAGATACATCACCAATGTATCTCTGTAGAGTGAGTATTATAATATATGTGCATATATATCACAAGGTAGCGGGTTCGAGGCCGAGAGGTAGTGGCTGTTTTTTTGTGTTTTGTCAGGGGGTCACATGTAGGGGGCCTACAATATGCACGACAAGGTTGGTTGGTTGCTTGTTGGAGTTTTATGCCTTGGCAACATTTAAAGTCCTATCAGGATGGGTACCGACCTGTGACAGTGTGACAGGTATAATATTTCCTCCCACATTGTTTTTCCTAGGGAGAGTCTTATTGTTTGCTTTGTTGTTGTTTTACATCCTAGTAACATCTAAGGTCATATCAGGACGGGTACTGACTTGTGATAGTGCACACTCATGGTGACGTTATAGCTTGTGATGCCCCACTGGGAAATCAAGCCGCTGGTACCATGACCCGATATCCCGCTCAGTCACATTATCCTGACAATGAGCCAACCAGTCCTTGCCCTATCCTATTAATGCCAAGTGCCAGGCTAGAAAGCCACAAGTATCAATTTTTTTAGTCATTGGTTTGACGCGACCGGTAATCAAACTCCTGACCTTCCACACGGGAAGCCTGCGCTCTACTGATTCGGACGCTGAGTTCGGTAAGCACTAAAAGGATACCATACTATGATAATATGTGACTAAACTGAAAATATACAACTAAAGTGATGAAATATCATTAAAATGATAACACAGCACTGAAGTTATACTGTAATTTGTCAAGAAACTACTCTGGCCTTTTCTTTTCAGTGGTGAGAAGTTCTTCGGTGTGAAAACAATTAGAGGCTTAGCGAATTCTGCTCAGATTAGATGACATTTGGCAGAGGCCGCCATCACCCTGATAGCCACCGCTTCTTGCATTTCTGAGGTGTGTTTATAATGGGTTGCACGTTGCAGGGCAATCAGAGATAACGTATCTGAATGAAGACAAATGGGAACCGCCACAGCAGGTGTGGCATGGGTGATACATATCAGCAATTCACCAACACTAACAATTTCCTGATATATTCGGCAAAATTAATTTGTTTAAAAAGCATATCAGCAATTCACCAACACTACATAACTTGCAGATTTATTTGGCAAAAAGTAAATTTAAAAAAAAGCACATAAGCAGTTCACCAACACTAACAAGTTGCTGATATATTCGGCAAAATTAAATATATAAAAATCATATAAGTGTCGTGCGGGTGATGAAAATGGGAAATATTGCGCCTAGAGTGGGACTCGAACCCACATCTCTTTGCCAGTGTGCTAACCATTACACCATCTAGACTCCCTGATATCAACACACTACCCACGCCTACCTGTCTATGTGGTTACTTGCCTGAGAGCTCAGTGCAGACCACTACATAAGCAATTCACCAGCACTAACAAGTTGCTGATATATTCGGCAAAATTAAATTGAAAAAAAGCATATAAGCAATTCACCAACACTGAGCAATTTGCTGATATATTTGGAAAAATTTAATTTAAAAGAAATACATATATCAGCAATTCACCAGCAAATATATATGTTTGGCAACATTAAATTTAAAAAAGTGTATATCAGGAATTCACCAGCACTAACAATTTGCTGATATATTCGGCAAAATTAAATGTAAAAAATATGCATATATCAGCAATTTTACCAGCAAATATATATGTTTGGGAAAATTAAATTTTAAAAAGTGTATATCAGCAATTCACCAGCACTAACAATTTGCTGATATATTCGCAAAAATTAAATGTAAAAACATGCACGTCAGCAATAGGCCTACACCAACACTAACAATTTGCTGATATATTTTGGTAAAATTAAATTTGTTTAAATAGTTAGTACATTGAACAATTGTTCGCACATGACAAGGGTTCGCTCATCACAGAGTTGACTGAAAACAGGGATCTCTGTTTACATACATATACCGGGTATACACACATATATATGAGAATGTCTCAAAAGGTGCTAAGCAATATGCGACAAAACTTTGTCCATTGTAACGATCAACATACTATCTGCTTATGCATTTTCTCAGGATAAACTGATTTGCTTTTTACATGGTGTTTCATAATCCAAATAGAATACATATTGATTTGAAGCAAATGTCCTTGTGTTTTCAGTGTAACCGTTTCTGTGCTGTTTTGTGTCAATCGTTACAATGGACAACAACAAAAAGAGTTATCACCTTTTGAGACAGGCTCATATATGTGTACATCTGATTTCCCAGTGAGCCAACACTATAAAGTGCACCATGAATGCACGCTGTCACAAGTTGGTACCCATCCTGATATGACCTTAGATGTTACCAGGAAGTAAAACTCCAACAACCAATGCCAGATTTAGCACACACACATAAATAAACATACAAATTTATAGTTGGTTGGTTGATTGTTGGAGTTTTACATCCTGGTAGCATCAAAGGTCATATCAGGATGTGTACCGACTTGTGACAGTGCACACTCATGGCAACTTTACAGTGCTGTCCCACTGTTAAATCAGGTCACTGGCACCATGGCCTGATACCCCACTCAGTCACATCTTGACACTGAACTAACCAGTCCTTGCCCTATCATATTAATACCAAGTGCCATGCTAGGGAGCAACACATATCAATTTGGTAAGTCATTGTGTAGAATATTCTGATATACGGCATAGGGGGGAATGCAAATGTTCTATTACTGATCGGTGTACATGACCAGGCGCATGTATGTGTAGATATATGTATGTGTTGGTGGTGCCTGGGTGTGATGTAAATAGACAAAGTGGTGCTGGCAGGTCTGGGTGTGAGTGTACTCAGGGCCTACCCCCTCTGCTGGGATAGGGATCACCACACTCAAAGATCAAGGTTGGTGGTGGCCATGGGGCCATACAGCTTGTGGTGGTGGGCAGACCACTGGTAGCCATGGGGACCAGGAATGCCGGATCCCTATTGGTAGGGCCAAGAATGCTTGTTTCTCATTGGGGGAAAGGGGTGGGGTGATACTCTACAATGAACCCATGTAACCATATAAATAATAAACCAGGGGGCTTGACTCTCTCTTCTTCTTTACACTTTATTCTTCTTTACACTTTATACTGTTCCTTTCTCTTTGTCTGTATTGATTTCACCATAGCCTGGCTACACAGCCACAGATTCGAGCCTTAGCCTTTACACAATTGGACACCACGACGAGTGGACTAGTCAATTATACCATAACATTGGAATAAAGTCAGTAGTTAACTAACTCTTGTCTTGTCCATACGTCATATACTACACTGGGGACTAGGCGATCATTACCATGACCCGATATCCCACTCAGTCACATTATCCTGACAATCAGCCACCCAGTCCTTGCCCTATCCTAATAATGCCGAGTGCCTGGATAGGAAGCGACAAGTATACTTTTCTAGGTCATTGGTTTGACTCTACCAGGTTTCGAATCCAACGATCTACCAATACGGGAGACTGACGCTCAACTCATTCAGCCATCCCGTCTGGTCCTATGACCTCAGATGCCAGGACATAAAATCTCCAACAACCAATGAAAGATTCAGCTTAGTAAAAACACACAAATAAACCTAGGTGTGGGTCATATCACCCGATCGATCCTGCTCAGTGGACCCATTTGCAGTTTGGACTATTTTCCATTCCAACCAGTGGTCCACAACTGGTTCATCAAAGGCTGTGTGTGGTACGCGCTGTCCTGTCTGTGGGAAAGTGCATATAAAAGACCCCCTTGCTGCTTATCAGAAAGAGTAGCCTATGTGGCGGCAACAGGTTTCCTCCAAAGAAATATGTCAGAATGACAATATGTTTGACATCCAATAGCCGATGATATGAAAATCAATGTGCTCTAGATGCGTTTTTTTTTTTTTTTGTAACCCCTAAAGCGCCTACAATTTGTTGGTGACGTACGGGTTGTATGTGTGAGAAGCAGCTGGGACGAGCGGAATAAACGATGCAAAGTCTAAATTTAAAACTGATGGACTGGAAGCACAACGCATAGAGAGGAGACCCCCCCCCCCCCCTCGTCCCCCGTCACTGAGTGATCTGCTTGGAGATGGATGCTTGGAGAATGACGTACAGTGGCGCCACGTTCCCACCACCACCTGCACCCTCCTGCACCCCCTGGTGGCAGGCGTAAACACTTTCAGACTAGCTGGCCGAATAGCTGGAGTGTAGGCTTCCCGTGCGGAAGGTCGGGAGTTCTAATCCCAGCCAAGTCAAACCAATGACTTATAAACTGGTCGCTACCTAGCGTGGCGCTCAGCATTAATAGGATAGGACAAGGACTCGTTAGCCCAGTATTCGCATCACAGAATAATGTGACTGTGTGGGATATCGGGTCGTGGTACCGTCGTCCTGGTCTCCCAGTGGGGCAGCACAAGCTATAAAGTCGCCATGAGTGCGCACTGTTAGATGTCGGTACCCGTCCTGATATGACCTTAGATGTTGCTAGGACATAAAACAACAACAAACAAAGCAAAAAATAAGACTCTTCCTAGGTAAAACTACATGGGGGATAATATTATACCGCTACACCGCTACACCGGAACAGAGTCAACACCACCAATAGCACGGGCAGTGTGGCTCTTGTACAATTATTTTCCGCTAGGGCTAATGTCGGGCGACTGCCTCACTCTGTCATGTCTGCCGCAATGGCTGTGTGGGTGACAGCATTATTTATTCAGCATACAATTTCTCCTTGGGATTGTCCAAGATATCAGAATGT
Organism: Branchipolynoe longqiensis; assembly: GCA_030323885.1. NCBI lineage: Eukaryota > Metazoa > Annelida > Polychaeta > Phyllodocida > Polynoidae > Branchipolynoe > Branchipolynoe longqiensis. The sequence continues at coordinate 55,412,831 of CM059200.1, read as the reverse complement.
TTTATATTTTTTTAGGGGAAGTGAAGTTGTTGCTTGTCGTTGCTTTATATCCTAGCAACATCTAAGGTCATATATCAGGACGGGTACCGACTTGTGACAGTGCACACTCATGGTGATTTTATAGTGCTGTCCCACTAGGAGACCAGGCCAGGTCATGACACGGTATCCCACACAGTCACATTATCCTGATACTGTGTGTACCAGTCCTTGTCCTATCCTATTGTCGTGGGGGTGATGAAAGTTGGAAATATTGCACCTAGAGTGGGGGTTAAATTCAAGGCTTTTCAAGCCCTTTAAATGGAGAAAATGGAAGTTTAAGACTCGTCAAGACCCTGCTGTAGGAAAGGCTTCTATGGGGTGGGGTGTAGGTGGGTCGGGTGGGGTGTAGGTGGGTGTGGGTGTGGGTGACGGGTGTAGGTGGGTGGATAAACAAATGTATGTGACAAAACAAGGCCGTATGTTGACCAAAATCCTAGCGTGGGCACAATTGAGTGATATTACACTTCTGCCATCTTGATTTGAAATCGAGGTTAGTTGTCCAACTGATCCTTGCAATGTCAGATGGGATAACCGAATGAGTTGAGCGTCTGCATCCTGTTTTGGTAGGTAGAGGCGCCAAGTAGATAAAGAGTGTGAGCATGGAACTCTCCCTGATACACACAATGTAAACAGGGAGAAATAGCGTAGCCAAAGGGGTGGGGGGAGGGTGGTTGCCAGGGGCGTAGCTAGGCATATGCGCGTATGCCAAAACGTCCACATCGTTTTGTCAAAAAAAAAATTAAAAATAAAAATAAAGAGAGAGAGAGAGAAAGAGAGAGAGAGGAGGCATGCAGTAGTCCGGAGTGTTGAAAACTCAAGTCTAAATGTGTAAAATCCGCCAGCTTAAGCTTAAGTGGCCCCCTAAACCCCCTGCTGAAATTAGGAGCACACATCGTTAAAGGTCTAGCTACGCCCCTGGTTGCGTTATAGTACATTTTGATGAAAGATCTGCAGGAAAATATTAGTAAAAAACAAGCTAAGATAATTCTTTGGTGGGATGTTACACATTAAAAGTGTGAGATCGGGATATTGTGGTTATTTTGCTATATTTTAGGGAGATCTCTTGCCAAATCTGGAGACTTGGCTCCTCTGGGCCGTCGCAGTCGCCGTTCCTGTCATTGTCCTTGTTGTTGTCGACATTTGAGTCATTTCTTTGAGATGAATATATTAAATTGGTAGGTATGCAGGTATTGCAATACTTCAGGGAGTTTGACACCCCTGCCCTGCAGAGTTGAAAACCACTGCCTTGTGGTACAGGTTCTTGACAGAACCGAAGGCTAAGGGAGCAAACCCTGAACAGAAAACCATGTCACTGTGGCAGCATCAAGGGCGGTTGATGTATGGAACTCCCAACATCTCCCGACCAGCCACTGCGGGGACAAATAGTTTTGCGCCTGTCTGGACATGTTCTTGCCGGTGTGAAACCTCTATTTGCTCCCCGAGAGAGCGTCGCTGGTAACTTGCAAAAGCCAGCAGCACTTCAACACTTTTGCAGGCAGCTTTCATGAAATGGGAGAGCGGCAGTCAAGTAATGAAAGCAGTCTTTGTCACATCGCGACCGACAGCATGATGATGATGATTTTTTTTTTTTTTGGTAAAGTATTTATTCATCTGAATATGACATTTGTCAGCGCCAAAGCACTGGTCTTCTGGCCATCTTACTATTGAAATTGACATTCTAAACAATCTAATTTTGGTCAGTGCTGTATTAGTCACAGCACTGATCCTAAAGAATTAAGGGAGTGGCTCCTGCTGTATAATGTACAGCACCAGTCACTGCGGTTCATTCAAAAATGGGGAGCAGCACCGAGTAGAAGATGTATACCCAGGGCAGCTCAAACAATCATTGTGGGTTACATGTTTTCTCTTATAAAACAAGCAAAGTTTATAGTTAACAAGACATTTTGTCTGTCTTATATAATGTTCGATGTGTTTAAACAGATTGATAGTTGTGTAGGATGTTCGGTGTGTTGATGGTTTGTTCATGATGGTTAAGGGTGGTGGCAGGGGAGGGGACCCATTGGGGTGGGTGGTAGGGGGGAAAACCCACAGGAGAGCAAGCGAGGATGCGGGGGGGGGGGCAGGAGCTCAGGGCTTTGCTAGTAATTATTGCAGTGGTCGTTCAAGGGCCTGAATAACCAGGTGGGCTCCATATGCATTTTTGAGGGCAAGTATTGTTTCTGTTTCTCTGACTCTGATAGGTATAATCTACCTTACTTTAGTTTGAACTAACTTCTATTTTAAATGGCTCACTTTGGAGATATTTGAAGTGCAAACATGCAAAATTAGTTTCGATAACTATGCCAAACCTCTGAAACCATATGCGTCTGCAGTAACAGGTTCTATTAAATTGACTCAGTGTGCCATTTTATGTGGTGACAAATGCTTAAGAAATGCATCAGTATCTAAGTTAGATATGTAGATTTAAATCTAGGCAAGTATTTTGCTTTTGAAAATTTGATGCATCATCAAACTATGCAGCTATCAAACAATTTAGCTGTATGGCTGGAAGACCAGTGCTCTGGCGCGGACGAAAGACATTATTCAAGAAATAAACAACATTCAGCAAATCAAACAATAACAAAAAACTGCCCTGGGAAAAACATATATAGATAACCTAGAATGTGCGTTTCAAGCAACTTTAAATCCACATAGTCCAATAAAGTATCAAATTGTCAAAACCTCAAAAATGATCTAAATTTGATTCTACATATCTAACTTAGATATTAATGTATTTAGTAAACATTTGTTACCACATAGAAGGGAATATTGAGTCAATTTAATAGAACCTGTCACTTTAGAAGCCTATGGTGTCAGAGCTTTGGCATGCTTGCTAAGACTAAATTTGACATGTTTACACTTCAAATATCACACAAGTTGACCATTTAAAATAAAAGTTACTTCAAACTAAAGTAAGGTAGATTATAACAATCAATTCAATATATTCATCTCAGAAAAATAACAGAAACTCAAAACCATCGGACAATGCAGCTTTCAGATTTCTAAGTTGTGGGAGGGGACGGAGGGAGGGGGAAGTGGGCGAGGGCGAAAGGGGCAGCTTCATCTCTCCCCCCACTCACCTCCACCCACCCCCACCCACCCCCTGAGACTATATGTCTGCAAGACAGCCAGAGAGAATTAATATCTGAACAGTGCATTCTTCTTGGTCTGATGTATTGCTAGACACAAGTTTGTTTGTTGTTGTTTTACGTCCTAGCAACATCTAAGATTATATCAGGACTGGTACCGACTTGTGGCAGGGCACAGGCATGGCGACTTTATAGTGCTGCCCCACTGGGAAACCAGGCCACCAGCACCATGACCTGATATCCCACTCAGTCACATTATCCTTACACTGAACCAACCAGTCCTTGCCCTATCCTACTAGTCCCAAGTACCAGGCTAGGAAGAGACAAGTATCAATTTCAGTAGTCATTGGTTTGACTAGATCGGGAACCGAACTCCTGACCTTCCACACTTGAGGCCCACGCTCTATCAATTCGGCCACCATGCCTGGTCCGAAGTACGAAAGCGACACATATCAATTTTGTAAGTCTGGATCGAACCCAGCACTTGCTGTCCTACTCATTCAGCCATCCATAGTAGATGTACGAATCGCGTCATAATTACACATCTTGTACAGTGCCATTGCATTGCGAGCTAAATTAGCGGAAGGCTATGCAAGCCTTGGTTTGGACACGTCATGAATAATGTCCATTGTCCAGGAAGGCCCATCCCACATCGATCACTGCGCACGGATTAGGCAAGCTCAGGGACTGCTCCAGATTCACCCAGAGGGGCCGCAACCATTCGGTGTGACTTCAGTGAATAGCACGCATAGCAGTCTGTGCAGACCTTTCAGGCAATTGGCCACATAGACACACAAATAGGGTGATTGCCTCATGGAGCCTAGGTAGCGTAATGGTTAGGACACTAGGTGAGGGACTGCTCCAGATTCACCGAGAGGGGGCGCCACCATTGGGTGTGACTTCAGTGAATAGCACACGTAGCAGTCTGCATTGACCCTTCAGCCAATTGGCCACATAGACACACAAATAGGGTCATTGCCTCAGGGAGCCTAGGTAGCGTAATGGTTAGGACACTAGGTGAGGGACTGCTCCAGATTCACCGAGAGGGGGCGCCACCATTGGGTGTGACTTCAGTGAATAGCACACGTAGCAGTCTGCATTGACCCTTCAGCCAATTGGCCACATAGACACACAAATAGGGTCATTGCCTCAGGGAGCCTAGGTAGCGTAATGGTTAGGACACTAGGTGAGGGACTGCTCCAGATTCACCGAGAGGGGGCGCCACCATTGGGTGTGACTTCAGTGAATAGCACACGTAGCAGTCTGCATTGACCCTTCAGCCAATTGGCCACATAGACACACAAATAGGGTCATTGCCTCAGGGAGCCTAGGTAGCATAATGGTTAGGACACTAGGTGAGGGACTGCTCCGGATTCACCGAGAGGGGGCGCCACCATTGGGCGTGACTTCGGGGAATAACACGCATAGTAGTCTGCACTGACCTTTCAGGAAATTGGCCACTTAATACACGAATAGGGTGATTGCATCAGGGACCCTAGGTAGTGTAATGGTTAGGACACTAGGTGAGGGACTGCTCCAGATTCACCGAGAGGAGGCGCTACCATTGGGTGTGACTTCAATGAATAAGACGCGTAGTACTAGTAGTCTGACACTTCAAGGAACATTTTCTCCCTGAAAGAAACTAAATATCCTCTGAGGGACTAAGGTGTCTTTCATGACCATACAAGCAGCAGCACCTGCCACTTACAGCAGTGAGTTGGAGTTTTACGTCCTGGCAACATCCAAGGTCATTTCAGGACGGGTGCGACTTGTGACAGTGCGTACAATAGCGACAAGTTAATCGGTTGGTTGTTGGAATTTTACGTCCTGGCAATATCCAAGGTCATATCAAGACGGGGACTGACTTGTGACAGTGCACATTCATGGCGGCTTTATAGTGCTGCCCCACTGGGAATTCAGGCCGCCAGCACCATGACCTGATATCCCACTCAGTCACATTATATGACATTGAGCCAAAACATTCCTTGCCCTATCCTAATAATGCCGAGCGCTAGGCTAGGAAGTGAAAAGTATCAAATTTTAAGTCATTTGTTTGACTCAACCAGAGTATGAACCCCAAAACCCCTGGGTTTGGATCCCCCGATCTCCCAAAACAGGGGACGAACGCTCAACTCATTCGGCCATGCCGTCTGGTCAATTTACGTCCTGGCAACATCTAAGGTCCTAACAGCAGTGAGAACTCACTAGTATGAAGGGGGCCAACCCACTCACATCAAAACCCGATCCGCTCTCAGAATACCAGCTGAAATGCCCGCCACTATGTTTGGTAAAATGAAAGCTTTAATGCAGTGCTCTGCACAGACTTCAAAGCCCCTGTTATAAAAATATCATGGACAAAGAAGATCACCAACAAAGAAGTTCTCAGAAAAATTAAAAATAAGAAAAGCTTGTTTGCCACTATACAGACAAAGAAACTTATTTATTTTGGCCACATCATTCGTCAGAGTTCAATATACCGTACATTGTTGGAAGGGAAGGTGAATGGCAGCAGAGGGAGAGGGAGACCAAGAACATCATGGTTTACAAATATTTCACAGTGGACAGGCTTGAATTATTCAGTCTATCAGAACAGCACAACATCAGGACAAGTGGAGAACCATTGCATCCAACCCTCGACTAGAGGACGGAACTATTGATTGATTGTTATACATCACCGGATTGAGCAATGGACAGAATTGTCTAATCCGGTGGTGATAAGTATCAAAATGTGTCAAAATGTTGCTCTATCGAGTCAATGGCCTCTGGATGAACGGGCATGATGAAACGGACATGAAACGGACATAAAACGGACATGAACGGATATGTGGAGGTGGTCGGTTTGGGAGGTTGTACTGTATACATATACCGTATATGTCCCAATAGAAGCACGCTACCCAATAGAAGTACAACCCCATTTCAAGATTGAAAGCACACAGAAATTTACGATCATATTCAAACTGAAAGCACATAAAATAAGACAATCCCACTTTATTTCAGAGGCACGACAAAAACAAATCCATGAAATAATAAACAGTGATGAATGTTCCACAATATCTGCATATGTAATCATAGTACATGTTAATTTGAAACAAACCATCGCAAATAATTACTTTGAACCCATGGGAAATAGATAGACACGCATCCACGTGTCTGCACTCGAGTGGTGCGCGTCTATCGGGACATGTACGGTATATATATATATATATATGCGTGTATATGTGTGTAAGGAATACATGTTAAAAATTTAGATTGCCACATCTTTAATTCATAGAAGCTAGTCCATCGAAGCAATACCTCAAAGGTCAAGGGTCAAGGCGGGGAGAGGTCAGAAGTCACAGTATCTCTGAGCAGTGAGTTGCAATGGTCGGCTACATTGTGAAAGTGAACCACAAATGTGGCTATATCCGGTTCTGTAGGTGCGTTCGAGTCCACATGAATGTGACATTGGAAGGAACCCGATCTGACCCGATCTGACCCGATCTGACCCGATCTGACCCGATCTGAACCGGTGTAAAGATACAAAATTCCGCCCTGATTGAGTTCCTTCACTGGAACTTGAAACCATTTTCAAATTCATTCCACGGGAATTTGAAAAAGTTTTCGTTTTCCCTCCCTCGTTTTAACTTGCCCCCCCCCCCATGTTCGGGGAATATTCTTTATTTTTGTTATTTAAAAATTCTTTTCATGACAAATATAATAATACACAGAGAATAGCATAATGGAAATTATTACTAGTACAACAAAACATATTTCACTCCAAATTACACAAAATGTCTCCAAGATGGCTAAGAAAAAAATATTACAGGTCTGAATTTTAAAATGTTTTTAAAAAGTTTTTTAAACAATTTGAAATTCTGGGGGGGGGAATTTGAAAATAGGGGGTGGAATCTGAAAACTTTTTAATTTCCCTCCCGGGAATCTGAAAACTTTGTCAATTTCACGGGAGGGAAATTAAAAACGTTTTCAGATTCCCGGGGGGAACTTGGAAAGGGGGCAAATTGAAATCGTTACACCGGGGAAACACGGTGCTCTATGAAGGGGAGATGTAAATTTATACAGCAATCTGTTTTGAACCGGACCAGGCAGTGAGGGTGTGTGTGTGTCAGCTGGTAATGGTGTCATGTAGTATCAGTAGCACCCCAACCATGAGGTGGGGGCGGGGGGGGGGGGCTACCCAGACCCGCAGATAAATAATATTTGCATTATATATATATATATATATTATATATATATATATATGCACTATATAATTTATTATGTGGATATCAATAATGGCAGCCCCTTAATGTTTCTCTCCAACCACCTTAACTTCCATGTTATTCACTGCAGAGCAGGCATTCTCTCCTCCCCACGATGAGCCAACTGTCACTCTTCTCAATTTCAGAATAAACTGAACCCAAACCAAGTCATAGTCTTTCCTTCTCATTTGCGAACAAACTATATATATGTATATAGTAAAACCTCTCTAAACCGACCGACTGACCTTGGGACCGACTTTAAGTGGTCGATTTAGGGAGGTGGTTGCTTAGTGAGTTAGAATATGGTTACAATGGTATTGTTGGGGAGTGGTCGATCTGCGGAGGTGGTCGGTTAGGGAGGTTTTACTGTATATATAAAAGAAAAAATCCTCGGGAGCGACTGACAATGGTCAACATCCAATGGAGATGAGGTGGGCAGAGGTGGCGCCACCGGTGCAGTATTGCGTCTTATGGAGTATAACAATAATAATAATAATAAGTAATATTCCCTTCTTTATCTCTTTACTCGCATAATACGTTATACATCATATATATATCGTATATGTCCCAATAGAAGCAGGCTAGCCAATAGAAGCACCCCCCCCTCATTTCTAGATTGAAAGCACGCACACATTTACGTTCATATTCAGACTGAATGCGCATCAAATAAGACATTTCCGCTTTATTTCAGAGGCCCGACAAAAACAATTAAAAATTTACGATCATATTCAGACTAAATGCACATGAAATAAGACAATCCCAGTGTATTTCAGAGGCACAACAAAAACAAATCCATGAAATAATAAACAGTGATGAATGTTTCACAATACCTGCTTATGTAATCATTGTACATGTTAATTTGAAACAAACCATCGCAAATAATTACTTTGCACCCACGGGAAATAAATAGATGCGCATCCATGTGTCTGCACTCATGCAGGGCACGTCTATTGGGACATATACGGTATGTATTATATATACTCCACAAAATAAGACATGACCAGAAAACACCACTGCCTTTATGCTGCCAACCAAATTTGCATTTTGATGAATACAAATGTTGACACAAAAACCTGTACGTGCGTGAAGATTTTCATGTAACAGGAGGCGAATCTGGACAGGACGTTGACAGAGAGGTCAGGTCAAGGTCAAGGTCAAGGTCAAGGTCAGGGTGGAGCCAGGAGAGCACGGCGCAGACAAGTAACCCCCAAGTCGGTTAGGCTTGAACGATGGCGTCACGGTGACTGATGGCTCTACTTGATGTTGGGTTAAGGGAGCCATCGATGTAGACTGTCTTTGCAAGGGGAAAGTTCACCTTTGCCTGAGTTATGGCCTTGAGAGCCAAGATGTGGAGTTCTGGGGTGGCGTAAGCCGCCTTTGCAGCAACTAGGTTGGTGGTTCGGGTTTCCACTGGGATGGAAACCCATGGTGGCTTGTGAGGGCTCAGGGTGGGGTCTGCAATGTTGAGTCCATGGGAGTTCTTGAGGGTGGTGATGGCCTCCTTGAGGCGGTAGGAGATTTGAGGGTGACCGTGGGTCCAATCTCGGAGGTAGGCCGTGGCTCTGCGGATTGTTGGTGAAAGGCCTGACGAGAGGGTTCTTGTGACGTGGGTGGTGAGAAATTGTTTGCCTCGGAGGTGGAGGGGAGGGAGGTCGGATTCAAGGAGGAGGATCTCGATCCTGGTGGCGCTGGGAACCCGGAGGACAAGCCTAGCAGCCCGGTGTTGGATGTTATCAAGTTTCTGGAACTCGTTCAGGAAGATCTTGTTTTTGGGTAGTCGAGTTTGGGGGTTGTCAAGCCCGAGGGCTGTGAGAGCGAGTGTGGGCGCAGCATAGTCGAAGAGGGAGCGGACTGCCTGGCGGTAGAACAGTGCGAGTACACCGTCCGGTGCGCCCCAGGAGAAGCTGGAGATCCTCTTCATGAGGAGGAGTCTGTTGGTCATTCTGGTGGCCAGGTGGCGGCAGATGGCTCTCAAGTTCAGGTCTCAGTCTAGACGGATACCTAGGTAGTCGAAGGTGGAGACCCATTTGATAGGGGATCCATCTAGGTAGAGAGGGTGAAGTGGTTGACCTCTGAACATGTGCATGATCTTGGTCTTGGTGGGGGAGATTTTTAGTCCAAGGTCACAGCAGGCGTTTCCTACCAGGTGGAGCACCTGCTCAGCGAGATCCTGTGCATTGATCGCATGGGAGCAGGTGATGGCGTAGCAGACTATGGTTGTGTCTGTGATCTCTCGGGTGGCTAGGTCTTGTTTAAGCCTCCTCACGAGAGATGCCATCACTGCATTGAAGAGGAGGGGGCTGAGCACTGCACCCTGGGGGACGCCATTTTTTAGTTGGAGGTAGGGAGAAGAGGTGCCTTGGACACATACTCTGGCTCGCCTGTTCTGGAGGTCATTTCAGACGTACGCAAGAGGCTGGCCGGCGATGCCAAGATCAGCCATTGATGTCAGTACCACGTTGTGGTCGATAAGCTCAAAGGCTTTTTCGAGGTCAAGGAAGATGGTTGTTGTCTTGTGTCAATTACCGCGGCCATAGGAAATGCTCTCAATGAGGGTGGCGATGGCGTGCCGGGTGCCTCGTCCTCCTCGGTAGCCGATGACCTCCTCTGGTAGGCCATGGTGGGGTCTTCTGTGACCATCTGGAGACGGGCGAGGACGATTCTTTCGCTGTAGGGGTGGGTCGAGGAGTGAAGGGAGTGGGTGGGGGTAGTGGGGGAGTGGGGGAGGGGAGAGTGGGGGAGTGGAGGGAAAGGGGGAGTGGATGGGGGGGGAGTGGGGGTAGTGGAGTGGGGAGTGGGGGAGTGGGGGTCGGGGTGGGAGTTGGGGAGAGAGAGAGTTTGGGGAGAGGGAGAGTGGGGAGGGAGAGAAGAGAGGGGGGAGTTCGGGAGTGCCGGAGAGGAGGAGAGTGGTGAGTGGGGAAGTGGGGGAGTGAGAGGCAGGTATGGTGAAGTGGTGAGTGGTGAGTGGGGTGAGTGGGGTGAGTGGGGTGAGTGGAGGGAGTGGAGGAGTGGAGGGGAGGGGGAGTAAGAGGAGTGGAGGGAAGTGGGGATTGGAGGGAGAGGGAGGATGGGAGTGTGAGGTGGGGGGGGGAGTGAGGGTGAGTGGGGCGTGGGGCGTGAGCGGAGGGGGTGGAGTGGGGGGGAGGAGGGCAATGAGGGAGTTTGGGGTGGAGAGAGTGAGGGGAGTGGGAAGTGGGGGGAAGGGAGTGGAGGGGGTGAGGGGAGTTGGGGAGGGGGGAGGATGGGAGTGAGGAAGTGGGTGAGTGGGGTGAGAGTGGGCGTGGGTAGGGGAAGAAGGGGGGGGGGATGTGGGTGTGGGGGCGAGATGGGGGGTAAGGTGGGGGAAGGGTGGGGAGTGGATGGATGGAGGTGGAGACAGGGGAGAGGGGGAGAGAGGATTCATGGGGAGGAGGGGGGTTGGAGGGTGGGAGTGATGGGGAGGGTGGGGGAATGGGTGGTTTGGTGGGAGTAGGGGGGGGATTGGAGGGGAGTGGAGGTGTGGGGGGAGAGGGGGAGAGAGGGGAGTGGAGGGTGGGGAGTGGATGGGGAGGGTGGGGAATGGGTGGGGGGGGTGGGTGGGAAGGGTGGTGGGAGTGGGGGAGAGGGGGGATGGGAGTGGAAGTGGAGGGGGGATGGAGGGATGGGTTGGGGGTTTTGGTTTGGAGTTGGGGGGGGGGGGGGGGGAAGAGGTGGGGGGGGGGAGGTAGGTATAGGCAGATACATGCAAGATAACGTTCGAGACAGACGACCGCGGGAATTGATAAAGATAGTGGCGGGAAACAAACGAGCACGGCGCCGTCTGATTGAGGCGTTAGGCGGCGGGCGTCTGACTAAAGACATGTCGTCTGCTCTGCTCGGTAAAGGGGCCGTACAAAGTTATCAACATTGTTTCAAGGCTCAGTCACACCTTACCGGACTGGGGAAATGGATAGACACCGGACACTCTCCAGTGAAATACGTCAATACGGGAGGCATCTGGCGTGTCCGTTCTATCTCTGGTGCTGTCCGGTGTGTATGGTGTCAAGTTTTGAACATGCACAAAACTTGTACTGGACACCGCTGGATTGATGTGTATGGTTGGTGTCCGGTTTAAGACCGTTTAGTCCGTTTCATCTCCGGTACCCATCCGTTATTTCTCCAGTTTGCTTCCTGCAGTGTCCGTTGACGGTGTTGTGGGAATTCAGTCAGTATATGTTTTCGGCGCTTACGTAAACAGTCCGGTATGTGTTCGTTTGGTGTTCGGTCTGTCCGTTTGACATTCGATTGTCGTCTGATTATCGTCCTGTTATCGACCGGTAGATATTTGTCAATATACGTTCCTTGTCTGTTTAGCATCCGTTTCATCCGGTGGCGGTTGCAACAGTTCGACACATTTCGGTACATTTTGATACCGAACATCACCGGACTAGACAATTCTTTGTCCGGTTTATGTCCGTTGCTCAATCCGGTATGGTGTGACAGGCACTTTACGGTTGTACAAAGACCCCCCCCAACATCCCGTTCCCATCTCCTCCCTCCTCCGAAAAGTGGTATATATCATTTTACATGCGATTTAATTTACAATATTGTACATAGTGTAAATTATATCACTATGTACAATAGTGGCCGACACAATTTTTTTTGGTTACTACCGAGCCTGACATTCGGCATTACTAGGATAGGGTAAGGGGCAGTGGAATGAGGAAGTCCGGTTATCCACGATTGAAATATTCCTTCCTTAAAGTTAAAGCTAATGAAAGTATCAATTGTTTAAAATCAAAACATTTACCTACATTTGACACCACATAGTAAACATAAGCCGTGTTTACACGGGTGAGTTAAAACGGCTCAAATAAAGCGCCTTGCCTAGTTCGGTTTACATTCGCCGTGTAAAGGCGATGCTGAAGCGGATTAGGGCTGATTCGATTCATATTATTCACTTTATGTAAACCGCCTTGAGAGGTGGTTTATATAAAGCGAACTAGCTTAAGCATGTCACACGCATGCGCAGTCGAGACCTGAGTTTGTTCATTTTCCGGTCGAACAAAAGCACATATTATAGAATTTAGTCTATGAAACTGCTAGTTGCACGCAGATATTTTTTTCATGATTTATTTTAAGGTTTTCACTGCCCAGCAGAAGTTTTGACCGTTCCAAACCAATACGATTCAGTCCATACATATCTAGGTCGAACCCACACTCTCTAATGGCGACGTCGACTAACCGAAACTGGCGCTGGTTAGTCTGGACTTGCTCATGCACAGATATCGATTTCCGCCTTAACCCGCTCCGTGTGTAAATGCACCACTACTTCGCCTCATATAATTCGCTTTGTCTAGTTCGGCTTACAATTGCCCGTGTAAACACAGCTTTAGATACTGCTTTGTTTATCACGCATTTGTGGCTGTATAGACGGGGGTACTAAATCAAGTTAATACAACCTGTTGTTGCTGAAACCTGTGCTGTCAGAGTTTGAAAGTGTATGGTAAAATTTAAGTTGCATAGTCCGATAAAAACATAAAATTTTCAAAACCAAAACACTTTTCTAGATTTGATTCATTCTATATATTCAACTTAGACACTAGTGCACTTATTACGCATTTGTTGCTGCATAGAAGGGCATAATAAGTCAATTAATAGAAACCGTTACTAGTAAAGTCTATGGTGGAGTTTTGGCGTGCTTGCCAAAATTATTTTGGCATGTTTTGACGTCAAACATATCCAAACTTAGCCATTTAAAATTAAAGTTACTTCAAACTAACAAACTGACTAATTAAAGTAGATTATAAAGATTAGTATAATATATTTATCTCAGAAAATAGCAAAAACTCAAAAGCATCTGACAATGCAACTTTAATTTAGTATGTTTGGTCTTCAAATCTCTCTGACGGTAGCCATTTAAAATAAAGGTCACTTCACACTAAAGTAGGGTAAATTATAATGACCAATCTACTATTTTTGTCTTTAAAAAAATGACGTAAACTCTAAACCACCAGACTATGCAACTTTAATCAACTGGTGCTGGCGGCATGGTCTCCCACTGGGGCAGCACTATAAAGTCCCAATGAGTGCGCACTGTCACAAGTCGGTACCCGTCCTGATATGACCTTAAATGTTGATAGTGCGTAAAACTCCAACAATCCAATCATCATCATCACCATCACCATCATCAATCATCAGGTTCGAACCCTGGTCGAGTCAAATGAATGACTTAGAAAATTGATACTTGTCACTTCCTAGCCGGGTGCTCAGCATTGCTGGGATAGGGCAAGGACTGGTTGGCTCAGTGTCAGGATAATGTGACTGAGTGTGATATCAGATCATGGTCCTTGAGGCCTAGACTCCCAGTGGGGCAGCACTATAGAATCACCATGAGTGCGAACTGTCACAAGTCGGTGCCCGTCCTGATATTACCTTAGATGTTGCTTGGACGTAAAACAACAACGAAAAAACAAATTCAATAATTAAATAATGAAGGTGTTCCATTACAACATTTGTTTTAGACGGACATTATCTGATTATGAATGTGGCAGTTTCTTGCGTGCGTGAGCTATAGTTCCAATAAGTAGGTGGGGCGTGGATTAATCAGAGGTGACCAATGAGAATGGAGACAAATGAGAAAGCTTACCGCAGGTGTGGCAGGGCCGGTAGTTACCAACAATTCGTCGATCACCAACAACAAAATATATTAGGTTGTCTGACTTCTTTCCTACGCCCGTCATGATATGACGTTAGATTGATTGATTGATTGGTGGTTTCTTTATGCCATGTCGGCAGCATAGGCCATATTCATGGCGAGAATTGTTTGTTTTTTATTCAACCATCGCAAAATGCAAAAGCACAGAATAAATTTTCTGTTAGTACACTGTGGAATTAAAAAGCTCACAGTTACATAATTTGTGGCTAAAGGAAATAGAATTAAGATAAAAGTTAAAGGTTGTTAATTGATCTAATTGGTTTAATGGACTATATGTGATGATATAGACCAGCTGCCCTTAAAAAGGATAACATGTTTTCTTATTGTACCCTTGTGAAAAGGTTGTGCGTGTTACTTGCAGTGTAAAACTGTTGGCACAGGGCCAAGAAATCGACACAACTTAATAAAATGTGTTTGAGTGTAAGTGGGGACTGACACCCAATACATTCAGGGGGAGGGTCCCCCTTGAACAGAAAAGCATGTGTAAGCCGCGAGTGGCCAATACGGGGCGGCGACCACTTGGTTCCGCCGAACTCCCGTGTGGGTTATGACCTTAAATGTTGATAGGATGTAAAACAACAACGAACGCACAACTCTTTCCAATGTCTTACATCTAGCTAGAAAAAAAGGAAGATGTACAAGTGGTCTTCATCCCTCCAAACCGGACGCGGTGGCCGAATCGGTATAGCGCAAGCCTCCCGTGCGGAAGGTCGGGAGTTCAACTCCCGGTCGAGTCAAGCCAATGACTTTTGGAGAAATAAAGGAAATGTGACAATGTGTGAAAGGGTTTAACTTGTTGTGCTGTGGGTCTTTTTGTGTGACTATGCTGTATTTTCATAATCATGCTATTTGTGACATGTCCAAAGGAAGGAAAGTTGGTCGCATATAATTATTTCCTTCAAAACTTTCATGATTAAAAAGAATTAATTTCATCAGACATAAAGAGGGGTGAACTTAAGTAAAAATAATGTTCATTTGGTATAACTTCGTATGGACAGTCCCAAACTAAGAAAAAATTATCGGTGTCTCGAATGTTACCGGTGGGAGGAAAAATATTGTATATTGTTCACGAATAAAAAATAGCGAAATAGCGAATGGTAGACAGGAAGTGTGAACACTTATTTGTCTCTCATTTTTGCTTGAGTGCAAGTAAATAAGCAACACAAGGAATAATTAGTAGCATGTGGTGAATAAGGGGTCAAATTTCCCTGGATGACGTAAAAGAATCTATGAACTACTTTTTTTTTGTCTGTATGATCTATGAACACATTTCCTCCAAGTCCTTTCTGCTTTATTGTGATATGAGAGAAGATATTAACTGAATTACAGCCATTTATTTATTCATGGCAACGTAACATAATGTACGATTAACCAAGTTCCCGTAATCCTGTCAATTTGTGTGTTATATTTCATATTTGTGTATAGCGGAGATGTCAAGCTTTTATTTCCAAAGAGAACGTTACAACATTCACACTCTGAATTTGACTCTCTAAGTCACAATTTGACCAGGTTTCAGGAAAATGACCCTACAACACATCTCATGAATTTTTTTTTTACCAACGAGGAAGTTTATTGCTGAATTACAGAAGATACCAGACTACAGAAACAGTCTGGTTGTATTGGGCGGGTTCGTATCCAAGCGGCGACTGATGGTTGGTCGTGTGCGAGCGGTCAGCGGGTTTCGTATGATGCGAAATCAATGCGATAGGTGGCGGCAGGGTCGGCGCTGGGGTAGTGGTGGGGTCGCCCCAGGGGCGATCCGAGCGGGGTTAGTCAGTCCGTAAATCGGCAGGTGGCGGTTCGGTGGTTGTGAAGCTTGAGAGTCTACCACCCCACGTCCTGCTGCGAATTCCGCATGTTAGGGCTAACATGGACAATGCTTCAAAGGCAGTTAAAAAAAAATACTATACCGGATCATGGGATTTACTGAAGTATGGAATGCTGGATTAAAGAGTTACCACCTGCACAAATATATATATATAG
>CM059200.1:55077251-55396308 GCA_030323885.1 Branchipolynoe longqiensis | reverse complement strand
TGTGTGTTTACTTTTGTTGTTGTTGCATTCTCTACAAATTTCTCAACTATACACCAATATAGATAACTACTACTGCTCAGTGGAACCACCACTTCCACAGTTAATTCCTATTTGAAGCAGTTTTTGCTCGGATTTAGACATAGTTGTCACCCCACCCTCCCCACCCCACCACACTCCCGCCCCTACTCTGGGTTTAGGGGTGAATCTTTTATCTACCCAAACATCCGCTGGTCCCTTACGCCAATCTTTATCAGGCTTCATTCGAGACCGGAAGTTCACATTTGTATGCACCTGAATCGGCACCAGCGAACCCCTGTTTTGAATACCGCATATCCAGATTCCGGGCACCCTGCCTGCCCCTGCATCTGTGTAATTCAGATTCAGGGCCCCAGCTGCCGAACTGCATTAACCTGATTTACGACATTCGCTACTGACTTCACCCGATCGTCTGCTCGGACCAAATGCTGTCAGTGTCAGGGCAATATAGTTGCTGACTGGTATTTCAGAGCCTGAAGAACATTGTTTTCCGCGAGCAGACGACTTTGTTTACAGCGAACAGATGACTGTTTACTGCTAATGGATGACTTGGTGTACAGAGAACAGACATCTTTGTTTACCGTGAACAGACAACTTTGTTTTTACCGTGAACTGACAACTTTATTTATAGATGACTTTGTTTACAGACGACTTTGTTTACTGTGAAGAGACAACTTTCTTTACCTCAGACAGACGACTTCATTTACAGCAAATGTATGACTTTTTGCTTACTGTAAAGACATGACTTTGTTTACAGCAAACGTATGACTTTGTTTACAACGAACTGAAAACTTTGTTAACTGTGAAGAGACACCTTTCTTTACAGCAAACATACGACTTCGTTTACAGCAAACATATGACTTTGTTTACCATGAACAGATGACTTTGTTTACAGCAAACAGACAACTTTGTTTACAGCGAACTGATGACTTCGTTTACATCAACCAGACAACTTTGTTTACTGAAAAGTGATGACATTGTGTACAGCAAACATATGACTTTCTTTACAGCAAACAGATGATTTCGTTTATAGCAAACTGACGACTTCGTTTACAAGGAATATACAACTTTGTTTACAGCAAACAAACGACTTTGTTTACAGCAAACAGACGACTCTGTTTACAGCAAACAGACAACTTTGTTATAGTGAACATAGTACTTTGTTTACAGTGAACACACGACCTTGTTTAGTGTGAACAGACGACTTTGTTTACAGTGAACAGATATCTTTGCTTATAGTGAACAGATGACTTTGTTTTCAGCAAACAGACGACTTCGTTTACAGCAAACAAATGATTTTGCTTACAGTGAGCAGATGACTTTGTCTACAGCAAACAGATGACTTCATTTACAGCAAACAAATGACTTTGTGTACAGCAGACAGACAACTTTGTTTACAGTGAACTGATGACTTTGTTTACATCGAACAGACAACTTTATTTACCATGAACAAATGGCTTTGCCTACAGCAAACAGACGACTTTGTGTGCAGCAAGCAGATAATTTTGTTTGCAGCAAACAGACAACTTTGTTTACATTGAACTTATAACTTTGTTTACAGAGAACAGACAACTTTATTTACCATGAACAGATGACTTTGTTTACAACAATCAGACGACTTTGTTTACAGCAAATAGACAACTTTGTTTAGTGTGAGGTGATGACTTTGTTTACAGCTAAAAGATGACTTTGTTTACGGGGAACATACAACTACGTTTACAGCAAAAGGCAACTTTGTTAACAACACATAAACGACTTTGTTTACAGCGAACAGACGACTTTGTTTACAGCAACTAGACGACTTTGTTTACAGCAAATAGATGACTTTGTTTACAGTGAACCGACAACCTTGTTTAGTGAGAACAGACAACCTTATTTAGTGCGAACAGATGACTTTGTTTACAGTGAACAGATGAATCTCTTTACAGTGAACAGATGACTTTGTTTACAGTGAACAGACTACCTTGTTTAGTGTGAACATATGACTTTGTTTACAGCAAACAGACAACTTTGTTTAAAGCAAGCATACAACTTTGTTTAGAGTGAACAGATCACTTTGATTACAGTGAACTGAAGACTTTGTTTACAGCAAACATACGACTTTGTGTACATCGAACAGACGACTTTGTTTAGTGCCAGATCAACCAGATGGGATGGCCGAATGAGTTAGAGCGTCCATCTCCCGTGTTGGTAGACCATGGGATCGTGGTTTCGAACCCTGGTCGAGTCAAACCAATTGATACTTGTTGCTTCCTAGCCAGGCGCTTGGCATTATTAGGATAGGGCAAGGATGGGTTAGCTCAGTGTCAGGATAATATGACTGAGTGGGATATCAGGTTATGGTGCTGTCGGCCTGGTATCCCAGTGAGGCAGCACTATAAAATTGCCATGAGTGCGCACTGTCACAAGTCAGTACCCGTCCTGATAGGACCTTAGATGTTGCTAATACGTAAAACAACAAGAAAGAAACAAAACTGTTTACCAGCTATAAGCATGCTTTTTGTCCTCACTTGTCAAGTTAATCATTCAATGTCCCAGTTAGATTGCAATCGGATGAGTAGCTGTAGACTACCACTGATGACTATGTTTTGGATAGTATATGAGATACATACATTACAAACAATTCTGTCGGCTCGAGGGCTTGGACCCGGGGGACTACTCATCCCACTCCCTGAGGAGGGGTGGGGGGGCTGTACCTTCCTCTCCCTGTGCGGCGCCACATCCTGATGAGGTCGGGTGTGGGTGTAACCAATAACACTCCAGACGTTATTATAGTCGATAACGGGTTTATCACCCTCAATATATGCGTAGTAGTCTGCACTGATCTTTTGGGCTGGGAGTCACAGAGACAGGTAGGCGTGGCTAAGGTGGTGGCATCAGGGAGCCTAGGTGGTGAACTGGTTGGCACACTGACCTGGAATGCAAGGAGATGTGGGTTCGGGTCCCGCTCTAGGCGCAATATTCCCCATTTTCATCACCCCTACAACACTGGTGCCGTGACCAGAATCCTGTACAAGCTATGCGCTGTATGGTTGTTGAACCTGCCCTGTGTATGTATGTGTAAGTGCATTGCCTGTATGTATGTAATTGTAAGCATTAAAAGACTTACAATTCCAGGGGGATGAGCATAGTAGTCTGCACTGACCTCTCGGGCAAGGAGCCACATAGACAGGTAGGCATGGGTAGTGTGGTGACATCAGGGAGCCTAGGTGGTGTAATGGTTAACACAGTGGCCCGGAGTGCAAAGAGATGTGTGTTTGAGTCCCGCTCTAGGTGCAATATTTCCCATTTTCAACACCACTACGACATATTTATACAGTAAAACCTCTCTAACCGACCACCTCCACAGATCGACCACCTCCACTATATCGATCACTTTATTTGGGTCCCAAACTATTGCCCATGCAATGACTTGTGTATGAAGAGCTCTTTTCCAAAAAATGCGATAAGCGCTAATAAAAAATATTAGCTTGCAATACCAATGCCAAGCTTGTAGTTTGTGCTTTGGAAAAGAGCTCCTCATATATATAAAGAGCTCTTCATGTATATATATGAAGAGCTCTTTTCCAAAGCACGAATTACGAGCTTGACATTGGCATTGGAAGCTATTTTTTTGGATCAGCGCTTATCGCTTTTTGGAAAAGAGCTCTTCATGCACAAGTCATTGCATGGGCAATAGTTTGGGACCCAAATAAAGCGATCGATATAGGGGACTGGTCGATCTGTGGAGGTGGTCGGTTAGAGAGGTTTTACTGTATACATATGTCGTGGTGGTGATGAAAATGGGAAATATTGCACCTAGAGCGGCACTCGAACCCACAACTTGACGATGCGCTACAAAAAATAGGGAGGTGGGAAGACAAAATGAGAAGGCAGCTGCTGGAATGATTGAGACCTAATTATAAATAACTGCTTGGTTTGAGAGGATATACTGTTAAACACCGTAGCCTCCGAGTTTACTCGCCCCCCCCCCTACCGTCAGCTAATGGAACCAATACTGACGTCACTTCCCCCCACGCCGTCTCCAGCCAACTACACCGCAGCAACTGACACATGGAGGAGGCTGAGGGAGGGTGGGGAGGGTGGCCGGAGGAGTGGGGAGGATGGGGTGGGTGGAGGTGCTGGTGGGGGAGGGTGGGGGTGGAGGATGATGGGGAGGTTGGTGGGTTGTGGATGGGTGGAGGAGGGTGGGGATGGAGGTTGCGGGTGGGGAGGTGGGCGGTTGGGGAAGGATGGGGGTGGAGGATGATGGGGGAGGTTGTGTGGGGTTGTGGATGGGTGGAGGAGGGTGGGGGAGGTGAGGGAGGGGGAGGGTGGGGGAGCGTGGGGGGTCGGGGGTTGGTGGTCATGGGGGAGGTGGGTGGGGTTGTGATGGTGGAGGAGGTGGGGGAGGGAGGGTGGAGAGTGGGTGGTTAGGAGGGGAGAGTGGAGGAAGGTGGGGTTGGTGAAAGTGCGGGTGGGGGAGGATGGGTGGGTGGGTGAGGTTGTGGGGAGAGTGGGGGGTGGAGGAGGGTGGCGGGAGGGTGGGGTGGCGGAGGAGGGTGGGGGTGGGCGAGGGAGGTGGTGGGGAGAGTTAGGGGTGGGTAGGGTGGTGAGGGGGGGGGAAGTGGGTGAATGTGCGGTTGGGGAGGGTAGGGATGGTGTTTGGGGCGGAGGAGGAGGGAGGAGGTTGTGGTGAGTGGAATAAGGGTGGGGGTGGAGGGTGCGTGCGAGGGTGAGGTGTGGTAGGGTGGGGGATGGGTGGGGTAGGGTAGGGTTAGGTAGGGTTGGGTAGGGTGGGGGAGGGTGGGGTAGGGGGGTAGGGTGGGATAGGTTGGGGTGGGGTAAGGTAGGGTGCGGGGTAGGGTTGTTGAGGGTGGGGGAGGGTTGGGCAGGGTGGCAGAGGGTGGGGTAGGGTTGGATAGGTTGGGGTGGGGTAAGGTTGGGTGCGGGGGGAGGGTAGGGTGGGGGAGGGTGGGGGAGGGTTTGGTAGGGTGGCAGAGGGTGGGGTAGGGTTGGATAGGTTGGGGGGGGGGGAGGGTAGTCACGCAAGCTGCTTCCATGTCCAACCATAGCGGGAAGTGAATATTTTGTTCTTTTCTTTTTTGGGGGCAACAACCTAATCAACGCAATTCGATGCTGTCTCCTCAAACTGTCTCCTAAAACAACAACAACAAAAACACAAATACATTATGAAAACAAAGGGACCATTGCACCGAGAGCAGGATTCAAACCTACTCTTCTTTCAATCCCGGGTGTCCTAACCATTAGTGAATCTCGGCTCCCTGATGCAGTCACCCTATCCACGATTACCTGTCTATCTGGCTCCTTGCCGGAGAGGTCAGTGCATACCACTATATAGTAAAACCTCTCTAACCGACCACCTCCACAGATCGACCACTCCCCTATATCGATCCCTTTATTTGGGTCCCAACAATACCATTGCAACCATATTCTAACTCCCTAAGCCGACGACCTCCCTAAACCGACCACTTAAAGTCGGTCCCAAGGTCGGTCGATTCAGAGAGGTTTTATTGTATATATATTACTGTCTATATATATATATATATATATATAGTAATTTAAGATTTGCCAGTGTGCACTGGCTTTCATTTTTGAATGACAAAACATGTCATTGTTCCCTTTTTCTTCTTCTTTCCCCCCCTTTGTTTTGAAGTTCATTCCCCTTCTTTTCAACACTGCATAAACCGATGAACGTTTAGTAGTCTGCACTCACACACTGGGGCAAGGTTTGTTTGTTGTTGTTTTACGTCCTAGCAACATCTAAGGTCATATCAGGACGGGTATCGACTTGTGACAGTGCGCACTGATGGCAAATTTTTAATGCTGCCCCACTGGAAGACCAGGCAGCCAGCACCATGACCTGATATCCCACTCAGTCACATTATCCTGACACTGAGCCAACCCATCCTTGCCCTATCCTAATAATGCTGAGTGCCAGGCTAGGAAGGGACAAGTATCATTTTTTAAGTCATTGGTTTGACTTGACCAGGATTCGAACCCACGGGCAAGGAGCAACATAGAAGGGACGGTGCGGATAGGGTTGGTTGGTTGTTGGAGTTTTACGTCCTGGCAAAATCTAAGGTCATATCAGGACGGCTACCGACTTGTGACAGTGCACACTCATGGCGACTTTATAGGGCGGCCCACTCAGTCACATTATTCTGACACTGAACCAACCAGTCCTTTCCCTATCCTAATAATGCCAAGCGGTAGCTAGGAAACGACAAGTTTCAATTTTTGCGTCATTGGTTTGACTCGACCAGGGTTCGAACCCATGGGTTCGAATCATACGATCTACCAAAACAACGTTCCTCGTTTATCGATCATCTATCTTAAACAACGAAAGATGTCATTCTTCTTTTTCCTTCGTTTTAAAGTTCATTCCCCTGATTCTTAACGCTGCATAACCCGATGGAAATTTCAATTTCTCAAAACCAAAGCAATTATCTAAATTTGATTGTTCATATGCAACTTAGATACTAGTCCATTTATTCTGCATTAGCTGTTGCATATAAGGGAATATTGAGCTAATTTAATAGAACCTGTTACTGCTGAAGCCAATAGTGTCAGAGTTTTGGCGTGCTTGCCGAAACTAATTTGACATGTTTGCACTTCAAACACCTCAAAAGTTAGCCATTTGAAGGCCCGGTCACATACACGTTAGAGGACGTAGTTGAACGTAGTTGAACGTAGTTGAACGTAGTTGAACGTTGTTGAACGTAGTTGAACGTACCGGCATCCATACTTCTCCGTCATGCTAACTTGGTAATAACGTGGGTGGGCCGTGAGTTCCAATTTAACCTTTGGACATGTTCAAAAGAGCGCTACATTAGAGGTTGATTTTGCATCCGTGATGCTAGCGTACTCTAGCATACTCTAGAATACTCTAGCATACTCTAGCATACTCTAGCATGCTCTAGCATACTTGGACAAAGCCCTGGTCACATAGCCGTTAGTGGACATAGGTGAACATAGTGGAGGCTAATGTAGTTGAACATAGTTGAACGTAGTACGTTGAATGTAGTTGAACATAGTTGAATGTGGTTGAACGTGGTTGAACGTGGTTGAACGTGGTTGAACGTGGTTGAACGTAGTTGAACGTAGTTGAACGTAGTTGAACGTAGTTGAACGTAGTTGAACGTAGTTGAACGTAGTTGAACGTAGCTGAATGTACTGGCATCCATACCGTAACTTATTTACCAAAACCGGCCTTACCTTAACGTATTTCAACATAGTTTAACATACTTACACCACGTTTGACCCACGTTAGCCTCCACTACGTGCACCTATGTTCAACTACGTCCACTAACATGTATGTGAGCGGGGCATTAAATAAAAGTTACTTGAAACTAAATTAACGTAGACGACAACAATCAATCGAATGTATTTATCTCAGAAAATGGCAGAAACTCAAAATCATCTGACAATACAACTTTAATGCTGTATAGTCAGATGAAAGCATAGTAGTCTGCACTGACTATCAGGCAATGAGCCACATAGACAGATAGGTGTGGATAGAGTGATTGCATCAGGGTCCCTACGTAGTGTAGTGGTTAGCTGACTAGCCCCGGAATGGCAAGCATTCTGTGTTCGAACACTTTACGTTAATGTGACTTAATATCCCCTTCTACACCCCGTTCACACACGCGCCTCAAGTCGCCTCAACTAGTTCGCCTCTTCTAATCCACCTCGCGAAGCGGTCTACATGAGGCGAACTAGTTGAGTCGAATCAGCCCCAATTCGCCAAATGGGAGCCATGTGGTCATAGGTGTCAACCGTCAAGCTGTAGAAGGAAAGAGCAATAAAACTAGTCAGACAGCTATTCTTCAGTAACAGGATAGTAAATGCCTGGAACGCACTGCCTGAACATGTCATAGAAGCGCCTTCCGTCAACGCCTTCAAAGGCAGACTGGATAAGCATTGGAGGGGGCTGCAATATTGCATTCATCCGGTACTCGATGCGTTTAATCCTAGTAAATCAAATTTTGACATGCATCGACCTGATACAGGCTATAAGCCTAACAAAATCAGAAGCGGATGAGTATGAGTATGAGTATGAGTATGAGTAATGAAAACACTGCTTAAGATTGTGAAAGCCGTAGTCTTTACGGCCAAAACGTAGTACTTGACAGGTATGCACTGAGCGTGGGCCTCGCGTGTAGAAGGTCGCGAGTTTGGTTATGTGATGCAGTTAAGGGTAAGATCCAACCCACTAGTCAGTACGGTCCCCCATAATGTCACATATATATTAGTTGCATCCACTAACCAGCCTCGACCTGAATACAGTGGTCGTTCCGCAGAACCCATCAGCGTCTCTGATGCACCACTGAGTAGCCCGTGAATGTCTCATCCCATATCAACAATCACCCGCGTCCCTCCTGGGCACCACCAGGTGGTGCCCACCGCACACGCCAGTGCCTGATGCCCCCTGACGAGAGCCGCTTCCCCGACACTATAGTCACGGCGATGGCAAATTGCCGCCCTTCAGTAGCGATCAGTCCGTGACCACGTGATGGCCCATGTGACCAGCCCATGTGTCCACGTTGCCATGGAGACCATGTGGGTGGTGTGTGGAGTGTGTGGGCATCCTGCTGCCATTGTGGCACAGGCAGCAGGCTGCGCGCGCCGTGACAGGTTGCTTGTTTATTGGGGTTTTCCCTCCCATCTAAGCAACATTTAAGGTAATCTCAGGACGGGTACCTTGCCGACTTTTGCAATTATGCGCTGATTTTTGGACTTTGCGGTGCTGCTCCATTGAGATACCCTACCGCTGGCACCATGACCCGATACCCTGCTCAATCACATTATCCTGACACTGAGCCAGCCAAGCCAGTTGTTATGCTACCTATCCGACTACCTGAGTGCCAGGCAAGGCAGTAACAAGTATCAATTCTCTATATTTTAAATTTGATTGATTGATTGATTGATCGATGATAGTTTAATGCCATGTTGGCAAAAAGGGCCATCCATATTCATGGCAAAAAGTTAGTGTTATTTATTCTGTCAGTTTTGTTAATCTCATTAATATGCCTACTTTGAGTTTAAATTTACATGAAAATCTGAAATGGTCAGATTTGTATTAAATTAAAATTTTGTATTAAATTAAAAAATTGTTTATCTCAGTTTTTGAAGCGGTTACATTTTTTTTTTTCGTCTTGAAGATTTATACTGCCTATTATGGATAAGCCTGACAAACTGTCTAATTGTTTTCACAATTAGACAGTTTGTCGATAGAAAGCCCGAGCCTACACTTTTACCGACCTAAGGGATTTTTAACCTCCCACACCACATAGACATGGTATGAGAGCAACCGGCCTTTGATGATGCTGTAAGTTATCCACAGCGGTGGAAATCCAAATTGGCATTGGAAATCGAACCGCCGACCTTCAGATTAGGAGTCTGACCTAGAAAAAAGTGAGACATTCTAACCACTCCGCCACAGAGAACACCACAAGTGTATGTGTCAAATGACAGCGATATTGAACCCGCAAAAACATAGCTAAAATCACAGGAGGCGTTACAGTCCAGTTGTACTTAGGAATTCTAAAAATTCATTTGCGCTTTATTCAGTTAAATAGGTCTCTTGTACTATTCACATTAAAACATCATTAGCACAAAAGCCATGAAATCTACGCACTCAAGCAGAATGTGTCCCGAGTGTCAGTAGACACATTGATCCCATGACTTCGCGTAAGGGGAACGAACGCTTTGCCCACTCAGCCATTCCTGTTCGGTGGAGGCCAAAACAGATCGTTGGTTGTTGGAGTTTTATATCCTGGCAACATCTAAGGCCATATCAGGGTGGTTGACAGTGCGCACTCATGGCGACTTTATAGTGCTGTTCCACTGGGAAATCAGGCTGTCGGTACCATTGCCCAATATCCCACTCAGTCACATAAACCTGACAGTGAGCTGACCAGTCTTTGCCCTATCCTATTAATGCCGAGCGCCAGGCTAGGAAGTGACAAGTATCTGTCTATTTGTTTGCTTGTTGTTGTTTCCGTTCTAGCAACATATAAGGTCATATCAGGACGGGTACCGACTTGTGACAGTTCACACTCATGGCAACTTTATAGTACTGCCCCACTGGGAAATCAGGCCACCGGCACCATGACCCGATATCCCACTCAGTCACATTATCCTAACACTGAGGTAATCTGTCTTTGCCTTATCCTATTGTAGTGGTCTGCACTGACCTCTCAGGCAAGTAACCACATCGACAGGTAGGTGTGGGTAGTGTGGTGATATGGTTTCCTGTGTATGTATGTGTTAGTGCATTGCCTATATGTATGTAATTGTAAGCATTAAAAGACTTACAATTCCAGGGGGATGAGTGTAGTGGTCTGCACTGACTTTTCAGGTAAGCAACCACATAGACAGGTAGGTGTGGGTAGTGTGGTGATATCAGGGAGCCTAGGTGGTGTAATGATTAGCACAGTGGCCCGGAATGCAAAGAGTTGTGGGTTCAAGTTCCACTCTAGGCGCAATATTAAAAATTTTCATCACCCCCCCGACACTATTAATGCCGAGCACCAGGCTAGAAAGTGAATAGTATCAATTTGATAAGTCATTGGTTTGACTCGACCGGGAATCGAAGTCCCGGTCTCCCGCACCCGAGGCCCGCGTTCTACCGATTCGGCCACAAAAGTTTGTTTGTTGTTGTTTTATGTCCTAGCAACATCTAAGGTCATATCAGGAGGGGTACCTACTTGTGACAGTACGCACTCATGCTGATTATATAGTGCTGCCCCACCTGGAAATCAGGCCACCGGCACCATGACCCGATATCCCACTCAGTCACAATATCCTGACACCGAGCTAACCAGCCCTTGCCCTATCCTAATAATGCAGAGCACCAGGCTAGGAAGCGACAAGTATAAATTTTATAAGTCATTGGTTTGACTCGACCGGGAACCAAAGTCCCGATCTCCCGCACACGAGGCCCACGTTCTACCGATTCGGCCACAAAAGAAGTGCTAATGGAAAGTGCAGGTGCTGTGGGGTGGGACATTGATGGGTCAGGAGGACAGTGATAGTGATGAGACAGGAACAGGAAGGAAGCAATAGGAAACCCTCTGCTGCATATGGGTGAGGCTGCTAACATCCCTGAAAGGAAGGTGGAGGGTCGCCATCTTGGTTGGATATAAAATAAGGATTTACTACCAACAGTAGTAAACAAGGATTTACTACTGAATATATATGTGATGTTTTTTTGTTTTTTGTTTAAGATTTATACTGCCTGTCATGGATAAGTTTGAATAGACTTGTTTTCACCATTAGACAGTTTGTCGATAAAAAGCCTGAGCCTACACTTTTACCGACCCAAGGGATTTTTAACCTCCCACACCTCATAGACATGGTATGAGAGCAACTGGCCTTTGATGATGCTTTAAGTTATACACAGCAGTGGAAATCCAAATTGGCAGAGGTGGGGGCATGGGGAATCAAACCACTGACCTTCAGATTAGGAGTCCGACCTAGAAAAAAGTCAGACACTCTAACCACTCCGCCACAGAGAACAAACACCACAATATATAATGCATTATGCGAGTATAAAGGTGCGGAAAGGAACTAAGTCCTTATTGTTATTATCGTGGATTTGCTATTTCTTACAAGGGCCCACTGGGTTTCTTTGGTTGGTTAGTTGTTGGAGGTTTACGTCCTGGCAGCATCTAAGGTCATACCAGGACAGGTACCGACTTGTGACGGTACACACTCATGGCAATTTGTTAGTGCTGCCCCACTGTGAGACCAGGTTGCCAGCACCATGACCTAGGTTAGGAAGTGACAAGTATCAATTTTTAGGTCATTGGTTTGACTCGACCACGGTTCGAACCCTATGATCTACCAAACCGGGAGACGGACGCTCAACTCATTCGAGCATCCGGTCTGGTTACTGGTTTTCTTGTCTGATCACTGAGGCAACGCAACGTTGAGACATGTCAGTATTTGGACGGGTGACCACCTGGGAATATGATGTGCCGAAGACATCCTGATACAGGTGTAAACGCTAAGGCTCAAGTCTGTGGCTGTGTAGGCAGGCTATGGTGAAATCAATACTGCCAAAGAGAAAGGAACAGTACAAAGTGTAAAGAAGAAGAGAGAGTCAAGCCCTCTGGTTTATTATTTATATGGTTACATGGGTTCATTGTAGAGTATCACCCCACCCCTTTCCCCCAATGGAAGACAAACATTATTGGCCCTACCAATATGGATCCAGCATTACTGGTCCCCATGGATACCAGTGGTCTGCCCACCACCACCAAGCTGTATGGCCCCATGGCCACCACCAACCTTGATCTTTGAGTGTGGCGATCCCTATCCCAGCAGAGGGGGTAGGCCCTGAGTGCCCTCACACCCACACCTGCCAGCACAACTATGTCTATTTACATCCCACTCAGGCACCACCAACCCATATATATATATGAGACTGTCTCAAAAGGTGCTAAGCAATATGGGACAAAACTTTGTCCATTGTAACAATCAACATACTATCTGCTTATGCATTTGCTCAGGATAAACTGATTTGTTTTTTACATGGTGTTTCAGAATCCCAATAGAATACATATTGATTTGAAGCAAATGTCCTTGTGTTTTCAGGGCAACCATTTCTGTGCTGTTTTGTGTCAATCGTTATAATGGACAAAAAAAAAAAGAGTTATCACCTTTTGAGACAGGCTCATATACATACATGCGCGTGGTCACATACACCGATCAGTAATAGAACATTTGCATTCCCCCCTATGTCGTATATCGGAATATTTTACACAAGGTTTATAGTCTGGCAAATCAGTTGTGGATGAGTAATATATTATTATTAATGCATGGATGGGAGGGCCGCCATCTTGGATGGATATAAAACAGGGATTTGCTATTTCATGCACTATTTTGTGTTAATATCTGTACCACCAAAGGCCGGAAGACCAGTGAGTGATATGGCTCTGAGAAATGACGTCATCCAACATGAATTAAATTAATTCACACACAAAAAAAGAAATATATATATGTCCAGTAAAACCTCTCTAAATCGATCAACCTGGGGACTGACTTTAAAGTTGCATAGTCCGATGGTTTTGCGTTTTGGTCATTTTTCTGAGATAAATATATTAAATTGATTGTTATAATCTACCTTATTTCAGGTTAAAGTAACTTTGATTTTAAATGGATAAGTTTCGAGATATTTGAAATTCAAACATGTAAACTTAGTTTTGGCAAGCATGCCAAAACTCTGATCCCATAGGCTTCAAAAGTAACAGGTTCTATCAAATTGTGTCAGTGTTCCCTTCTATGTGGCAATAAATGCTTAATATGTGCATCAGTATCTAAGTTAGATATGTAGAGTCAAATCTACATAATTTTGTTGGTTTTGAAAATTTGATGCTTCATCGGACTATGCAGCTTTAAGTGGTCCATTTAGCGAGCTGGTCGGTTTAGCGAGTTAGGATATGCTTACAATGGTATTGTTGGGACCCAAATAAAGCTCGATATAGGGGAGTGGTCGATCTGTGGAGATGGTCGGTTTGAGAGGTTTTACTGTATCAGGCATGTGCTTTGTCCGATTTTAACTGGAATTCCGTTTTTTTTCTGGCTGCCAATATCAGGATTTCTGGGTTTTTTTAAGTACCGTTTTTTTTTCTGGCCGCCAAAACACCTCTGAAATGCACTATTTGCATCCCTCTCACGACTCAGTGGGATGCTGTGTGTCCCCACGATAACCTACAAACATTTTCAGGTTTTTTTCCTGCACCCAATCACATGCCTGCTGTATATATATATAACACATGAATGTACATGCTGACTCATAAATAGAGAGTTATATGGATAGAGATAGAGAGGGAAGTAGCCTAGACAGTAACCAACACTTTGCAGTAAGAGGAGCCAAAGACTCTTCTTATGCATTATATGCAGGTTTGCCTGACGTCAGACCTGATCAATGATAGCGAATATCACATGTCTTATATTCATGTAGGCTGCCATGTCCTGTCAGTCCATATATATAACATCTATATAGCATATATAACATATATGTATCATATATATAACATACATGTAGCATATATATAGCATATATATAACATATATAGCATATATATAACATATATTTAACATTTATAGCATATATGTAGCATATCTATGACATATATGTAGCATATACAAAACATATATGTAGCATATATATAGCATATATATAACCTATATATAGCATATATATAACCTATATTTAACATATCTAATATATATAGCATATATATAGCATATACATAACATATATCTAACATATATCACATATATAACCTCTTTATAACACATAATAACATATATAACAAATATATAACATATATATAGCATATATATAACATGTAGCATATATAACATATATAGCTTATATCACATATTTTTATGATATATAACATATATATAAGCATATATATAACATCTTTATAACATATATATATTTAACATATATATAGCATATAACGTATATAACATATATATATCATATATGTGGCATATATACCATTTATATAACATATATATAGCATAGGCCTATATATATGACCAGACGGCATGGCCGAATGAGTTGAGCGTCCGTCTCCCGTTTTGGTAAACCATGGGATTCGAACGACTTAAAAATTGATACTTGTCGCTTCCTAGCCAGGTGCTCAGCAGTATTGGAATAGGGCAAGGACTGGTTAGCTCAGTGTCAGGATAATATGACTGAGTGAGATATCAGGTCATGGTGCTGGCGGCCTAGTCTCCCAGTGGGGACACTAGGCCGCCAGCACCATGCTGGCGGCTTAGTCTTTGGCAACTTTATAGTGGGACAGCACTATAAAGTCGCCATGAGTGTGCACTGTCACAAGTCGGTACCCGTCCTGATATGACCTTCGATGTTGATAGGATGTAAAGCAAGCAACCAAATAATATATTGCGTAACCTGTGTGTCTGTGTATGTGTGCATATGTGTGAGTGAGGGGGTGTTGGAGCAGGTGGGGGCGTGAAGGTGGTGGTGGTTGGAGGGCTGGGAGGGGAGGCGGTTGTTGAGAGGTGAAAGGTTGGCATACATTTCAGGGTGTTAGCTCAGCCATGACACTGACTCAGGGGTACAGGGTTCAGGGAGGCGCGTGCGAGGAATGACGTCGCCAGCCCACGACACTTTCCTTGAGATACCCTGCGTGTGCATCACGTTGTAAAGTCGACGGCTGGTGGTGTGAGTGGTGTGGACAGGCTAATGAGAAATCAATACAGGTAATGAAGGAAAGTAGATAAAGAGTGAAAGGTAGGAGAGTGAGACTCTCTCATTTATTACTTTTATAAGGTTCCAGAACAAGATGGTGGTGATCACATGATCCAATCTTATAATCCCTAACAAGCATTCCTCTAACCACCAATGAGGGTTCAATATCCCTGTTGCCAAGGCATGGTTAGGTCTGTCTCTGGGGCAGAGATCCATAAATAACTCTAGAGGGGAGGGGGTATGTGAGGTAACTTCTCAAAGACTGTCCATCTAAGAAGTGACACTCTTCCTCTATACTATTTTACGATACAATTTCTATCTTTATGAGTAATAGGTTACCAACTCCACATATCCCTCATCTGCCTTTGGTTTTATTTATTACCATTTACCATTTTATAGACAAGTTGCAATATAATTATAGTAGAGTTTATATATCCCTCATATGTCATTATATCGGAAAGTTTTAGAACGTGACTGCTACTGAATATGACCAGACGGGATGGCCGAATGAGTTAGAGCGTCCGTCTCCCGTGTTGGTAGACAGTGGGGTCGTGGGTTCGAACCCTGGTCGAGTCAAAGCAACGACTTAAATATTGATACTTGTCACTCCCTAGCCTGGCGCTCGACATTATTAGGATAGGACAAGGACTGGTTGGCTCAGTGTCAGGATAATGTGACTGAGTGGGATATCAGGTCATGGTGCTGGTGGCCTGGTCTTCCAGTGTGGCAGCACTATAAAGTCGCCATGAGTGCGCACTGTCACAAGTCGGTACCTGTCCTGATATGACCTTAGATGTTGATAGAATGTAAAACAACAACAAACAAACAAACTACTGAATATATATATGCTATATAATTTATTATGTGAATATAAATAAAGAATAGTCCCAAATGTTTTTTGGTGCTCCTCTCCGGGAACCTTTCGCCTCCCAAGACCCGTTATTCTCTGCAGGCCCCCACCCCTGTAAACGGGCACGCTCTCCTTCCTGCCACCTGGGAACCGACTCCAATGGTCTCCTAGCTCTCACTTTAAATTGATATATATGTGATGTATAACGCATTATACGAGTGTAAATGCTAAGGGAACTTCCCACATTGGCGCATTGGTCCTATATATATATATATATATATATATATATATATATATATATATATATATATATGGGGTCATTCCCTAAAACTGGGCGCCATTTATTTGGGTTCCATATTACGATAGTGATAATTCTTTCTTTTATTTGTAGCAAGTAAAATAATTAATTATTGTTGCCTCTGTGTGTTAAGTATGTTAGCTGCATTTATTTAATCTATACCACAAAATATATTAAACGTATGTTCGTATGATTTCGTGCTAAAGTCAAAATGTGAATATTTGCATATCGACCCCCATGGATTTACCCAAACCTTTTTTTTTTCAAACTTTTTTCCCACTTCTTTCTTGTAAGATGTAATCTTGTTTGCCTAGCTGGAATCAATCAAATCTTATTTGAATTTGTTGTGTAGATTAAGCTGATTTTCAGGGTGTCTCTTTGATTTTCATGTTACACAATTGATATTAACATATTGCTAAATTTGTATAAGATCAAAATAAAAAAGTGAAAGCTTTTTTTTTTCCAACTCTGACATATGCACAACATGTAAACCTTTGTACGAACATGGATTCTGCTAATGTTTCGAATGTTTTCATTTGGAAGGTTTTCACTTTTGGTTTCCACATCACACTTTATCGCCCAGTTTCAGGGAAAGACCCATCGCTATAAGTACTAATACTATTCTTTGTTGTTGTTGGTAAAGTATTTATTCATCTGAATATGACATTTGTCAGTGCCGGAGCACTGGCCTTCCAGCCATCTTACTATTGGAATTAACAGTCTAAATAATATGATTTTGATGTGTGCTGTATTAGTTACAGCACCGATCCTGTAGAATTGAGGGAGTGGCTCCTGCTGTACAATGTACAGCACCAGTCATTGTAGTTCATGCAAAAATGGGGAGAAGCACCAAGTAGAAATTGTACACTGTGGCAACTCAAACAATCGTTGAGGGTTACATTTTTTCTGTTTTGAAACAAGGTAACTTTATAATTGACGAGATATTTTGTCTGTCTTATATAATGTTCAATGTGTTTAAACAGGTTGATAGTTGTGTAGGATGTTCGGTATGTTGATGGTTTGTTCATAATGGTGGTGGCAGGGGAGGGGGGCCCATTGGGGTGGGTGGTGGCGGGTGGGGGAAACCTATGCTCTCTAATGTCTCCTCAAAGTCTCAAGGGAGAAGACAATTAATGAGAAGAAAGCTGAACATGTGAGTGCTGTCAACCCTATTTAAGTTTTTTCTTTCTATTTGACCGGACGCGCTCGCAGGCTTCCCGTGCGGATGGTCGAGAGTTCGATTCCCGTTAAAATGAGAAACCATTAAAAAATAAAAGCACATTTTCTACAAAGAAGATTCTTTCATACTTTCCAGGCAGAATGATAGGGTTTAAGAACAACACTGTAATGTAATATGGTGAGTACTTCTAATACGTGTACAGAAAAACGTCCCTAACCGACCACCAAACTCTAATACCACAGGCTTATAGAGTAACAGGTTCTATTAAATCGACTCAGTCTTCCATTCTATGTGGCAACAAATACTTAATAAGTGTATCAGTATCTAAGTTTGATATGTAGAATCAAATCTAGATAATTGTTTCCTTTATCTAAGTTTTGGCATGCTTGCCAACATTATTTTCACATGTTTGCATTTAAAATATCTCAAAAGTTAGCCATTTTAAATAAAAGTTACTTCAAACTAAAGTAAGATAGACTATAATGATCAATTTAATTTAGTTATCTCAGAAAAATGTCAGAAACTCAAGACCATCGGACTATGCAACTTTAAAGTCGGTCCCAAGGGCGGTCGATTTAGAGAATATTGAACGTGTTTGTTTGTTGTTGTTTTATGTCCTAGCCACATGTAAGGTCATATCAGGATGGGTACTGACTTGTGACAGTGCGCACTCATGGTGACTTTATAGTGCTGTCCCACTGGGAAACCAGGCCGCCGGCACCATGACCTGGTATCCCACTCAGTCACATTATCTGGACACTGAGCACACCAGTCCTTGCCCTGTCCTAATAATGCCGAGCGCCTGGCTAGGAAGCGACAAGTATACATTTTTAAGTCATTGGTTTGACTTGACCAGGGTTTGAACGCACGACCCAATGATCTACCAGCATGGGAGACAGATGCTCTAGCTCATTCGGCCATCCCGTCTGGTCTATTATATTGAACTGGATATTAATACTTTAGAATGAATTATAGATCGGGAAAACGTTGTTATTTTAACTACTGCAATAAGCAGTGTAACAGCCATGACATGTGAACCTGAAGTGTGTAGGGTTCCCACACAGTAACCCTGTCATCGCGGCAGAGGGATGTAACCTGTTTACCTCAGCGATTTGGGGGATATTCATACGCCACAAGGGATGTACCCTGTTTACCTCAGCGATTTGCGGGATATTCATACGCCACAAGGGATGTAACCTGTTTACCTCAACGATTTGCGGGATATTCATACGCCACAAGGGATGTAACCTGTTTACCTCAGCGATTTGGGTGATATTCATACGCGACAAGGGATGTAACCTGTTTACTTCAGCAATTTGCGGGATATTCATACGCCACAAGGGATGTAACCTGTTTATCTCAGCGATTTGCGAGATATTCATACGCCACAAGGGATGTAACCTGTTTACCTCAGCGATTTGGGGGATATTCATATGCCACAAGGGATGTAACCTGTTTAACTCAGCGATTTGGGGGATATTCATATGCCACAAGGGATGTAACCTGTTTAACTCAGCAATTTGTGGGATATTCATACGCCACAAAGGATGTACCCTGTTTACCTCAGCGATTTGCGGGACATTCATACCCACAAGGGATGTAACCTGTTTACCTCAGCGATTTGCGGGATATTCATATGCCACAAGGGATGTAACCTGTTTACCTCAGTGATTTGCGGGATATTGATATGCCCCACACCAGGCTGGATGACCGAATGAGGTGAGCATCCGTCTCCCGATTTGGTAGATCGTGGGATTCGAACCCATGGTTTCGAACCCTGGTTGAGTCAAACTACTGACGCAGTCCAGACCAGGATTGTTGGAGGTTTACATCCTGGCAACATCTAAGGTCATATCAGGATAGGTACTGACTTGTGACAGTTCCCACAGATGGCTGACCCACACTGGGAGTCCAGCCCGCCAGCACAACGACCTGATATCCCACTCAGTCAGATTATCCTGACACCGAGCTAAGCAGTCCTTGTCCTATTCTAATAATACTGAGCGCCAGACTAGGAATTGACAAGTATCAATTTTTAAGTCATTGGTTTGATTCGACCGGTGTTCTACACTGTAATAGTGGACCCTTGGACGGCTCGGTCTGTTTGCGTAGGTTGGCAGGTAGTCAGGGAGTGAGGTTTTTTTTTTTTACCTCAGCTTTTTTTTACCATTAGTTGTTTAAGCAGGGGATTTTTCAGTCATAGAAGACTGGTCTTCCTCATTCCACTGCTGGTCGATAGAAAGCCCGAGCCTACACTTTTAGCGACCCAAGGGATTTTTAACCTCCCACACCACATAGACATGGTATGAGAGCAACCGGCCTTTGATGTCGCTGTAAGTTATACACAGCGGTGGAAATCCAAATTGGCAGAGCTGGGGCCATGGGGAATCGAACCGCCGACCCTCAGATTAGGAGTCTGACCTAGAAGAAAGTCAGACACTCTAACCACTCCGCCACAGAGAATGCCATGGCATGGAAGTAGCGATTGGCAGAAAGACACGACAGGTAGTGGCCAACCAGGAGGCGTGCCAGAGCGGGCCGACCCATGGAGGATGGTGGCCACTAGTGTCAGTTAGCTGAAGCCATAGCTTTGTGTACCGTGCCAAAATCAAGTGCTAGTCGTAAATAGGGGGGGGGGGAAACACACCAAAAAAACCATTATGGCTCTTTGCTTCTGAAGCACTGTGTCCGTGTTCTCAAACAGTAGAGACCAGTGTCCTGATATGACCTTAGATGTTGCCAGGACGTAAAACCGCAACAACCAATCGATTGAAATTAGTTGGTATTATCGTGGGAGTGATGAAAATGGGAAATGTTGCGCCTAGAGTGGGAATCTTGCATTCCATGTTCAGGGTGCTAACCATTACACCACCTAGGCTCCCTGATGTCACCACCACCTGTCTATGCGGTTTCTTGCCTGACAGGTCAGTGCAGACGACTACACTCATCCCCCTGGAATTGTAAGTCTTTTAAAAGGTCATTTAATGCTTGCAATCACACACATACAGGCAATGCACTTACATATGGTAGGTTCAACAACCAGACAACATGTATCTTGTACAGGATCGCGGTCATGACACCAATGTCATGGGGGGGGGGTGATGAAAATGGGATATATTGCGCCTAGAGACGGGATCGAACCCATATCTCTTGCATTCTGGACCAGTGTGCTAACCGTTAAACCACCTAGGCTCCCTGATGTCACCACCCTATCCCCGCCTACCTGTTTATGTGGCTTCTTCCCTGAGAGTCAGTGCAGACTCATCATCATCATCATAATGCTGTCAGTCACGATGTGACAAAGACTGCTTTCATTACTTGACTGCCACTCTCCATTTACCTCTCTGCTGTGAGAGTGATGTCCATGAGTCGGTCTTTCCTAGCTGATTTTCCGCTGTCGACGGAAGATGAGCTCGAGCAGCGCAGTCCTTGGTAACCCAGGCGACGACCGAGCCGGTATGGTGTTTTGGGCGGTTGTACATTTGATGAAAGCTGCCTGCAAAAGTGTTGAAGTACTGCTGGCTTTTGCAAGTTACCAGCGGCACTCTCTCGGGGAGCAAGTAGAGGTTTCACACCGGCAAGAACATGTCAAGACAGGCGCAAAACTATTTGTCCCTGCAGTTGCTGGTCGGGAGATGTTGGGAGTTCCATACATCAACCGCCCTTAATGCTGCCACAGTGACATGGTTTTCTGTTTAGGGTTTGCTCCCTTAGGAATGGACTACTACAGTATTATGCCGAATTTCACTCACTCCTCATGGGGAAACGCCACATATACAGGTAGGTGTGGATAGGGTGATTGCATCAGGATGCCCTAGGTAAACTATTTTGTTTCATGACTCGCCCCAAATATGGGTTTGATATATTACAATTATTAGAAAAAGATAGTAAGACATTTGCCATTTATATAAAATAGTTGCCTTTTTGTTGTCTGTTTGGTTCTTGAGGTTTTACGTCCGGGCCCCGTCCTGATATGACCTTAGATGTTGCTAGGACGTAAAACAACAACACACAAACAAACGTCCTGGCAACATCTAAGGTTATAATATCAGGACGGGTACCGACTTGTGACAGTGCGCACTCATGGTGGCTTTTTAGTGCTGCTCAGCTGGGAGACCACGTGTGACAGTGCGCACTCATGGTGACTTTATAGTGCTGCCCTACTGGGAGACCAGGCCACTAGCACTATGAACTGATCCTGATATGACCTTAAAGGTTGCCAGGACGTAAAACTCCAACAACCAACCAACCAACCAATTGAGTGCAAGGCAGTTAATGTTCCTCGGATTTGAGAATATTGTTAGCACATACTCAATATTCATGTAAGTAATATACGATAAGATCACGTGACCAGAACTTTTAATGTGGACAACGGGGGGGGGGGGGGGAGTGGGGGGAGGCGTTGGCTGGAAGGATGAGATAGGCGAGGTTATGGCATATATCAAATGGGGTTGGGTGGTTGGTTGTTGGAGATTTACGTCCTGGCAACATCTAAGGTCATATCACGATGGGAACCGACTTGTGACAGTGCGCACACATGGCGATTTTATAGTGTTGCCCTACTAGGAAATCAGGCTGCCAGCACCATGGCCCGATATCCCACTCAGTCACCGTATCCTGAAACTGAGCTAACTAGTCCTTGCCTTATCCTATTAATAGCGACAAGTATCAATTTTATAAGTAATCGGTTTGACTGGACCGGGAACCGAACTCCCGGACTCCCGCACGTGAGGCCCCCGCTGTACCGATTCGGCCACCACGCCCGATATATAATATTTATAGGGTTATGGCATATATAATATTGGGTTATGGCATATATAAAATAGGGTTATAGCATATATAATATCGCTAGCTTACGAACGTCTTTGTCGTACTCAACATGTGTCGAGTCCATGAAATCATTTTGTCGAGCCCTTGATGCCATAAAACATACATGCTCAAGGAAAGAACGATAGTCTGCAACAGTCAAGCTTTGTATATCAAGACACCACCTAATTGAGGCTGTGAGCAGTTCATAGCAATTTAGCTTTTTTACTTCTTTTCCTAATACAGCAAATCTTCTGATACTCCACTTACTTCGAAGTCGTCGACTACTACTGCTGCTCCGACTCCTCGAATCAGACGGCGTTCGCCGCCTCCGTCTTGTTCACGACCTGTGTCGAGGTTTCGACACACCGTAGCTTGAGTGTTCGTCCTTCCCGCTCACTGCCGCCCCGGCACCTGCACCGGCTATCGCTGCCAGCGGCCATTCGTCTGTCATGGCTGCCCCCGCTCGCTCTGTCGAGGTCACTGCCGCAGTCGTCGTCCCTTCCGCCAACTCGTCCTCGCCTGCTTGTTGCCGTTCCAGTCGTCGTCTTCTCATGTCTGTTCGCTTCTTTTGCAGCTCTAGCACTCGCTCCTCCAATTCCATGTCCTTTATCTCTTTCAAAAGTGATGTTTCCTGTTCGTCTAATGTTAGTGACGACATTCTTTTCAGAATTTCAGGTGAACTCTCCCTCGAGTCTTTTAAACTATCACCTGTTTGTTGAGACGAAGCACGCGTAACTCTAGTCGATACCAACTTCTTTCCTTTACGACCCTTCTTTTTGCATTTGTCTGTTTTGTGCGACGCACCACACAAATCGCAATACATAATGAGCTCTCGACACACACGTCTGCTTCAATTGAAATTCAGTGGAAAGTGAATCCAATATGGCGCAGTACAGGTGGTGGCCGATAGGCGCGCAGGCCGAGGGAGGTTGCCGCGCGACTCACATTAACAGTAACCAGTGCGGACAGTAATAAATACAATACAACCTGTATGTGAGCTCCGTTATTTATATAATTATAATGGGATTATAATACACATAATATGCAGAGTCGGAATGCGTGCAATAAACTAAAGTCTTTGGGGGTCAAAAGGTCAACAGATAACGCAATCCCTACGGCAATATCCATTGCAAGCGTTCGGTTCCCAGTCGAGTCAAACCAATGACATTAACATTGATAATTGTCGCTTCCTAGCCTGGTGCTCGGCATTAATAGGATAGGGCAAAGACTGGTTATCTCAGTGTCGGGATAATGTGACAGTGGGATATTGGGTCAGGGCACCAGCACACTGTCACAAGTCGGTACCCATCCTGATATGGCCTTAGATGTTGCCAGGATGGAAAACTCAAACAACCAACCATTGCAAGTGTAGTGGTCTGCACTGACCTGTCAGGCAAGTAACCACATAGACAGGTAGGCGTGGGTAATATGGTGACATCAGGGAGCCTATGTGGTGTATGGTGTAATGGTTAGCATACTGGCCCAGAATGCAAAGAGACGTGGGTTCGAGTCCTGTTCTAGGCACAATATTTCCCATTTTCATCACCCCCATGACACTGGTTGCCGTGACCATGATCCTGTACAAGCTACATGCTGTATGGTTGTTTGTTTGTTGGTGTTTTACGTCCTAGCAACATCTAAGGTCATATCAGGACAGGTGTATAGTTGTTGAGCCTACCTTGTGTATGCATATATATGTAAGTGTTTTGCCTGTATGTTCGTAAGTGTAAGCATTAAATGACCATTTAAAAGACTTACAAGGAGGCAAGTGTAGTAGTCTGCACTGACCTCTCAGGTAAGTAATCGCATAGACAGATAGGCATGGTGGTGTAATGGTCCGGAATGCAAGGAGATGTGGGTTCGAGTCCAGCTCTAGGCGCAATATTTCCCATTCTCATCACCCCAATGGCACAAGAAACGCCAGGCAACCTGACAAAGTCTGATAACCAGACGGGGTGGCCGAATGAGTAGAGCGTCCATCTCCTGTTTTGGGAGATCGGGAGATCTGAACCCATGAGTTTGTGGGTTGGAATCCTGGTCGAGTCAAACCAATGACTTAATAATGTATACTTGTCGCTTCCTAGCCTGGTGCTCGGCATTATTAGGATAGGGCAAGGACTGCTTGGCTCAGTGTCAGGATAATG
Source organism: Branchipolynoe longqiensis (assembly GCA_030323885.1). Taxonomy (NCBI): domain Eukaryota; kingdom Metazoa; phylum Annelida; class Polychaeta; order Phyllodocida; family Polynoidae; genus Branchipolynoe; species Branchipolynoe longqiensis. Next base: position 55,371,750 of record CM059200.1, on the reverse strand, counting down.
TGACCGAGTGGGATATCAGGTCATGGTTCTGGCAGTCTGGTTTCTTTAATTTTTTTAAATTTATTTATTTTTTATTGAGGCTGTATTTATACTGTCCATAGTATGTAAGCCTGGGTACCCAGGCTTGTTTTCAATGCTGGCCAGCTGTAGTTTTGGTGTTGTCTTACCAAGGAGTAGCTGCTGATAAGTTATTTGATTGTCTGCATTTCAGTAGCAGATAGATAGTCTGTTGGTATGTTTAGTAGCCTATGTTAGTTTTTTTTGGGGGCCCTCTTGGCATTGTATTTTTGTTCTATTCTTATTACTATGTTATTTGTTTTCTTAAGGTTCTATGTTAGTGTTTTGGGGTTTTCTTGGGAAGAGTTTTCCGCTTTTTCTACTTAATTCTATACTAAAAAACCAGACTGGAAACCCCCCCCCCCAAAAAAAAACACCTTAACCACCTTACCAGTCTGGTTTTCCAGTGGGGCAGCACTATAAAGGTGCCATTAGTGTGCACTGTCACAAGTCGGTACCCATCCTGATATGACCTTATATGTTGCTAGGACGTAAAACAACAAACGAACAGATAAATGTGATATTGGCTGCAGAGTTGAATATTACCTTTGTCAAGTATTTTTGCTATGGATGGTTATATATTAAAACGCATGTAATTTCTAACCCAGTATTTATTGCTCAACATCGCTCAAATTCGAACTTAAAGTATCTCATCTGTTTTGATACTTGATTGGATTGAAAACCAAGATGGCGGATTCATTAAAACTCACAGGGTGCCCAGTGCTGTGTGCCAGAAATTAATGTAGCAGTCTACACTAACCTCTCAGGCAAGGCACCACATAGACAGGTAGGCGTGGATAGGGTGATTGCATCAAGGAGTCCAGATAGTTTAATAGGTCGCATGGTAACACCCGGAATGGCAAGTTTTGTGGGTTCGAATGATGCTCTAGGCATAATGTTTCCGATTGTTAAAAATAAACCTCCCCAGTATGATACTGGTTGCCATGACCTGGATTCTGTACAAGTTATCCGATGTACGGTTGGTGAACCTTCTCAGTGTATAGCCCTGTTCACACACACAACTTTAGGCCAAACTAGATAAGGCGACCTAGAATGAGGCGAACTAGGCGTGAAAGTGTGTCGTGTCCACACAGGCAGTACTTGGGTCGGTTTAAGGCGGAAATCGATATCTGCACATGAGCGCGTCCATACTAACCAGCGCCAATTTCGGTTAGTCGACGTCACCACATGAGAGTGGGTTCGACCTAGATCTGTATCGATTGAATCGCATTGTTTTGGAATGGTCAAAACTTCTGCTGGGCAGTGAAACCCTAAAAATAAATGATGAAAAAAGTTTCTGTGCGCAGCTAGCTCTATCATAGACCAAATTATATAATATGAGCTTTTGATCGACCGGAAAATCAACAAACTCAGGTCTCGACTGCGCATGCGTGTGACGTGCTTAAGCTGCCTGAAGTAAACCACTACCATCCACACAGGCAAGATGGGCCGACTTAACCTAGTTCGCTTCATCTAAACTACCTCACTAGGTGGTCTACATGAGGCAAACTAGATGAATCGACTCAGCCCTAATCCGCTTCAGCGTCGCGTCCACACGGCCAATGTGAGCCGAACTAGACAAGGCAAACTAGTTGAGGCGACTTAATGCCCGTGTGTGAACAGGGCTTATGTGTATCTAAATACACTGCCTGTATGTGTGTAATCAGTCGTAAGCATCAAACAACTTATGGACGTGAACCATTTAAAAGACTTACGATTCTAGTGAGACAAGTGTAGTAGTAGTCTGTACTGACCTCTCCGGCAAGGAGCCGCATAGACAGGTGGGCGTGGATTGGGTGATTGCATCAGGGAGCAAGCAGTATGTATTATGGAGCATCTCACATCCTAAACGGGGCAATAGCTGTAGGTTTTCAAGGCTCTCTCACACCACGACGTATGGCGCCGGCGTGCACGTAACGTGTTGAAATAAATTTCAAATCAAAATAGGTCGGCATTCGCCAAACTTTTCACGCAGTGAGGGATAAAAAGGGGCGTACACACAACATACAAACAACGTATGTAGCATATGCAGAACGTATCTCTGACCTATTGAGAGGCACATGTCGACATACATTGACAATTTTGAACATGCACACACATTTTTGAGTGTCTTGACGCACGACGATGTAAGATGACCTATGACGCCGTGTCCCAAGCATACCCTACGTATGCCCAACGTATATGTGACGTATGACGCCATATGCCAACGTGTTGGTCGAAAATCGCATACGTCGGCATACGCTAAGGCCATACGTCGTAGTGTGACACCCCCTTAAGATTTACACGCCTACTGCCCAGTGCTGCGGATTGGTCCATATACCTAAGAATATATACTGCCAGTTTATATAGCACTAGCAGGTTGTTTTCCGTCCTGGCAACATGTAAGGTCATATCAGGATGGGGAGTGACTTGTGACAGTGCGCACTCATGGCCACTTTATAATGCTGCCCCTCTGAGAGACCAGGCTGCCAGCACCTTGACCCGATATTCCACTCAGTCACATTATCCTGACACTGAGTCAGCCAGTCCTTGCCCTATCCTAATAATGCCAAGCGCCAGGCTAGGTAGTGACAAGTATCAATTTTATAAGTCATCGGTTTGACTCAGCTAAATGAAAGAAGTCTTTACTTAGCTCACATCCCACTAAAAAAAACAATTAAATTAGTTTAAAAAAGCAACCCCAAACCCAACCCAAACAGTACAAAAAGGTAGTAAGTTTAGTTTTCCAATTTACATCAGTTGCTAGGCAACGACTATGGATACTAATTACTAATGTCGACCAGTGCATGTGGCGCCTGTTGGGAGTTAAGAATTCTGCGCATGCTCCTGGACTTTGCGACTTTGCAGTGCACTCTGGGACAGTGCTGCAGTGAATTGCTGCCTGCTTCATGATACCGACCTACCTTACCTACCTTACCTACCTTACCTACCTTACCTACCTTACCTACCTTACCTACCTTACCTACCTTACCTACCTTACCTACCTTACCTACCTTACCTACCTTACCTACCTCACCTACCTTACCTACCTTACCTACTTTACCTACCTTACCTACCTTACCTACCTTACCTACCTTGCCTACCTTGCCTACCTTACCTACCTTACCTACCTTACCTACCTTACCTACCTTACCTACCTTACCTACCTTACCTACATTACCTACCTTACCTACCTTACCTATCTTACCTACATTGTCTACCTTACCTATCTTACCCTCATTGTCTATGTTATCTCCCTTACCTATCTTTCTTATCTTACCACCTTACCTTGGCTACCTTACCTATCTTACCTCCCTTACCGAGCTTACCTACCTTGCCTACCTGGCTTATCTTACATACAAGGTTTACCTTATCCACCTTTCCTACCTTACCTACCTTACCTACCTTACCCATCTCACCTATCTTACCCACATTGCCTACCTTATCTACCTTTACTCTCTTACCTAACTTACCTATCTTACCCACCTTGCCCACCTTACCTACCTTATCTACCTTACCTATCTCACCTACCTTGCCTACCTTGCCTATCTTACCTATCTTACCTACATTGTGTGCCTTACCTATCTTACCTACATTGTCCCCTATATCTCCCTTACCTATCTTACCTGTGTTACCCACCTTACCTACCTTACCTACCTTACCTACCTTACCTACCTTACCTACCTTACCTACCTTACCTACCTTGCCTACCTTGCCTACCTTGCCTACCTTGCCTACCTTACCTACCTTACCTACCTTACTTACCTTGCCTACCTTGCCTACCTTGCCTACCTTACCTACCTTACCTACCTTACCCACCTTACCTTCCTTACCTACCTTACCTGAATACAATGATCATGTGGAAATAAATAAATATCTTATCTTATCTCATACCTACCTACCTTTCCTACCTACCTACTTACCTACATACCTAAGAGTGCACCTCCACCTAAGCAATATCGCTAGTCACGTGTCACTCATTATGCGCGCTTGTAATACTAATACATGTCTCATTCTTCCTTGCATTGTAAATGTTGTTTGTTCCCAATGGAATTCTACGGAATTCGGCTACTATAACTAGCCATATTTTGAGTTGCATTCTCAATGTTGGCTGCTCTCAATGAGATTGCCTTATTGACCATATAATTTGACGTAGATTCCAATTGGCTTAGATCCTAGTTAAAATGTGTGTCCATTCTTATTGGCTGAAAGTAGTTTTATTACTCATCATATTTTTTTATTTTTGTTCAAGTGTTTTTATTCCTCTGAATAACATGTTGTCATTGCTAATGCACTGGTCTTCCAGCCATAATCACAATTGCTTCTACACAGTAAACAAATCTACAACAATATACAGATAGACAATTACAGGAAAATAAGCAAAACCTTGGTACATGAATGATAGGTAAATAGCGAAATAGCGAATGGTAGACAGGAAGTGTGAACACTTATTTGCCTCACATTTTTGCTTGAGTGCAAGTAAATATGCAACACAAGGAATAATTAGTAGCATGTGGTGAATAAGGGGTCAAATTTCCCTGGATCATCAGCCCATGCTTTGTCTAATCTGTTCTTGAATGAATTTATTGACTCGGCATCAATACCATTTTGTGGGAGACTGTTCCATATATTTATGATCCTGTTTGAGAAACTGTGTTGCCTTAACTTTGAAATGGCTCTGGGTTTTACTAGTTTGAGAGTCGGGCCCCGACTGCCTTCTCTTTTATTCAAGGTGAAAAATTGGTTCATATCTATTTGATCAAAACCTTTCATAATTTTAAATACTTCAATTATGTCACTTCTTTTCCATCTGTAGGAAAGGGTAGGAAGTTTCAATTCCCTACACCTTTGTTGCACATCTCTGAACCTTTTTGATCTCCGGAATATCTTTCCAAGAAATTGGGCTCCAAATTTGTGGACAGTATTCCAAAATTGGCCTAACAAGAGACTTAAATAGAATGAGAAAATTGTTCTTGTTGAGGCGATGGAAAGTTCTTTTAATTATTCCTACTCTCTGGTTAGCATTTGAGATGATAGTCCTCTTGTGTTTCTGAAAGGAGAGTTGGGAGTTGAAGGTTATGCCCAAGTCCTTTTCATAGCTGTCTTGTTGCAGGACAGTGTTCTTCATATTATACCCATAATGAGGATTATTTTTCTCGTAATGAATAATTTTGCACTTCTTTTCATTGAAGGGCAATTGCCATTTCTCGGACCATTGTGCGAGAACAAGATGAGAGAAAAAGAAACATATGCGGGGAGGTAACTATGTTAGACTAGTATGGTAGGCATTAGTAAGGGGTGGGACATAACTGATTAGCTTTCTAGTAGTAACATACTCGTTGAAATAGTGATGGGGGATGTAGGGTGGGCCTTTGTGATTGAACTTGTGTTCATGGTAATCTCAGCTGGGGCCTATTGAGTTAGTAAGTAGTTTAATATTGATTAATCATGTACCACAGTAGGATCTAACTAGAATCATTTCCAGGCTCATTCCGTTGTAGATGGGTTTTTGGTCTAATTGGCCGCTACTGGTTGAGTTTACAGTGTTTGTTTACAGTATTTATTTCTCTGTGTAGCAATCTAGAGGAGAAAGAAAAACCTCCCAGACCGTATTGATCTTGGCTCATGCATCTGCAGATCCTTTCATTCTATGATACAAAGGGCTACAAAGGCCCAGCATGTGGGGGTGGGTGGTGGGGGTGGTGGCTGGGGGGGGGGGCGGCTATATATGTCTTATATATAATATAGTCCTGTGTAAGAACTGATACCAAAGTAATATGTGTGTTGGTGTCTTTAAAAGAAAATGCCCCCAAAAATCAGTAAGGCCAAATTAAAACAAATTAAATTGGTGATCATCGCCGTCCATGAGTGAAATATCGCTCGCCCCTGATTTTAAGTTTTAAATTAAAAAAACGAAAACACTAAGAAATGTGCCAGGCTAGCAGCAGTTCAACTTTTGTAAGCACACAATCTGTGCAACATAGTTACGTATTACGTCTACGTCATATGCCAGATAAATAAAATATAAAAATAAAAACCGCCTGCCCGACCCTGATTTGTGTGATCAAAAGAAGGATCACCAATTTTAATTGACCTAACTTGTAATGCGTTTGGGCTGCTGAATACATTAACCAGCAAGACAGACATGCGTCGATCACAGGAGGTGCCGTCCTGATATGACCTTAGATGTTGCCAGGACGTAAAACTCCAACAAACAAACAACTCACAGGAGGTTTCATTTCTACACATAGTGGTTAGACGGTAGAGCATTGCCAGGGCTGGTTGGTTGTTGGAGTTTTATGTCCTGGCAACATCTGAGGTCATATCCGGACTGGTACCGACTTGTGACAGTGCACACTCATGGTGACTTTATAGTAATGCCCCACTGGGAAATCACGCTGCCAGCACCATGACCCGATATCCCACTCACTCACATTATCCTGACACTGAGCTAACCAGTCCTTGCCCTATCCTATTAATGCCGAGTGCCTGGCTAGGAAGCGATAAGTATAAATCTTTAAGTCATCGGTTTGACTCGACCATGGTTACTCCCGCGATCTACCAAAATGGGAGACGGACGCGCACCTCATTCAGCCATCCCATCTGGTGCATTGCCAGGGTTCTCTAATCACTGCGTCATGGGGGGGGGGTGATGAAAATAGGAAATATTTCGCCTGCAACGGGGCTCGAACCCACATCTCTATGCATTCCAGGCCAGTGTGCTAACCATTACACCACCTAGGTTCCCTGATATCACCATACTGCCCATGCCTACCTGTCTATGTGGCTCCTTGCCCGAGAGGTCAGTGCAGACTACTACACTCGTCCCCCCTGGACTTGTAAGTCTATTAATGCCTACAATTACATACACACAGGCAATGTGCTTACATATACCTACACAGGGTAGGTTCAACAACTATACAGCGCATAGCTTGTACAGGATCCTGGTCATGGGACCAGTATCATGGGGGGGTGATGAAAATGGGAGATTTTGCACCGAGACTGGGACTCGAACACACATCTCTTTGCATTCTGGGCCAGTGTGCTAACCATTACACCACCTAGGCTCCCTGATATCACCATACTGCCCACGTTTGCCTGTCTATGCGGTTCCTTGCCCGAGAGGTCAGTGCAGACCACTACAACTGTATACAAGTGTAGAGGGGTATGCCAGTGTGTGTCTGCTGTCGTGTTTCACAAAGCGAAATGCCGGAAAGGAAAGTTTGTTTTATTTAACGACGCCTCTAGAGCACATTGATTTTTATCATCGGCTATTCATCCTCAAACATAAGGTCATTCTGACATATTTCTTTAGAGGAAACCTGCTGCCGCCTGATAGGCTACTCTTTCTGATAAGCAGCAAGGGGTCATTTTTATGTTATATGCACTTTCCACCAGACAGGACAGCACATACCACATCCTTTGATGAACCAGTTATGGACCACTGGTTGGAACAGAAAATAGCCCAAACTGCAAATGTGTCCACTGTACAACGATCAGGGAATCCTGCCAGTGCTCTATCTTCTTTATGAATCCATTTCGTTAATCGAATCGTTAATAAAATCGCCAAAATCCCCACCTCTGAAGTGTGATTATGTAATATGAATTAGGTGTTCAGAGCCATACTCCTTTTTTGAATCACGTTTTTGATTGGTCGACAGGGATGACAGTCATAGTTCAGAAAGAATGCTGTAGACGGCGCTGGCATGAGTAGAGTGGAGAACGAGCAGAAAAAAGCAAAGTTAAAATTAGAATCTATTCTTTATGAATGCCTAGCAAGACTTGTGACGCTGATGTCAAATATGATTCTAATACATTGAACTTAATCGGGCGTGCCGATTCGGTAGAGCGCGGGCCTCACGTTCGGTAGATCAGGAGTTTGGTTCCCGGTTGAGTCAAACCAATGACTTATAGAATTGATACTTGTCGCTTCCTAGCCAGGCACTCTGCATTAATATGAGAGGGAAAGGAGTGGTTAGCTCAGTGTCAGGATAATGTGACTGAGTGGAATATTGGGTTATGGTGCCGGTGGCTTGATTTCCCAGTTGGGAAGCACTTATAAAGTCACCATGAGTGCGCACTGTCACAAGTCGGTACCCATCCTGATATTTGTTTTTTTGTGTGTGATGGGTGTATTTATGCTGCCCATAACAGTTAAGTCTAATGACTTGTTTTCGCCGCTAGACAGTAATAGTCTTGTGACTCCCCTTCTTTTTATCACTTTCAGTTGTTGTGTTGCTATCTACTGCATGCATTCTTTCTCTGTTTGTAAGCATTATCCCACATCCCCCAAACCTCTGTGAGTTTGTTCATTCTACAATCAGACAATTGTTTGGTTACCAATAGTTAATTTCTCTGAATGTCTTCACCTTGCTGTGTTAGTGGTCATTAGGTTTTGATTTTAAGTTTAAAGTTGACCTTTTGTATGTATCATACCTGGCATCTATAGCATCATACCTAGCATACATCTAAAACTTTGCTTGATTTATCAGTTATTATTTATTCATCTATCTTTCTTTTTCATTTTTAATTCATTTTAATTGTTGTTGTCATTAGTCTGGCAGTGCATTTAGCTCTCATTTGATTAATGTTTTATATGTTCCTATTGTCCCTGTACTTCTTGCTTCTACTCCCAGTGTATTCCATTCCCTTGCCTTCATGTACTCGGTACTCCTCTCATATAATCTGTTTTGGCTCTGTTTATTATCAGTCTGGTGCCATCACTACCTCTTGTTGCCTTTTCCCGGAATGCTGCTATTTTGAGATGTGCTTTTCTCCTGTCATTTAGTGTGTTTACTCTTGCTTTCCTATGGAGATCATCAGTTGGGTGTCTATGTTCCACCAGGATTTGTTGCTAGGTTGACCTTAGATATTGCCAGGACGTAAAACTCCAACAACCAACCAACCAACCCTGGCAATGTTCTACCCTCTAACCACTATGTGTAGACATTCTAGGCTGTAACACCTCCTGTGAGTTGTTTGTTGGCGTTTTAGGTCCTGGCAACACCTAAGGTCAACCTAGCAACCAATCCTGGGCTTCTGGGTTCGAGCTTAAGTAGGCCCCTATAAGGGTGATCGATCATTAACATACATATAATTCTCTCTTTTATGCCCCTGTCACACTACGATGTAGGAGCCAACATAGGTCACTTTTGGTCATTACATTGAGGTACGTTGGGTTACGTTATGATGATGTCAGAATGACGTTAGACCGACGTCGAGATACATCACGTTACGTTGTGTTATGTTGGCGCGCGTCAAGGTTTTGAACATGTTCAAAACTTTCGATGTAGCTCGACGTGATGCTCTGACGTTCGGGTGACGTCACACTCACGTTACGCCGACGTTAGACATGCGGGAGGGATGTGTCGGCTACATTAGATCAACGGTGCATTGTTTGGTTGGTTGTTTGGTTGTTGGTTGATTGTTGGTTGGTTGTGGATTGGTTGTTGGTTGGTTGGTTGGTTGTTGGTTGATTGTTGGTTGGTTGTTGGTTGGTTGTGGATTGGTTGTTGGTTGGTTTGTTGTTGGTTTGTTGTTGGTTTGTGGTTGGTTGGTTGGTTGTTGGTTGGTTTGATGTTGGTTGGTTGTTGGTTGGTTGGTTGTTGGTTGATTGTTGGTTAGTTGTTGGTTAGTTGTGGATTGGTTGTTGGTTGGTTGTTGGTTGGTTGTTGGTTGGTTGTTGGTTGGTTGTTGGTTGGTTGGTTGTTGGTTGGTTGGTTGTTGGTTGATTGTTGGTTGGTTGTTGATTGGGTGTGGATTGATTGTTGGTTGGTTGTTGGTTGGTTGTTGGTTGATTGGTTGTTGGTTGATTGTTGGTTGGTTGTTGGTTGGTTGTGGATTGATTGTTGGTTGGTTGTTGGTTGGTTGTTGTTTGGTTGGTTGTTGGTTGGTTGTTGGTTGGTTGGTTGTTGGTTGGTTGGTTGTTGGTTGAGTGTTGGTTGGTTGTTGGTTGGTTGTGGATTGATTGTTGGTTGGTTGTTGGTTGGTTGTTGGTTGGTTGTTGGTTGGTTGTTGGTTGGTTGTTGTTTGGTTGGTTGTTGGTTGGTTGTTGGTTGGTTGGTTGTTGGTTGGTTGTTGGTTGATTGTTGGTTGGTTGTTGGTTGGTTCTGGATTGATTGTTGGTTGGTTGTGGTTTGATTGTTGGTTGGTTGTTGATTGGTTGTTGGTTGGTTGTTGTTTGGTTGGGTGTTGGTTGATTGTTGTTTGTTTGTTTGTTTGGTTGATTGTTGGTTGGCACAATGCTATACCGACGTTACGCTCATGTCAACTACGCTGCATCGACGTCCAACTTGTGCCGCAATTTGCATACTCTGCCGAGAACTTTGACGTAATATAATTATTTCCACGGTGTGCCTACGCTGACGTCGTTACGTCGTAGTGTGACAGGGCCTTTAGGAACACGTGGTAAAACCAAGTGATCAGAACTTTAAAAGGGCTTTAAGGCCCTGTCACACATCACCGGATTGGGGAAACAGAAAGAAACCAAACAAAGTCCGTTGATATCCAGCAAAGTCTGGTTTGTGTTCATTGCATATCTGTTGATATCCATTGATATCCGGCCTGATCCGTTACAAGTTTTGAACATGCACAAAACTTGGAACGGATGCCACTGGATTGACGTCTACGGTTCTTGTCCAGTTTGAGTCCGTTTAGTCTGCTTACCATCCGTTGGCTATCCTTTCATGTCCGTTTCATGTCTGTTTCATGTCCATTTTATGTCCAATCATCCAGCGGCCTTTGACCCGATATCGCAACATTTTGACACATTTTAATACATGTTGATACTTACACGCCCGAACACCACTGGACTAGACAATTCTGTCCGTTACTCAATCCGGCATAGTGTGACAGGCACTTAAGAATAAAGCATTCATTACTTTGCCATATCGCATTGGGACATAATCAATGCCCACCATTATCTGAGAACATGCTATATTGTACCTACACGTGATATATACAGTACCACTCATGGGGCCAGGACTGTTAAAAGCGCATGCTTCCCGTGTGGAAGATCGGCAGTTCGAATCCCGGCTGAATCAAACCAATGACTTATAAAACTTGTACTTGCCGCTTCCTAGCCTGGCGCTCGAGATTACTAGGATAGGTCAAGGACTGGTTACTTCAGTGTCTGAGTGGGATATTGCGTCATGGTGCTGACAGCCTGGTCTCCCAGTGAGGCAACACTATAATGTCCCCATGAGTGCGCACTGTCACAAGTCGGTACCTCTCCTGAGTGGAGGAGAGGGAAGGGAAATATCTACGTTGATGTGATGGGGAGGAGGAAGGAAAGAAGTGCGGAAAAGGAACGGAAGTATCTAACAACCTAAGTGAAGTATTTGCAAGAACGTCCTTAAAGTCTCAATCTATATCTATCGATACATGGTATACAAATATGGAATTCACTTGATAATAATATTAAATGTTCAAAAAACATTTTCATGTTTCAACAAATGTTTAAAAAGAAAATCTTTAAGCTTTACCAGAGTGAAAATACATAATAGTCTAGTTTATAATTTATATACTAGATTATTATTCTCATTGACATTACTTTTAATACTGTAAATGGAATCTTATTGTTTATATTATAAACAATGAGATTCCATTTCCAGTATTAAAGGTAATGTCAATATACTTGTTACTTATATTTGTTTAGTATTTTTACTAATGTATATGTGTTATTTTTAACTGGGGAAAGCGCCTCATAAGTACCATACTTCTGCTTTCTCCTTTTCCATGTGAAACATTAATGATATAAATATCAGCTTGTATGTAAAATGATCACATGGAAATAAATAAATATCTTATCTTATCTTATCTTCTGTTGATATAAGGGGAGAAGGGAGGAAAGTATGAATGTTGATTTGATTTCAGAGGAAGGGAAGGATTGGGGGTGTGGATGTGGGTCTGTACATTTATGGAATGGAGAGGCGGGAAAGGGAAGAAAGCTTGCATTTGTTTTGATGGGGGAGGGACGAGCAGGAAGGGAAGATGGTGTGGGGGGGGGGGCGGTGTCCCGATATATCTGGGGCAGAGGAGAGGAGGATGGGGTGGGTGGGGAGGCGGGAAACGTCTAGACAGCTAGGTACCTTCTCTCATATAATGTAGCCTCTCCCCCCCCTTCAGTCAGTATCTGCGAATAGCTCAGACACACAGCTAATCACAGTATATGTTTCACTTGAACACACCCAGGAGCGGGACGTAGCTCAGGCGGTAGAGTGTCCACCTGTGATGTTGTCGGTCATCCGATCGATCCTGTTCAGTGGACACATTTGCAGTTTGGGCTATTTTCCCTTTCCAACCAGTGGTCCACAACTGGTTCATCAAAGGCTGTGGTATGTGCTGTGCTGTCTGTGGGAAAGTGCATATCAAAGACCCCTTGCTGCTTATCGGAAAGAGTAGCCTGCCTATGTGGCGACAGCGGGTTTCCTCCTAAGAAAGATGTCAGAATGACCATGTTTGACATCCAATAGCTGATGATAAAAATCAATGCGCTCTAGAGCTGTCGTTAAATACAACAAACTTGTTTTAGCACACCCATGTATGTCGCCACTGTAAAGGAATTGTATAAAAAGATTATGCAGTTTCACCTTTAAGTTGGTTGTTGGAGTTGTACGTCCTGGTGGCATCTAAGGTCATGTCAGGATAGGTACCAACTTATGACAGTGTGCACTCATGGCTACTTTATAGTGCTGCCCCACTGGGAGACCAGGCTGCTAGCAACGTGACCCAATATCCGAGTCAGTCACATTATCCTGGCACTGATATAACACTCCTTGCCCTATCCTTTTAATGCCGAGTGCTGGGCTAGGAAGCGACAAGTATACATTTTTAGTCATTGTGTTAAATATTCCGATAAACGGCATAGGGGGAATGCAAATGTTCTATTACTGATCCATGTACGTGACCAGGCGCATGTATCTATATATATGTAAGTGCTGGTGGTGCCTGAGTGGGATGTAAATAGACATAGTGGTGCTGGCAGGTCTGGGTGTGAGGACACTCAGGACCTACCCCATCCCCCTCTGCTGGGATAGTGATCGCCACACTCAAGGGTAAAGATTGGTGGTGGCCATGGGGGCCATACAACTTGTGGTGGTGGGCAGACCACTGGTAGCCATGGGGACCAGGAATGCTGGATCCCTATTGGTAGGGCCATGAATGCTTGTTTCCCATTGGGGGAAAGGGGGTGGGGTGATACTCTACAATGAACCCATGTAACCATATAAATAATAAACCAGAGGGCTTGACTCTCTCTCCTTCTTTACACTTTATACTCTTCCTTTCTCTTTGTCTGTATTGAGTTCACTATAGCCTGTCTACACAACCACAGGTTCGAGCTTTAGCCATTTTACAATTGGTTTGACTGGACTAGGGTTCGAACCCCACGATCAGCGAAAACGGATATTGAACGATAACCCACTTTCAAATCAGGCGGGATGGCCGAATGAGTTGAGCACCCTCTTTCATTGTGGTAGTTTGTTGGTTCGCGTTCCAGCCGGGTCAAATCATTGACGTAAAAATGTATACTTGTCGCTACCTGATCTTGGTATTCAGCCTGATTAGGATCGCACGACCTTACTATTAAAAGGTTCTATCTGACAAAATGGTGCTTTCGAGATAATGAGGACTGAAGCTTTGTAACTGCATGATAGCAAAGCAGATAGAACAATATTATTTTTAATATATCTCAGTGAAAAATACCAGTTGAGAAACAGTTGTCTAACTTCCCGATAGCCTTTTGTAGATAGAACATTTTTACATCCATGATACCAATTTGGTCACTTTGTCAGATAGAACCTTTTTATAATAAACTCACGATAGGGCAAGGAACGGTAGAATGATGAAGACGCCAAAGGTCTGTGATTGAAATTTCAACTGCCTAAAGTTGCATAGTCCGATGGTTTAGAGTTTCTGTCATTTTCTGAGATAAATATATTAGATTGATCGCTATAGACTACCTTACTTTAGTTTGAAGTAACTTTTATTTTAGATGGTTAACTTTGGAGATATTTGACGTACAACCATGCAGAATTAATTTTGGCAAGCACGCCAAAACTCTGACACCATAGTATAAAAACACGGATGCTCTGCCGCTGTGAGCACCCTATGTAATTACAAAACTCTCCCCCTTCATTTCACCTGTGATGCAATCAGCCTAATCAATTTAACCATGTCTGGAAAGAGGAAGGAAAACTAGTCACAAAGATGAAGAGTGAATAAGTTGTGCTTTATTGGCAGCAACTCCTGTCATCCCCCTTACATGTGACCTAGCACCTGCACTCCTCATATACTGCCCACACTATGTCTCACACTTTAGCCTGTATACTGAAACAGTGCCCACAACCCATGGGACAGGAGTCCTATGGCTGTGGATACACTCAATTTGAAAAGGTGAATTTAGATAGCATCAGACAGAGTGTCTGGGGTCCTGCTCAAAAGTCGGTCTGTCTCACTCAAGAGCCAGGATGAGAGTGATTTTCCTTCAGTGTGTCTGAAGCAAACTTCTTGAATAATTCATTAGCTGAGACTAGTGTGTGGTCAGGATAGGCCAAGGGAGTCAGGTGACTGGACATTCCCCAGCCAGCCAATGAGACACTCCCCACAGACTGGGTGGGTGACCACCCCATTAGGGGCTGTCACTCAAACCAGCTGCAGGTGGTGTACTCTATACATATGCAAATTAGGCAGGTGGGTCAGTCGGTGGTCTTGGGTGGACAGGATGTTGCAAACAGTTACAGATTTGTATATAGTAAAATCATTCTTTTCCTCCTTTGTATTCTTTATGAACACATAGAGAACATTTCAACCATCATGTACTGTTTCTTGCAAAGGAACTCTTTTCATTAACTCCAAACATCATATATAACAGATAGCTTACATCATTCAGCATCATGTACATTTCCATCAACTCCACTCATAATATATAACATATAGTTTACCTCACTCAGCATCATGTACCATGGGAGTGGGATTCTATTGATTTTAGTTACTTTTAGTTTACATAACTTAAGTCCCACTCCGACATCCAAGAATAATAATGCTCTCTGCCAATATATAATTCTTAACCGAAAATCCGTATATTTTTACAATAGGCATCTGCAGTAAAAGGTTCTCTTAAATTGTATTTGTATTCCCTTCAGTGGAATGACAAATGTTTAATGAGTGCACCAGTATCTAAGTTAGATATGTAGAATCAAATCTAGATAATTGTTTTGGTTTTGAAAATTTGATATATTCATCGGACGATACAACTTTAATCAACGAATCTAACAAATGAATTTCTGTGTGTGATTTCATTGAACAAAGAAAGGGTCAGTAGGATCAGGGTTTGAGAAATCCTTAGCACTTTGATTGACAGATGTCCAAACTGCCTCAAGCCACCAGACCCATTCCTGGCTGTCTAGTTCAAGAATCACCCAATTATTATCCCAATAAATGCTTCACTGGGTGGAACAGAATTCTCAGATGCAAACTTGCCTTGTGCAACCTATAGGATTTCACGGTAACGATTCTTTCCAGTAACCCTTTGTTAATGTGCTGGCAAAACAACAAAACCGAAATTTCATTTCCCATAAGTGGCACGCCACTCGTCACTAACATCACGGAACCAAAAACTTGTTACCGATAGGAGGTTCCCGTGAGCCCTGGGCACTGAACCCAAAATGTGTTTCCCATAAATTGAAATCCTATAGGTCCCTTTTTGTGTCGCGGGTCCGACTTCATCAAATAGGTTGCCAGAGGAGGTAAGAAAAGCGATCCTTTTTTGAACATTTTCTTTTTAATCTGTTATTAAGACTCACCTGTTTAAGTCGATTTGTCCTTTTGGAGAAATGAAATTTCAAATTGATTTAAAACCAAAGTTGTAAATATGTCACATTGTGGTTTTATTGTACGGTGATGGCACTCTAATAAATTTACATTATCATTAACTCTATTGTATGTAGTCGATTTTAGTAAGTACACAACTCACCGGGTAAATTAATTTGAGAGGAGTAAAACAGATCTGGGTTTTACTGCACAGACTCAAAAGTTTATGCAGGTTTGATACAAAATATTTGGTTATCAAAGGCTTTTATAATCTTTCATTTTAATTGATAAGCTATGAGGAATTTGATCATTGGTTTACTTTACATGCCGGAGCTCGTAGGTTTAAATCCCGACCGAGTCAAACCCATGACTTACAAAATTGATACTTCTCACCACCTAGCCTGGCCTTCGGCATTAATAGGATAGGGAAAGGACTGGTTGGCACAGTATCAGGATAATGTGACTGAGTGGGATATCTGGTCATGGTGCCAGCAGCCTGGTATTCGAGTGAGGCAGCACTATACAGTCGCCTTGAGTGCGCACTATCACAAGTCGGTATCCGTCCTGATATGAGCTTAGATGTTGCCAGGATGTAAAACCCCAACAAACAAACGTGTATTACTACCTATATATTATAAATAGTTCTACACAGAGAGTATTTCATGCTTTACGTATGAATATATGCTGACAAAATTAAAGTATATAGCAAAATACATTATTTAACTAAGTTATTTATCAAGTCCAGAGATCAGCGGGCAATTGGGGAATACACTCCAGTATCAAACTGATACACACAGGCATTGAGTGTCGCTCTCTCGGTGGGATAGCCGGGTGGTCACGTGGGCTGTCACGCCACCAGCGACTAATCTATGCTGACGGCTGCAATTTACCACCTGTGACTATGGTGCGGGCAGTGCCACCACGCGGGATGGTACCATGGGCTAGTCGCGAGGGATGTGGGTGATTGTCACTGCGTTGGGAAATGGGATGAGGCACTCGCGAACTGCGCTCAGTGGCGCATCAGATATGCTGATGGATGCTGCAGGGCCGCTACTGTATACAACATGGGGGGGGGGGGGCTTGTTGTAGGGATACAGACACTAGGCACACACTGGTTAGCATATATTAAGCAATTATTGCCGGATATGGGATTTGATGCCTTGAGGGGGGGAGGGGGTCATGATGAGCATCGACCGATCCAAGGTTGATGTTCATTCCAGGGCTTCGAAGGAGTTAAACCCCATAAATAGCTAACCAGTGTGCTTGCCCTATCCTAGTAATGCCGAGCGCCAGGCTAGGTAGTGACAAGTATCAATTTTGTAAGTCATCGGTTTGACTCGACCTGGAGTCAAACTGCCGACCTTCCGCACAGGAAGCCTGCGCTCTACAGAATCAACCACTGCGTCTGGTGGGGTAATATACACATGGTGGGGAGGGAGGTCATGTACTTGGGGGACCAGACGGGATGGCTGAATGAGTTGAGCGTCCGTCTCCTGATTTGGTATATGTGGGACTCGAACCCACGGGATAGACCAGACGGGATGGCCGAATGAGTTGGAGCGTCCGTCTCCAGTGCTGGTAGATCGTGGGGTCGTGGGTTCGAACCTTGGTCGAGTCAAACCCAATGACTTGAAAATTGGTGCTTGTCACTTCCTAGCCAGGCACTCGGCATTATTAGGACAGGGCAAGGACTGGTGTGCTCAGTGTCAGGATAATGTGATTGAGTGGGATACCAGGTCATGGTGCCGTTGGCCTGGTTTCCCAGTGAGACAGCACTATAAAGTCACCATGAGTGCGCACTGTCACAAGTCAATACCCATCCTGATATGACCTTAGATGTTGCTAGGACGTAAAACAACAACAAACAAACAAAACCGAATGAGTTGAACGTCCGTCTCCTGATTTGGTATATGTGGGACTCGAACCAACGGGTACCCTGATGGAGTCAAACCAATGCCTTACAAATTCATGCTTATCGCTTGTAGCCAGGCGCTCGGCATTATAAGGATAGGGCAAGGAGTGGTTGGCTCAGTGGCAGGATAATGTGACTGAGTGGGATATCGGGTCATGGGGCGGACAGCCAGTCTCCCAGTGGGGCAATACTATAAAGTCGCCATGAGTGCACACTGTGACAAGTTGGTACCCGTCCTGCTATAACCTTAGATGTTGCCAGAATGTAAACCTCCAACAACCAACCAACATACTTGGGTTAGACTCGAACCTGCATAGGTAGGTAATTGGCTAGTATCCTAACCCCCTAGGTATCTGAAATAGTGCCCAACAGTGTGCACATGCCCCTTCCTCTCCTTTATGGCCCTGTCACACTACAACATTTCTCTCCAACGCGCGTCGACGTGTGTCACCTTTTGCCGAGACGTCGGGAAGTGTTATGCGTGCGTTAGGCACGCGTCGGTACACATCGGTACACCTTGATGGACCTCGATGGTCGACGAGAAACGGCGGTGCACGTAGTTGGTCGATCAATGTTTTAAGCATGTAAAAAAAACGCGACGGCCCACAACACGCGTCAACGCGCGCAATCCAATATTATGGTGACGTCACAAGGATGTCGACAGCGCTGGAATAACGTTATGCGAATGCTAGGCAGTCGCCACGTGCGGGTGCGGGTCGTCTCCACACGTTGCACCAAATGGTTGCTATGTTTTTTTACATCCTACCAACATCTAAGGTCATATGAGCATGTCGCGGCAAACTTTTTTTTTTTCCTCACTCGTTGACTCACATTGGCCGCGCGCGAATAACGCGCTGCGCTGACGCCGATCTTTTTCCCCAAACTGCCGAAAAGTTGGACGTGTCTCGACACGTAGAAGATAGTTTGCGCGCTGACGGCGCGCCGGCGCGCCGGCGAGAAGCATCGTAGTGTGACAGGGCCATTACTCACACACCATCCCACCCACACACATCCCCACCCCAACAGATGGCTGTGTATTTGGCTCTTGTTTACCTGGTGGGTGGCGTGCAGCGCACTCCCCCCAGAAAATCAAAAGAAAATCTGTGGGAATGAAAACAGTGGGTTCGAGAGTATGTGCCAAGAGGCTATATAGGTACATAGCCTCGTTCTCGTAGCTTTGCGCTCAATAGGGATGGCGGTTGTTGGACTCATCTCTCGCTTATTTTTCTTACTTTCACTGCTCAGTAGTGCAGGGATAAAAGATCTCAGGGATTTCTGTGGTATTTAATATTTAAGGCTCTGTCACACATCACCGGATTGGGGAAACGGAAAGAAACCGAACAAAGTCCGTTGATATCCGGCAAAGTCCGGTTTGTGTCTGTTGCATATCCGTCGATTATCCGTTGATATCCGTTGATATCCATTGATATCCGGCCCGATCCATTAAAAGTTTTGAGCATGCACAAAACTTGTAACGGATTGCATCGAACTGACCTATGTGGTTATTATCCATTACCATCCATTTCCTGTCCGTTGCCCGTCCGTTCCCCGTCCGTTCCCCGTTACTAGACCGCTAACACCATGACCCAACATCTTGCATAGTCATATTATCCTGATTGGAACCCAACCAATCCTTGGCATATCCTATCAATGCAGAGCGCCTGGCTGGGTAATGGCCTTTGGACAATGCAGCATTGCGTATCCATGGCAACCACTGACCACCGAACGCGGTCGGTGTCCCTCACCCCTGCTACTCTCAGCCACCTCATCCCTCAACACTCATCTATTTATAATGGCTGCTTCACCAACAATTAGCAGTTACTCCGCACAAATTGATCCCCGTGGACACACTACACACTACACACACTGACCACAAAATATTATTCTAAATTTTAAGTTGTTTTAAATGTATTTAATCATTTTTGTTTTGTTTTGGTAAATGGATTTTATTCATGTGAATCTTTTGTCAGCGCCATAGCACTGGTTTTCCGGCCGTAAATATTCTAGGTATTTTGTTATTTTCAAACAAATTTGTTTTTAAAACATGGTTTATATAGAGTCTTGAAATGTGAAGTAGATTCTGAAATTAAAGTGTACACGATGCAGTAAGTAATGAGTATGCGGTATATTTAAATCATTTTACATTTACATAAAAGGTTTTAGTTGTTGGTATGTTTGTGTTAATAAGTCAAGATGTTTTGATTATTGGTTTGGTCTGTAGTATAGAAATATATTTATGTGTTGGTGTGAGGAATGAGCAATCCCGATGTCAGTGGGAAGGGACTATTGGGGGAGTGATAGACCTTTGGGGGAGCTTAGTGCCCTTTGCCTATCTTATACATGGATATATCCCAATTAGATTTCTACTACAGTATTTCTGAATTTTTAGTATTACTCCTACTTTTAAGGTCCTTTTTGTTGTTAAATGTTTATGTGTATCATGATGTTTTGGTATATATCATGATGCATTGGTATATATCCCAAATGTGGATAATGTGCAGTATAATGTATTATGGAAGTATCATTTACCACTGGACGTGGTGGCCGAATCGGTAGAGTGCAGGCCTCCGGCGCGGGAGATCGGGAGTTCGGTTACTCCCGGGCGAGTCAAACCGATGACTTACAAAATTGATGTTTGTCGCCTCCTAGCCAGGCATGCAGCATTATTAGGATAGGGCAAAGAGTGGTTGGCTCAGTGTCAGGATAATATGACCGAGTGGGATATCAGGTCAAGGTGCTGGTGGCCATTTCTCCCAGTGGGGCAGCATTATAAAGTTGCCATGAGTGCGCACCATCACAAATCGGTACCCATCCTGATATGACCTGAGATGTTGCCAGGATGTAGAACTACAACAACCAACCAACCAACTGACCACCATATATTATTCCAACTATTGTTTGATTTAAATGTTTCTCATGCATGGGTAGGTCTAAAATAGATTTCCATTCCAGTATTTGTGAACATGTAGTTTTATTCCCATTTAAAAAATCTTTTTTATATAGACATATGCAGGGTAGGTAGGTTCAACAACTATACAGCGCATAGCTTGTACAGGATCCTCGTCACATACAACCTGTGTCATGGGGGTATCATGGACAATATTGCACCGAGAGCACGAATCGAACCCACATCTCTTACATTCCAGGCTAGTGTGCTAACCATTACACCACCTAGGTTCCCTGGTGTTATCACCCTATCCATGGCATGCTGTCTATGCGGTTCCTTGCCTGAGAGGTCAGTGCAAACTACTACACTCATCCCCCAAGAAGTCTTTGAAATGGTTTGCATCCATAATAAGTCATTTTATGCTTGCAATTACATAAATGCAGGCAATGCACTTATATAGACATACACAGGGCAGGTTCAACAACAATACAGCACATAGCTTGTACATGATCCATATCATGGCAACCAGTGTCGTGATGGTGATGAAAATGGGAAACATTGTACATAAAGCAGGACTCGAACCCACATCTCTAGCATTTCAGGCTACTGTGCTCACCATGTTACCACCTAGGCTCCCTTAGGTCACATCACTCTATCCACGCTCACCTGGCTATGTGGGTCCTTGTCTGAGAGGTCAATGCAGACATCTACTCTATATATTCCTGTCTGCCTACACTCCAAGCAACCTGGGCACGGTTGGTTTGCTCCTAAGTAGGCCAACCCCAGCTCGCAGTTGCTCACACGCATGCACAAGATAGGCTCTCGACTGCTACTCTGACCAGAATTTAGATTTAAAACTAATAAACGGTAGTTTCCTTTAGGAGGGCCAGCCAGAGGTTTCGTTCTCGACCAACCAATTGCGTGTTTGTTATTTATAATAATGTAGATAATGGATCTTCCACCAAAGCGTCTGTTAATTGTTAGTAAATGTGACAGGATGCCCTTTAGTATGGCTGGTTTATGATGACGTCACTGTTAATGAGGTGATGAGAGCTAATGTAGCCGTCACGTGAGAGCATTCAGTGGAGGTGTAATTGCGCATATTCGTGTCATGTCTGCAACAGTCGCTGGTATCATGCAGAATGGCTATAAATGCACTTCATATACAGGACACCCTTTCGCATGGCTGGTTTACTATGACGCCACTGTTAATGAGGTGATGAGAGCTAATGTAAAACTAGAAATCCTGTGATAGCGTTCTGTGGAGGTAATTGCGCATATTTGCGCCACATCTGCAACAGTCGCTGGTATGATACAGAATGGCTATAAATGCACATCATATACAGGATGCCCTTTCGCATGGCTGGTTTACGATGACGTCACTGTTAATGAGGTGATGAGAGCTAATGTAGCGGTCATGTGTGAGCATTCAGTGGAGGTAATTGTGCATATTTGTGTCATGTCTGCAACAGTCGCTGTTCTCATGCATAATGGCTATAAATGCACACCATGTGCGCTAACCCAACTTCCTTTTCTTAATAGTGTTTACATTCTTTGATTACGCTGGGTGAATTTCAATCGCTGACATTTGGTCTTCCTCATTGTACACTTCCATACGCTATCCTAGTAATGCCAGGCGCCAGGCTGGGTAGCTACAAGTATCTTAAAGTTGCATAGTCCGATGCTTTTGAGTTTCTGACATTTCTTTTAGATAAATACAATAGTGCAATATGTCGGGACTCGGCCGTCTGAACTCCAAACATTACTGGGATATTTTCCATTCCAACCAGTGGTCCACAATTGGTTCATCAAAGGATATGGTATGTGCTGTCCTGTTTGTCGGAAAGTGCATATAAAAGACCCATTGTTGCTTATCGGAAAGAGTAGCCTATGTGGCTGAAGCAGGTTTCCTGTAAAGAAATATGTCAGAATGACCATATGTTTGAGGTCCAATAGCCGATGATAAAAATCAATGTGCTCTAGAGCCGTTGTTAAATCAAACAAGCTTCACAAGGAGATACTAAATCAATTTTAAGAGAACCTGTTGCTGGTGAGGCTTATTGTGTCGGAATGTTGATGTGCTTGGCAACATTAATTCGGCATGTTTTCCCTCCAAAGTTAGCCATTTAAAATATAAGTTACTTCCACTAAAGTGAAGTTGGTTACAACGATCAACCTAATTCAGGACACGAGACGGAGTTATATAGTATGGAATTTTATTAGACTGAAGCAGGAGGAAGTCAGTAATGTAGAGGGTCGCAGTAGTCCTTAATCAGGAGGTCAATCAATGAATCAACAGGTAAGGATACGAGTCATTAATCATTTAGGTCAAATGCATTCAATAGGAACAAGTAGGTCAATCAGTAAAATCAATAGGTATATCGGCCGGTATGGATAGGAGTCATGAATTAGTTAGGTCAAATGCATTCAATAGGAACAAGTAGGTCAATCAGTAGAATCAATAGGTATATCAACCGGTATGGATAGGAGTCATTAATCAGTTAGGTCAAATTCAGTCAATAGGAACAAGTAGGTCAATCAGTAGAATCAATAAGGTAGATCGTACAATAAGGGGGAAGTGGGTCAATCAATAAGGTCAATAGGTATATCGTAGGAGCCATTAAAGGTAGGTCAATCGGAATCAATGGAACAAATAGGTCTTAAGTCTCTGCATGAGAAAAGGGGGAGGTCGCGCTGGTCCGGCGTCTGGAGGAGAAGTGCCGATGGGGCGTTGGGGCGTTGGGGGCGGCGGAAGTGATGTCAGAGTGGGGTCGCCGGGTACAGGCGGCGGCTCCGGCGAGCGTGCCGGTGTCGCCACCTGGAGTTAAGGAAATGGGCGCCTATGAATAAAAGGGGGGAAGGGGGAGGTGTAGCATTAATCCGGAGGAATAGGGAGGTTCAGCTCCGACTCGGTCCCGAATTACCCACATTGCCCAATCAATATGGACAATGTACTTATCTCAGGAAATGGCAGACATTCAAAACCATGGAAGTAGATCTATGCCACTGTAACTATCGTACAAGGACCAGACGGGATGGCTGAGTGAGTTGAGCGTCTGTCTCCTGTTTTGGGAGATCGTGGAGTTATAACCCTGGTCGAGTCAAACCAATGACTTAAAAATTGATTCTTGTCGCTTCCTAGCCAGGCGCTTGGCATTATTATGATATGTCAAGGACTGGTTAGCTCAGTGTCAGGATAATGTGACTGAGTGAGTGGGATATCGGGTCATGGTGCTGGCAGCCCGATCTCCCAGTGGGGCAGCACTATAACGTGACCATGAGTGTGCACTGTCACAAGTCGGTACCCGTCCTGATATTACCTTAGATGTTGTTAGCATATATTATGACCTTAGATGCTGTTAGGAAGTAAAACTCCAACAACTAACCAAACAAAATATCTGACATGGCTGTGGGGCTGAGGGAATATTCCGTGAATTTTAATTCATATCTGGAACACGTGGATTAAGTCCAGATCGGTTCATGTAGTTTTAGATGCACAAATTGTTTTGTTTGTTGGTTGTTGAAGTTTTACATCCTGGCAACATCTAAGGTATTATCAGGATGGGTACCGAGTTGTGACCGTGCGCATTCATGGCCACTTTATAGTGCTGCCCCACGCGGAGACCAGGTCACCAGCACCATGCCCCGGTATCCCACTATGAGCACCTCTCCGTACAAAATTAAAATTATGCACGCCAACAAAAATTAGGAAGGTACACAATTGTTTTAGGGGGGGATGGGGAAAGTTTACAATTTTCTTTTCAAAGGAGTTCCAAATTTGGGATAGGTAAGTCTTGCCTATCCAAATTAGTTTTGCGTATTGTGCACAAGCACACCAATATACACAATTTAAAAAGAATTGTAATTAGAAATATTTTGGAATGTACACATTTTTTTCTGTTGGAAAGTACACAATTTCATTCATAGCAGTACCCAAATCGGAAATTTAAGGTATACATCTCTGCAGAAAGATTATTGCAAGTGAAAACTCCAACCTGAGCACCTCTCCGTATTACAGTAGAGAGAGCCTGCTGAGAAACGCTGGCTTCCCGTTCCCAATGGCAAAGTAGATTGCAGCCTTAATATAATCACACGACCCAATCACCACGGTGAGGTGCCTGCAGCGATTGCGTCTGATGGGTAAATAACCATCAAGGGAGGAGTGCCTGTGCATTAATGACAATCAACTATTTGGGCATCAGCACTGAGCTAACTAATTAAATAGTATCTCTTCTCCCTCATGGAGATATCAATATATCAATATAAATTTGAAGTGAGAGCTGGGAAACCGTTTGAAGTCGGTTATCAGGGAGGGGGAAGCCAAGAGTGCCGGGTTACAGGGGGGGGGGGCTGCTGAGAATATGGGGTGTTGGGAAGCGAGAGGTACCCAGACAGGAGCACCGAGAAACTTTAGGGACTATTCTTTATTTATATTCACATAATACATTATATAGTATATATGTATATATATATATGAACTATGTAATATATTATGTGATATAAATAATAAATGTACTCATATTTTCTTCTATTACTCACTCACATATGTCTGTATCGCTACCAACCTTTGTATTCTGTTATTGATGGCTGTCGACTTATCTCCCCGTCCTGATATGATCTTAGATGTTGCTAGGACGTAAAACAATGACAAACAAACAGACGACTTATCTCTCGCCCTCTCTCTCAGGCTCTCTCACTCTATCTCGCATACAGTTGGGTGCTTCAGGTATAACTAATGATTAATTATGTGTTCACGCTGTCTACTCTGTTCACATCCCCTACCCCTCCCACTGGGTGCGGTGGCCTATTCTGTAGAGCGCGAGCCTCGCATGCGGAAGGTGGGGGGGGGGGAGTTTGGTTCCCGGTCGAGTCAAACCAATGACTTAAAAATGTATACTTGTCACTTCCTAGCTTGGCGCTCGACATTAATAGGATAGGGCAAGGGCTGGTTTGCTCAGTGTCACGATAATGTGACTGAATGGAATATAGGGTCATGGTGCCGGTGGTCTGATTGACCCAGTGGGGCAGCACTATAAAGTCACCATGAGTGCGCACTGTCACAAGTCGGTACCCGTCCTGATGTGACCTTAGATGTTGCTAGGACGTAAATTCCCAACAATTAGCCAACCCTCCCCTCCCTCTACCCGTCCTCCTGCCCCTCCCCCCTCCCCTCCCCCTCCCCTCCCTCTCCGCTCCCTCCTCTCCCCTTCCCCTCCCCCTCACCCTCCCCTCCATCTTCCCGTCCCCTGCCTTCTCCCCTTTTCCCTCCTCTCTCTCCTCCCTTTCCCCTTCCTCCTCCCCCTCACCCCTCCCCCTTTCCTGTCCCCCTCTCCTTCAGCCCCCCTCGCCCTTCCTCCCTCCCCCCTCTCCTCCAATCCCCCTCCCCCTTGTCCCTCTTCTTCCCAACAGCAATTGGGTATAACTTTTCCATTAGTGGTTATTTCCCTAAGATTTGGTCTCTCATAGTGGGCATAACCACGCCACTACAGTAGTATTATAACTTGATTAGTTAGTCTAACATTCGCCATCATGTGGAGGGGAAGTCTTGGAATCGTTCGGGGTTACCAATGGGGTCAAGCAAGGTTGTGTACTGGCCCGCATGCTCTTCTCCATCTTCATATCAGCAATGCTCTATGAGGCTTTCCGAGGCAAGGAGGATGGCATCTATATACAGTGCAGACAAAGCGGTGACCTATTCAATATCAGAGCGAAGACCAAGACTATTCGGATAGTGGCGAGAGAACTGCTATTCGCAGATGACAGTGCACTGGTTGCCCACTCTGCTGAAGAGATCCAGAAAATAGTGGACACTTTCTCCGATGCATCAAAGAAGTTTGGCCTGAAGATTAACATCAAGAAGACAGAGGTGCTGAACCAACGCAACTCTACAAAAACCCGAGAGGAGGATATCATGGATGATGGAAACAAGCTGAACTCTGTTCCGGAATTCCCCTACCTTGGAAGCACTATATCAAGTGATGGACGCATTGATGCTGAAATACAGAGGAGGATGGCCAAGGCTAGTGCATCTTTCGGCCGACTACGCCAGAGCCTCTGGAACAACCACCATGTGCAATCTACTGTGCAATCGTACTATCCACCCTACTATACGGAGCCATGGCCTGGACAGTGTTCCGACGACAGGTGAAAAAGCTGCATGCCTTCATGATGCGACATCTGCGTTCAATCATGAGGCTAACCTGGAAGGACAAAGTGACAAATAAGGAAATACTTTAACGGATGGGGCTGCCCCCTTTGGAAGATCTTCTGATCAAAAAGAATCTCCAGTGGATTGGACACCTCATGAGGATGTCATCAGACAGGCTACCAAAGCAGATCCTCTACTCTCAACTGTCTTCTGGTTACAGAAAGAGAGGCCGCCCTCGTCTCCGGTTCAAGGGTACCATCAAGAGAAACCTGAAGCTGAGAGACATTAAGAACGACTCATGGACATCACTCTCACAGCAGAGAGCTAAATGGAGAGCGGCAGTCAAGTAATGAAAGCAGTCTTTGTCGCATCGCAACTGACAGCATGATGATGATGAGTTAGTCTATACCCAATTAGTTCACTCGTTAATGCGCCGGCACTTCTCCATTAGTGGTTATTTACTTGGTCTTCCGGAGTGGGCATAACCACACCACTACACTAGCACAAGAACTTGGTTAGTTAGTCAAAGCTGGAGGAGTTGACTCACACTAATGCGCCGGCACTCCTCCCTTGATGGTTATTTACCCATCAGGCGCAATCGCTGCAGGCATGTCACCGTGCTGATTGGGTCGCGTGATTATATTAAGGCTGCAATCTACTTTGTCTTTGAGAATTGCCGGCCGGAGTTTTCCAGGGCCTCGTTCTACTTACTCCTGTTGCAAATAGACCTTGCATGGTTCTTTTCTCCTTTTTTCTGTGTGCCTACAGGAGGTGGAATCATGTACACGCAAGGTCTTTGATCAATTATGGGGAGCGGGATGTAGGTCAGGCAGTAGCATGTCCACTTGTGGAGGTGTTGATCATCCTATCGATACTGCTCAGTGGGAACATTTGCAGTTTGGGCTATTTTCCATTCCAACCAGTGGTCCACAACTGGTTTATCAAAGGCTGTGGTATGTGCTGTCCCGTCTGTGGGAAAGTGAATATAAAAGACCGCTTGCTGCTTATTGGAAAGAGTAGCCTATGTGGCAGCAGCGGGTTTCCTCCAAAGAAATATGTCAGAATGACCATATGTTTTATTCTGGTTGGCTCAGTGTCAGGTTAATCTGACTGAGTGGGGTATTAGGTCATGGTGCTGGTGGTCTTGTCTCCCAGTGGGGCAGACCTATAAAGTTGCCATGAGTGCGCACTGTCACACGTCGCTACCCGTCCTAATATGACCTCAGATGTTGCCAAGATGCAAAACTCCAACAACCAACCAACCCACCCATCGGGGCAGCACAATAAAGTCACCATGCGTGCGCACTGTCACACGTCGTTACTGGTCCTCATATGACCTCAGATGTTGCCAAGACGCAAAACTCCAACAACCAACTAACCAACCAACCCATTGGAACAGCACTATAAAGTCACCATGAGTGCATATTGTCACACGTCGCTACCCGTCCTAATATGACCTCAGATGTTGCCCAGACGTAAAACTCCAACAACCACCAACCAATGTCCCTATCGCCCTCTGGTGGTGGTAAGCAGTATTTATTTGGATTCGTTCTGTTCGCTGCCGGCTTAAGTAGAGCTGTAAAGTTTTGGTTGCCATGGAGAACATGTCTGGGTGATTAATGTAGCCGAACACTGCGCGCCCCCTGGTGTTGGCCGACTCTTCTATCTGCAGCCTTAGGGGGGATTAATTACCTGGCAGTTTATTACCTGGCATGGACCCATAATGCAACATTCCCCGTTGCAGTATGATGAATGTCTTTAATGCTGATAGACCCAATCTGCTCAGCCCAGCCGGCGGGAAGATGTGGCGGACTGAAAAGACTTTCAGGTGGGGCTTGTAAAGAAGTGACACTGGTCACACACCCGCCGCACTGTGTCACGAATAACAACGACTTTCGCGTGGGGGGCTTGTAAAGAAGTGACACCCGCACTGTGTAGCAAACAATACTTTTGCGTGGGACTTTTAAAGAAGTGACGCCGTTCGCCCACCCGCCGCGCTGTCTAGCAGACTGCAAAGACGTTTGCATGGGGCTTGTAAAGAAGTGACACTGGTTGCAGCACACCAGCACTGTGTAACAAATAAGAACGATTTTTACGTGGGGGCTCCTAAAGAAGTGCCACCGGTAGTGACTCATAAGTTGGTTGGTTGTTGGAGCTTTAGGTCCTAGCAACATCTAAGGTCACATCACGATGGGTACCAACTTAAAAATGACTTTAAAATGTATACGTGTCATTTCCTAGCCAGGCGCTCAGCATTATTAGGATAGGAAAAGGATTGATTTACTCAGTGTCAGGATAATATGACTGATTGGGATATCAGGTCATGGTGCCAATGGTAGGCTTGGTCTCCCCGTGGGGCCGCACTATTGAGTCGCCATGAGGGCGCACTGTCACAAGCGGTACTCATCCTGATATGACCTCAGATGTTACCAGGAGGTTAAACTCCAACAACCAACCGACCATTTGCTGCCTTAGTAACATGCGTCTCATGTAAGTAACTGCACCCTGGTGCCCTCTGTGTGTGGATCCTGGAACTACTGGCACCACCGGATTTCCCACTCGCGGCAAAGTTAATAAGCTTATTTGTTGGGGTTTTATGTCCAAACAACATCTAAGGCCATATCAGGACGGACGTTAATAAGTAGTGAGACGAAATAATTGCTTATTTCGTGGGCGTTGTTGCAACAAATGTGCACATTGTGCCTAGAGCGGCACCTGAACCCACATTGCTGCCATTCCGTCGAGAACGTCCTGACCGTTACTCTGCCTAAGCTGCTCTCCTCTGCAGCCTGGCCTAAAGCTAAGATTCCATATATGCGATATGCCGCATGCGAATGCGGTATGTGCCATTTTCGGGGAGTTTTACTCCAAATTTGTGAATTAAAGTCAAAGTTCTTGCTGTTTCCTATGGCAAACACGCAGCCGAATTCGCATTCGCATTCGCATCCGCATTCTCATTCGCATTCGCATTCGCATTCGCATTCGCATTCGCATTCCCACTCGCACTGATCGGTCCTCGTAGTGATCCACTTGCCGCATTCGCATTCATGTTCACATTTGCATTTGGACATATGGAAGCAGCCCTGTGTATTTACATGCTTTGCTAATTTTTGCCACATTCGCATACCGCATACGGCATACCGCACACGGCATACCGCATACCGCATACCGCATACCGCATACCGCATACCACATACCGCATATGGAATCGTAGCTTTATGCTTGGCGTTAAGGGATTATGGGCAAAGGCTGGTTAGCTCAGTGTCGGGATAATATGACTGAGTTGGGGGATATCGGATCATGGTCCTGGCGGCCTGGTCTCCCAGTGAGGCGTCACTATGAAGTAGCCATGAGTGCGCACTGTCCCAGCTCGGTACCCGTCCTGATATGACCTTATATGGTGCTAGGACGCAAAACACCAACAAGCAAACAACGCCCTGCTGCAATCAATTTTCCCGCGCCTATTTGTGTATGGAACTCACTATGGACTTGTTTATACTCGCATAATTCATTATGTTTGTTTGTTGTTTGTTGTTGTTTTACATCCTAGCAACATCTAAGGTCATATCAGGACGGGTACCGACTTGTGACAGTGCGCACTCATGGCGACTTTATAGTGCTGTCCCACTGGGAAACCAGGCCGCCGGCACCATGACCTGGTATCCCACTCAGTCACATTATCCTGACACTGAGCACACCAGTCCTTGCCCTATCCTAATAATGCCGAGCGCCAGGCTAGGAAGCGACAAGTAACAATTTTAAAGTCATTGGTTTGACTCGACCGGGACTCGAACCCACGACCCCACGATCTGAACATTTACATATTTATATTAATATATGTCCTGTGTAATTAATTGTATGAGTATGAATAATAACACTAAGCAATATCTCATTTCTCTTATTATGTATTGTGCGCAATGATTTAATATAACAGGCTGGTTTGTTGTTGGAGCTTTACGTCCTGCCAACATCTAAGGCCGTATTCACACGGGAAAAGTTTAAAGCGATTTAGACAAGGCGAATCATATGAATCGATTTAGATGTGCATTCACACGGGCCGAGTTTGAAAGTGTTTCACATTCACACGGGCAGTGCTTTGAATCGGTTTAAGGCGGAAGTGGATATCTGCGCATGAGCAAATCCAGACTAACCAGCGCCAGTTTGGGTTCATCGACGTTGGCCAAGAGAGTGTGGGTTCAACCTAGATATGTATGGACTGAATCATATTGGTTTGGAACAGTCAAAACTTCTGCTGGGCAGTGAAACCCTAAAAATAAATGATGAAAAAAATATATGTGCACCTCTACCGGAAAGTCAACACACTCAGGTCTCGACTGTCACGTTTCCCTCGACTGCGCATGCGTGTGATGTCATAAATAAAACGATTCAGCGTAGATCGGTTCCTGTAGACCACCTTGCGAAGCGTTTTACATTAAATGATTTATATGAATCGATTCAGCACTAAAAGGCCTCAGCCGCCCATTCACATGGCACATGTGAGTCGAACTAGGCAAGTCGATTTATATGAATCGATTTAACTTCCCCGTGTGAATACAGCTCATGGTCATATCAGGATGGGTACCGATGTGTGACAGTGTGCACTCATGGCGACTTTATAGTGCTGTCCTAGTGGGAGGCCAGTCCGCCAGAGCCATGACCTGATATTCCACTCAGTCACATTATCTTGACACTGAGCCAACCAGTCCTTGCCCTATCCTAATAGTGACGAGTGCCTGGCTAGGGAGCGACAAGTATCAATTTTTAAGTCATTCGTTTTACTCGACCAGGGTTCAAATGCCTGGGTTGGAATCCCACGATCTACCAACACGGGAGACGGAGGCTCAACTCATTCGGCCATCCAATCTGGTCTATGACCCTAGATGTTGCTTGGATGTAAAACCTAAGCAAACAAACAAACATAACCCTGCTGCAATAAACCGACACACACCTATTTGTGTATGGAACTAACTATACTCGCATAATTTATTATGTAGCAAATTTGCATATTTATATTAAAGCTGCATAGTCCGATGAAATATCAAATTTTCAAAACCAAACCAATTATCTAGATTTGATTTTACATATCTAACTTAGATACTGATGCACTTATAAAGCATTTGTTTCTGCGTAGAAGGCAATACTGAGTCAATTTAAAAGAACCTGTTACTGCAGAAGTCTGTGGTGTCAGGGTTTTGGCAAGCTTGCCAAAACTAATTTTCCATGTTTGCACTCAAAATATCTCAAAAGTTTACCATTTAAAATAAAAGTAACTTTAAGCTAATGTAAAGTAGATACTATTGATCGATCTAATATATTTATCTCAGAAAAAAATAGAGAAATTAAAAACCATCGGACTACACAACTTTAATATATGTCATGTACAATTAATTGTGTGAGTATGAAGAACAACACTGAGCAATACCTCATTTCTCCTGTTGTGTATTGTGTGCGATTATAATAGACGATTCCTGACATTAGCCCACCACCCAGACACCTGGCGGCAGTAAAAAGAACTGACGTCATTTATAAGACTGAAGAACTAATGGATTCGGTGGCACAAATAACTCCAGAAGTCAGTACTAATCATGGTGGCTCACAGCGCTGGCTTCCCATGCGTAACGTTGGTTGTTTTTGACTTACGGTCGAGTCAAACCAATGACTTACACAATTTATACTCGTCGCTACCTCGCCTGGTGCTTGGTATTAATAGGATAGTGTGAGGACTGGTTAGCTCTGTATTAGGATAATGTGACTGCGTGGGATATTGGGTCATGGTACCAGTGGCCTGGTCTCCCCCCCCCAATGAGGCAGCACTATAAAGACAGACACAAGTGTGCACTGCCACAAGTTTGTATCCCTCCTGATATATGTGTAACCAACCAAACACCGTTCCTATTTGGATTATGCTGGACGTGGTCGCCTACAAAAAAAGAAGGCTGCCCGTTCGGAAGGTCAGGATTTCGAAACCCGGCCGAGCCACACCGATGAATTACAAAATTGATATTTGTCGCTACCTAGCCTGGCATTTGGCATTATGAGGATAGGGAAAGGACTGGTTAGGTCAGCATCAGGATAATGTGACTGAGTAGGAAATCTGGCCATGGTGCTGGTTGCATGGTATCCCAGTGAGGCAACACTATAAAGACAACCAGGAGTGCGCACTGTCACAAGTGAGTGCCCCTCCTGATGTATGTTGCTAAGATCTAAAACACACCACCAAACGATATAGCGATTGTTAGACAGGAAGTGTGAACACTTATTTGTCTCTATCGTCCTCCTATGCTAAGGACGATGCAACTTTAATTGTTCCTGGTTTAGAACAAATTGATCGGATTATGCAGCTTTAAATATTTTAGATCTTCAGTGAAGAAACTGCTCTGGAGTGCACATTAATCTAGCGGGACCAAGTGGTGCTCACTCGCTGTCGCCTTGGCCACTCTTGGCTGACTCATGCATTTTTACTGAACGAGAACCCAATCCCTCCCCCCACCCCCAGGAGTGCATTGGGTGTCAGTGTCCACTCACAATCAGACACATTCTAATTGAATGTGTAGATTTCATGGCCGTGCATCAATAATGTTTCAATATAAATAACGTGCAGTACCTATTTACCAATATTAAGTACAAACAAATTGTATTATCATCACAAAAAAACAACTGTATAAAGTGCCTGTCACACCTTACCGGATTGAGTACCAGACACAACCGGACAAGGAATTTTCTAGTCCGGTGGTGTTCGGTATCAAAATGTACCGAAATGTGTTGAAATGTTGTGCTTTCGGGTCAAAGAAGGCCGGACGAAACGGACGCTAAACGGACAAGGAATGTACATTAACGAATAGCCAATGGACGATAACCGAAAGTCAAATGGACAGACCAAACATTAACGAATAGCCACCAGACTGTCCCGGACGTGCCGAAAAAAATCGACGGACCTAATTCCCCCAACACCGTCAATGGACTCTGCAGGAAGCAAACCAGAGAGGTAACGGATGGGTACCGGACAAAACAGACTAAACAGACTTAAAACAGACATCAACCATACACGTCAGTCCGGTACAAGTTTTGTGCATGTTCAAAACTTCCCACCGTACACACTGGACACCACCGGAAGGTTAACGGACACGTCGGATGCCAACCATATATAAACCGTACATGGCCGTATTTCACTGGACAGTGTCCGGTTTCTGTCCGGTTCCTGAATCCAGGGAGGTGTGACTGGGCCTTTAAGCACAAACAAATATTTTTAGCGTCACAAAGACAAACTGGACTGCGTAGCCTCCCGTCATGTTAGCTATGTTTTGTGAGTTCAGTTTTGCTGCCATTTGACAGACATTTTAGCCACTTCAGAATTGCGTCTGAGATCAGATTTGCTGTCAGTTTACACTAATGTGACTATTTCGGATTTTCGCATAAATTTCAATGTAAACATATGAATATGATTAACACGTTTTTTTATTTAAGCAAAATTGTGGAAATAAATAAAGCCAAAGACAGTGTATGACAAGACCCGCCACTCAGCGCTTTCCCATGAAACACAGCAAACAAGGTAATTGGACAGGTCCCCTAGCCCACCCTGACTGCTGTACCATTGAAACGAGGGAGTGGTCCACAACTAGTTCATTAAAGGCTGATATGAAAATCAATGTGCTCTAGAGGTGTCGTTAAATAAAACAAGCTTCACTTTGTACCATTGAAACAAGGGGACAGGTTCTCGTGCCCACCCTGACTGCAGTACCGTCAAAGACAATGTATGACAATAATAGTGTATTATCTCCTAATATTAATAATAAAAACAATATTATAGTATAGTCAAGTTCAAACATACTTTAAGCACTTTAATCTGTGCCATACACAAATAAAATGTGTGATTAAGTCTGAGTAAGCAAACTACTACTGCACCTGATCAAAGACAATGCACCTTGTTTGCCATGGGATGGTGCCACAGCATAATTATTTAAGAAATTCTACATGAATAGCACTGAGTGGCGCGCCCTGTCGTACCACTGACCTTTTATTGTGAATATAGCCTTTGCTGCTGAGATGGTGTCAAACCATCAATCAATCAATCAATCAGGCACACCAATCCCTGCCATCCTCGTTCTCCCTCCACTGTTTGATGTAAATAAGCGATGATTGGTAGGTGCTTATCTCCTTAACAAACTCATCTAACCACATTATTATTAATCCTGTTATTATAATCTGAAGTCATCCATCACCCAACCTACTATATCATAGGCCCGGACACGGTGGTCGAATCTGTTAGAGCACAGGCTTCCTTTGTGGAAGGTGGCGAGTTCGAAAACCGGGCCAAGTCAAACCAAAATCTCTACAGTTAAGTTTATTTGATGGAATTTTATATCCTGGCAACATCTAAGATCATATCAGGTCGGGTGGCGACTTGTAACAGTGTATAAAGTCCACGGCTCGAATCTGTGGTTGTGTAGGCAGGCTATAGTGAAATCAATACAGACAAAAAGAGAAAGGAAGAGTATAAAGAGTGAAAGAAAAGAGAGATCCAAGCCCTCAGGTTTATTATTTATATGGTACATGGATCCAGTATAGTATATCACCTGACCACATTCTCCCAATGAGAATCAAGCATCCACAGCTCTACCAATGAGAAACAAGCATTTCGGGTCCCCATGGATACAGTAATCTGCCCACCACCACTAAGCGGGTTGGCTCCCTTGGTCACCACCTGCCCTGAGCTGCGTGTGTGGTGATCCATGACTAGCAGAAGGGGAGGGGGTCGTGGGTAGAGCTCTGAGTGCACCTTACACACTATCTTACTAGCACCACAATGTCTATTTACAATGAGTCAAGTACCACCAGCAACTACATAACATCTATGCACCTGGCCCTATATACCTGTTTCACAAATAGAACATTTGCATTCCCCCACCAATGCATCATTATCGGAATATTTTACAAGTGGGCGGAGTGCCGCCACACTGGAAAATCAGGCCGCCGGCAATATGACCCAATATCCCACTCAGTCGCATTATCCCGACACTGAGCTAACCAATCCTTTCCATTACCTATTAATGATGAGCGCCAAGCTAGGTAGCGACAAGTATCAATTTGGTAAGTCATTGGTTTGACTCGACTGGGAACCAAACTCATGATCTCCCGCATGCGAGGCCCGCGCTCTACCGATTCGGCCACCACATTCGGGGTTACACTAGTAACACGGGCCACACAGGTGATTGATGCTTACTGGGACATCTCAATTGCTATGGCAACGTGGGTCTGGCCAGATAGAACCACACTCTCCCCCCCTCCCACCCCCCCATCCCCAGCCCCCCTTTTTTTGGTATAAATACCAGGAACCTCCAGATGTTGTGATAAGATATAGCCTCCTGAAGTCCTCCAGAACCCATATTGTTCTTATCAGATAACAGGTTCTCTTTATCTGGCTCTCTCAGGACGCATCTGTTGTTATTTTATATCCTAACAACATCTAAGGTCATATCCGGATCAGGTCAGGATGCAAGTTCCTTCCGAAGAGATTCTGTAGTCTACCATCTGACAGGGCCTACCTGTCAGATGGTAGACACTTCTCTTAGTGCTATGTGTATATGTAGAGCACATTGATTTTTATCATCGGCTATTGGATGTCAAACATATGGTCATTCTGACATATTTATTTGGAGGAAACCCGCTGCTACCATATAGGCTACTCTTTCCAATAAGCATCAAGGGGTCTTTTATATGCTCTTTCCAACAGACAGAACAGCACATGCCATACTCTTTGATGAACCAGTTGTGGACCACTTGTAAAATATTCTGACTTTTTAGGTCTGCTTCATAAATAAATAATAGTTTAAATAAATTCTAAAATATCTCCTTTTCACAAAACTCATATGTGAAGCAGTAAGAAAACTGTTTTAATCATATTTAAATCATCCAGTTATTTCTATAAAGCCTTAATAATAATATTCCAATTATATAATTAGCCCTATAAAACCGCTCTAATAATGCCTAATTCATTCTATTATGTTGGTAAATACATATTGTAGTACACCATGATGTCCACCGTTCAACAGTCTTTCACTCGTCCACGCACACACGGAAGGACAGCAAGATTTAGAGACAGTACGCTTCCACTGGTTTATTACCAAACCTATCCACTCTCCGTGGTGCCAACAGTCAAGTGACCTGCCCCCTAAATCGCCATGTCCCACATTGCCTCTATATGTGGGTGGGGGGTGTGCTAGCCACACGCAGTAGAGGGCAGCCCAGTCAGGGCCCTGCCCGGTGGCTAGCGTGCCACCACCTAGCGCAGCTCAATGTAACTGCGTAGGTGTGCGGCGTAGTGTGTGCTGCCACTGCATGGTAGTGGAGCTCATGTACAGACTACTACAATATGCATAATATTCAAACCAAGTTGTGAAGTCATGGTAGATTATCTATATTAGGTGAAGTGATAATTAATATCAGATTGTTCTAAGGTTCTACATCAAATATAACCACTGGAGATAAGAACTCTGGAAAATTATTACTGTATTGGTATATTTACATGTAAATATACCAATACAATACATCGCATTGAAGTCTGATGGTATTATATATTGTATAAAGGGAGGTAAATGCTGAAACTAAGGACAGCATATACAGTTACTGCAGACTGTGGTTTCTTCACCCAGACAAATAGTCTGTGAAGAATGCCACAGAATGGGTACAATAATTAAGTTAAGAAACTGAGTTATGTGTGCCTGTTTTGGTATGATTTAAAGATGCCAGTATCTGAGGGAGTGTTAGCACACAGGTGATAATGCATGGGGTCTGTGTGTGTGAGTGTTTGCAGGACCTGCCAAATTCAGGTGTCAGGCTGGAGGTGGGAGGTGGAATGTGTGTGTGTGTGGTGAACCCTCCCTGCCCCACGTGGTGGCAGTTTCCTGAACTGAAGATGATGCAATATGTAATTCTTAAAGTAAGGCATGTAGAAACTCCTACTATTTTGGAGTTGTCCCAATCAAAGGGACTGGTGACCACTGGTGTTATGTAATGATAAATAGGGTTGATACTCCCATGTAAGTGTGATTGGTGAACTTGATGGAAAAATATGTATCTGACAGATTGGCTGGGTGGGTTGGTCCCCCACCCCCTTACCCAGCAGGGGGGGGGGGGGGCTGGTGGGAGTGGTGGGGGTCAACCCACTCCCACCCTGCTCCCCTCCCCCACCACTGACTGGAAGAGTTCAGCCAATGAAATGCCATGTTACTGCCTCTGACTAAGGAGACTTCCAGCAACTTTGTACCTGTATTTTGAATGTGTTCCATCTGAATAAAAGAGCCAGGCAAGGGGTGTGGCAGGCAGATGACCTGGAGACAGCACAGCAGGAGGAGCCAGCCACCCCTCCCTACTAGACTTTACTGCACTTAATTTCTGTTGGGTTACTATTTCTTGGAACTGATATAGTATGAAGATATAGTAAGCAGATATAGTAAGCAGATATAGTAAGCAGATATACCCTTCCCTACTAGACTTTACCACACTTAATTTCTGTTGGGTTACTATTTCTTGGAACTGATATAGTAAGCAGATATAGTAACTTAGTAAGCAGATATAGTAAGCAGATATAGTAAGCAGATATAATAAACATATATAGTAAGCACATATAGTAAGCAGATATAGTAAGAAGATATAGTAAGCAGATATAGTAAGCAGATCATTGCTTGAGTAATATCATTCATTATTGCTTTCTGGCCACCACACACAGAAGTTAGGGTTATATTTCCTATAAAGATTCTAGCATATAAAATACCGCTACTTAACACACTGGTTGGAACGGAATATTGCCCAAACTGCAAATGGGTCCATTGAGCAGGAACGATCGGATGACCCTCACGGGTGGGCACTCGACCGCCTGAGTTACGACCCGCTCCATGTATATATATGTATGCATACATGTATGTGCTCTATAATCTATTATAGGAATATAAACAAGGACAATATCACTCTTACCCCCTTCTATATATGAAGAGTTCAGGCACAAAACCCTGTAAGCGCCAATCCAAAAAGTGAGATAAACATTGGAATCAATCCTTCAAAGAGTTAGTTTTTTTACATTTCTACTTTTGTTATTCCTTGCTCCATAATCATGCAATCACAAGAAAAGTAGAATTATTGAGAAATAAAAGGTTGTTCACGTAACAATCTGTTATTTTAATGCAAATTTTGTATTGCGTTTACATGGTTTTGCGCCTGAACTCTTCGTACATATATATATATATATATATATATATACTCTCACCATCACTACCATATACTATCTACTAATCCAGTGCATAGTTACAGAATTGGCCACATCAGTGCCACCTGTGAGGGGCTCTGACCACTTGTATAGCATCTGTGCCTGGTTCGTTGTTAGTTCCTACCCAGGAACTAATAACTAACAGGTGTATGAAGCCAGGCTGAATTACATCCGGCCACTGAGGCTCCGAATGAAACCTCATTTGGAGGCCTTGGGCATGGATTTGGACCTGTTGGAGGATGCCAAAGTCCCAGAACATCCCCCGTGGTCGTTGAGGAAGCCATTGTTTATCCTCCGACTCACGGAACTGAGGAAGTCTGGGACACATCCACTTGAGTACCAAGGACTGCATGCAGAGATTAAAGGCCAGTTTGCAGACCACCTCTCCATATACACTGATGGTTTGAAAGACCAAAGCCGGGTAGCTGCTGCGGCAGTCTGCCAACGGGAAAAATTTGGCGTACGCTTGCCCGATCAGAGCCCGATTTTCACTGTAGAAGCCTGAGCACTCCTTCTCACGTTGGAGTGTATCGAGGTATCCAACCACACTAACTATGTTATATACAGTGATTCGTTCTCTTGCCTCCTGGCTGTTGCTGGACTGAAAACGAATCACCCTATTCTAGCAACGGTCATTTATAAAATGAACCAACTGACAACGGATGGGTATGACATCCACCTGTGCTATGCCGGCATACAAGGAAACGAACGAGCTGATCGGGCTGCGAAGAAGGCCCTGAACTGTGATCTTGAACCGTGTCTGATCCCTCACTCTGATCTGAAACCACTAATAGCCACCCACATAAAATCCAAATGGCAACATGAGTGGAATGAAAACATTAATAAACTTAAAGAAATTGAACCATCTGTGGGAAAGCCACCACAGACTCATGCGGGAGGTCGGCGGGACCAAGTGGTCCTTAGCCGCTGCCGTATTGGCCACTCGTGGCTTACACATACTTTTCTGCTCAAGGGGGAACCTCCCCCTGAATGTATTGGGTGTCAGTCCCCGCTGACACTCAAACACATTTTACTAAGTTGCGTTGATTTTTTGGCCCTGCACCAACAGTTCTACACTGCAGACAGTATGCATGACCTTTTTACTAAGGTAAAACAGGAAAACATTTTAGCCTTTTTGAGGGCAGCTGGACTGTACCACCTCATATACTTTACTAAATAGATTCTATCAATTATTAATAAAACTTTTCTTTTTCTATGGGAATTTGTTTCCCTTGACCACAAATATATGATTGTGAGCTTTCTAATTTAATGAGTGTCTATTGGCACATAATTGATTGTCTGCTTTTACATGTAAAAGCGATGGTTTGAACAAAAAACAAACATTTCTCGCCGTGAATATGGCCTATGCTGCCGACACGGCATAAAGCAACCACCAATCAATCAATCAATCAGTTCCTATCCACCCTCTTGGATGGTAAAACTTGACCTCGGATGCTCAAATTTAAACTTGAGGTGGACAATTAATATATTCCCGCTAGAGAATATATACTCTTTCTCAACCATGTCAGTCTTCTTGTTATTCTGTTTATATAATCTGGCAATCCGATCAGGTCGTGAGGCGGTAATGACCAGTCGCAGCTGGTATCAGGGTGGTCAGGACCCACTCACAGGCGCCATAGTGGCAGAAGCAGGAACTAACTCCTATGCCGGTAGGATAATAGGTAATAACTAATATATAGACTCGAAGAAACCCAGTAGATGTCGCCACTTTCGCACCCACTGGCCACATATTTCTGGCCACCCGATTGGTCAGTCACGTTTCATTATTCCTTTTCCGTGATATTTCAAATAACTTGGGCAGACGAGATTCGAACCTTAGTTGTTTAAAGTTGCATGGTCCGATGAAACATATTTTTGTCAAAACCAAAGCATGTACATACATTTGATTCTATATATCCAACTTAGGTGCTGGTGCATTAACTAAGGCTTTGGGGCAGCATATACAGAATAATCAGTGAATTTATTACCCCATCCCTTTGAGCACATACTTTGAGACAGCCATCAGGCAGGGAAACCACTAACCAACTAGGTAAATCTCATGACCTTATTAGTCCTGCCCTCATTCCCAGTACCATATATGGCATTAGTCAGGTTCCACACTACCTACACATTAATAGGTCATTCCTCATCACATGACCATCGTGAGATCTGAATCTGGGCCATAACAAGACTTTTGACAAGCTTGCCGAAAAGATTTTGGGTTCTTTCAACTCAAATTGCTCCAAAACTAGCCATTTTCCATCAAAATGACTCCAGAATAATGAATAGTAGGTTAGACTAGTCAACTTGATATATTTATCTAAAAAATGATGTAAAAATTCGAAAGCCATCGGACTATGCAACTTTAAGCAGGGGAAAGTTCAATCACGGATGATTGGTCTTCCTCATTCCACTGCTCCTTTCCCTATCCTAATAATGCAGAGCCCATGGCTAGGAAGCGACAAGTATCAATTTTTAAGTCATTGATTTGACTCGACCATGATTCGAACCCACGAACCCACGATCTACCAACACGGGAGACGAACGCTCTAACTTATTCGGCCATCCCGACTCATTGGTCATAATGCTCGCATTGCATTTGATGCGAGGAAAGGAAGAGATCCTCCCCCGGCCTTTCCTGCCTGTCGCGCAGCTTTCTCACCTGCCCTGTCATCCGCCCCTCAGCTTTCTCCAACGTGAGGCGCATCCTCACCATGCACAGCGAGGCGCTGTGCCTCACCAAGCAAGCCCGTGA
The DNA here is from genome assembly GCA_030323885.1 of Branchipolynoe longqiensis. Taxonomy (NCBI): domain Eukaryota; kingdom Metazoa; phylum Annelida; class Polychaeta; order Phyllodocida; family Polynoidae; genus Branchipolynoe; species Branchipolynoe longqiensis. The sequence goes on along the minus strand of CM059200.1, from coordinate 55,329,943 downwards.
GTGCCAGACCCCGGCCGCCCCGGCAGATTTTTGATCCGCCGCCCCCCCCCGGCCGGCCCGGGGGGCCATCTCCGGCGCCTCACCCACACCTCTGCCGACAACCCCTTGACCACCACCGACAACCCCGTAATGACCACCGACCGAAACGCCACCCAGAGCACAGCCGGGGACCATCACCTCGCGCCGCAGGCCCCAGACGCCGCCTACACTGACCACGAACCCTCCCGAGACATCACAGCCGCCGACCTCCACGCCGACCATCACGACCTCCACGACCTCCACGACACCGCCTTCCTCAACCCCCCCGAGCCGACCCCGACCCCCACCCCCCCAGCCCTGAGGACTTCGCTGCCCCCCTCTCCGACCCTCGCCGCACCTCCTCACCGCAGCTCTCCAGGGAGCGGGCCTCCCCAACTTTTTGGCCGCCCGCTTCCCTGTCGACGTAGGCCCCGGACTCACCACACCCAGAGCTTCACCCTCCAGCCTCCGCCGAGGCGCCGCCCAAGCCCTGCCACCCCGCTGGGGTGCCCCTGGCCGACCTCATGGCGCAGGGCACCTGGACCTCAGAGGCGGTCCACGCCTCGTGCCCCGCCTCGCACCCTCGGGCGCGCCTCGAGCCCTCTCTCTTTCTTTTTGGTGGAGGGCTCCTCGGCGCCCCTCCCCTGAACTCTAAGCTCCCACGAGCTCCTGCTACCCTAGTTAAGTTATACCTTCTCGCTCCTTCTGAGCTCCTCTTTTACTCTCCATTGTTCTAACTTGTTTATACGTTGCTCCTTCTGAGCTCCCTCTCTGTACTCTCCTGTTTGTATAAACTTGTTTTCCTGAGGCGTCCCAATAAACGCCTTTTTCTCCACCCCCGCCTTGCTTTCTTCCTTTTCGCGCGTCGGTTGTAATGCTCGCATTGCGTTTGATGCGAGGAAAGGAAGAGACCCTCCCCCCACCTCTCCTGCCTGTCGCGCAGCTTTCTCACCTGCCCTGTCATCCGCCCCTCAGCTTTCTCCCGCTCCTTCCGCCCTGCCCCGCCGCTTTCTCACCTTCCCCGCCCTCACCCTCTAGCTCCCTCCCTTATAAGGCCGCCCGCCGGCCTCCCTCAGTCACTCGCCCTCCGGCCGTCCTCCCTGCAGCTCCAATTTCTTCTCCACCCACTCACCCAACTCTCTTCCTACTGTTGGTGGAGGTCTCCTCGGCGCCCCTCCCCTGAACTCTAAGCTCCCACGAGCTCCTGCTACCCTAGTTAAGTTATACCTTCTCGCTCCTTCTGAGCTCCTCTTTTACTCTCCGTTGTTCTAGCTTGTTTATACGTTGCTCCTTCTGAGCTCCCTCTCTGTACTCTCCTGTTTGTATAAACTTGTTGTCCTGAGGCGTCCCAATAAACGCCTTTTTCTCCACCCCCGCCTTGCTTTCTTCCTTTTCGCGCATCAACATTATATATAATGTTTATATCTGCCATATAGAGTCAGAGAAACGCAAACAATATATCTGTGTGTGTTATGAGGGTGTTGCAAACAAATTTGAAATTCATGCCATGAGCAGGACTGGAACCAACATTCCTGCCATTCTAGTGCGAGCATGCTAACCATTTGGCTATCTAGTCTTTCTGATCAAATCCTCCTCCCTTGCCCACATCTACCTACACATGCTAAGGCTCTTCCCTGCAAGGGTCAATTTTGTAAGTCATTGGCTTGACTCTGCCGGGATTCAAACTCCCGACCTTCCGCACGGGAAACTGGACTCGGTGGCCGAATCGGTAGATCGCAAGCTTCCCGTGTGGAAGGTCAGGAGTTCGAATCCCAGCCGAGTTAAAACACATGACATAGAAAATTGGTACTTGTTGTTACCTAGCCTGGCGCTCGGCATTAATAGGATAGGGCAAGGACTTGTTAACTCAGTGATGGGATAATGTGACTGAGTGGGATATCGGGTCATGGTGCCACCGGGCTGGTCTCCCAGAGGGGTGGCACTATAAAGTCGCCATGCGTGTGCACTGTCACAAGTCAGTACCCACCCGGATATGACTTTAGATGTTGCTAGGACGTAAAACTACAACAAACAAATCCACACAGGAAGCCTGTGCTCTACTGATTCGGCCACCGCATTTGTGGATGCGAGAAGTAGTTAGACCTCTATAGGCTCCATCATAAATAATACTCACATAATGCATCATTACAAAGCATAGCATGTTGGCCATGCCCTATGATCCTATCCTATTAATGCAGATCGCCAGGCTAGGTAGTGACAGGTATCAAATTGGGTAAGTTATTGTTTTCACTCGGCCATGATTCCAATGCCCAGCCTTCTACACCTGATGGCACTAATGCACAAACGTGCAAAAGACGAAAAATTCATTGACCGCACAAATAGAATAACAAGAAGAGGAGCCTCCACTCTGCTCAATGTACCACACCCTTCAACAAATAAATATATCGGAGCACCAATCTACAATGGTAGTGTCATGTGGAATGACCTCCCTATCAGAGTCAGAGAAACGCAAACAATACTTGCCTTCAAAAATGTATCTAGAGCCCACCTGGTTATTCAGGCCCTTATATGACTACTGCAGTAATTACTGGCAAAGCCCTGAGCTCCTGCCCCACCCCCTCACCCCCCACCCCCCACCCCCACCCCCACCCCCACCCCCACCCCCCCCCACCCCCCCCCACCCCACCCCCACGCATCCTCGCTTGCTCTCCTGTGGGTTTTTCCCCCCCGGACCACCCACCCCAAGAGCCCCCCCCCCTGCCACCACCCTTAACCATCATGAACAAACCATCAACACACCGAACATCCTACACAACTATCAATCTGTTTAAACACATTGAACATTATATAAAAGACAGACAAATTGTCTTGTCAACTCTAAACTTAACTTGTTTTATAAGAGAAAAAATGTAACCCACAATGATTGTTTGAGTTTCCCCGAATATACACCTTCTATTTGGTGCTGCTCCCCATTTTTGCATGAACTACCGTGACTGGTGCTGTACATTATACAGCAGGAGCCACTCCCTTAATTCTACAGGATTGGTGCTGTAACTAATACAGCACTGATAAAACTTAGATTATTGAGACTGTCAATTCTAATAGTAAGAAGGCCGGAAGACCAGTGCTCCGGCGCTGACAAATGTCATATTCAGATGAATAAATACTTTACCAAAAAAAAAAAAAAAAAGCCTGTGCTCTAACTGATTCAGCCACCGCATCTAGGAGACGGGAGAAGTAAGTGTTAGGCTGAACTATAGGCTCCATCCTAAATAATACTCGCATAATGCGTTATTACAGAGCACAACATGCTGGCAATGCCCTATGGTTTTCAGCGTCGCCAAAGGGCCTGACAGTCTACTGCATAGTTACCATAATGTGTAAATTATGCATCTGTGCCGTGCTTTACTGTGGATCAACAGCTCACTGCATCTCTCCATGGTTACCGTGACCTGAATGAGCACCTCCCATTGGCTCAACGGTATAATGCCGAGCCACTTATTTGTGACGTCACTTACATAGAGAGTAGGGCACTTTACTCTTACTAGAGCGCATATATATATATATATATATATATATATATATACTGTATAAACATAAAAAACAATAATCAAAGTGTCCACATACCAGCATACATTGTATATTACTTTCAGAATGCACCCGCATTTTTGAAAAGCCAAGTCAAAACCAAAGCTCGGTTAAACCAATGATCAGTTAATCCAAACAAATTTCTAGGGTCCCTTCAAGTTTGGTTTAATGGGGTTATACTGTATTTCGCATATTAATTATGGTAAACACAGAATTGTTGATGTTCTTGTTCTTCCTTTTGTCATTATTATTATTGTTAAACGAAGAATTATTAAGTATTGTTGATGGCCCTGTTCTTCTTTTTGTTATTATTGTTAAACTCAGAAGTGAGCGGGACGTAGCTCAGGTGGTAGAGTGTCCTCCTGTGATGGTGTGGATCATCCGATCTATCCTACTCAGTGGACACATTTACAGTTTGGGCTATTTTCCGTTCCAACCAGTGGGCCACAATTGGTTCATCAAAGGCTGTGGTATGTGCTGACCTGTCTGTGGGAAAGTGCATATAAAAGACCCCTTGCTGCTTATCGGAAAGAGTAGCCAATGTGGCGGAAGCGGGTTTCCTTAAAAGAAATATATCAGAATGACCGTTTGGCTTCCAATAGCCAATGCTAAAAGCCAATGTGCTCTAGGGGCTTCGTTAAATAAAGCAAACTTTTGTTTTAACCTCAGAATTATTCAGTGTTGTTGATGTTCTTATTCTTGTTCTTGTTCTTTTTTGGAATTATTGTTGTTCCTACTTTTATTACTACTGTATTACGTGACTTCCCTTTCACATATAGAAATGCTAAACATTTTGATTGATTTTTCGGGTCTTGTTGGTCTTCTTAATAGTATTCTTACATCATCATCATCATCCTCATCATCATCATCATGCTGTCGGTCGCGATGTGACAAAGACTGCTTTCATTACTTGACTGCAGCTCTCCATTTAGCTCTCTGCTGTGAGAGTTGCGTCCATGAGTCGGTCTTAATGTCTCTCAGCTTCAGGTTTCTCTTGATGGTATCCTTGAACCGGAGACGAGGGCGCCCTCTCTTTCTGTAACCAGAAGACAGTTGAGAATAGAGGATCTGCTTTGGTAGCCTGTCTGATGACATCCTCATGAGGTGTCCAGTCCACCGGAGATTCTTTTTGATCATAAGATCTTCCATAGAGGGCAGCCCTGTCCGTTCGAGTATTTCGAGTATTCTTACAACTGAAGTACATAAGCTTCATTTTCCATACAAATACATACATTTCTTTTTCTATTCTTCCCCTACTCCTCAACCTCCTCCTCCTCCTCTTCTTCTTCTTCTTCTTCTTCTGCTTTTTTCCGTTCTTCTTCTTCTTCTGCTTTTTCTTGTGCTTCTTCTGCTTTTCTTATTCATCTTCTTCTTCTGCTTTTTTCTTGTGCTTCTTCTTTTTCTGTTTTTGTTTCTATTTCTGCCTCAACTTCTTCTTTTTCTTCTAGTTCTCCTTCTCCTACTTCTTCGTCCTCTTTATCTTCTGGTTTTCTTCGTCTAGGTTTTCTTCTTCTGCTTGTTCTGCTTCTTCTGGTTCCTTTGCTTCTTCTTCTTGTGCTTCTTGTGCTTCTTGTGCTTCTTGTGCTTCTTGTGCTTCTTGTGCTTCTTGTGCTTCTTGTGCTTCTTGTGCTTCTTGTGCTTCTTGTGCTTCTTGTGCTTCTTGTGCTTCTTGTGCTTCTTGTGCTTCTTGTGCTTCTTGTGCTTCTTGTGCTTCTTGTGCTTCTTGTGCTTTTTGTGGTTCTTCTGCTTTTACTTCTTCTACTTATTGTGACTTCTTTTGTTTCTTGGTTTATTTGTTTTTCTTCTTCTTCTGCTTCTTCTACTTGTTTCCTATTCTCTTTCTCCTCCTCCTTCTTCTCCTCCCCCTCCTTATCCCCCTCCTCCTCTTTCTTCTCCTCCTTCTTCTCCTCTACTCCTCCTTCTTCTCCCGCCGCCACCTTCTCCTCTCCCTCCTCCCCCTCCTTTTCCTCCTCCTTCTTCTCCTCCCCTCTTCCTCCTCATTCTCCTCCTTCTCCTCCTCCTTCTCCTCCCCTCCTCCTCCTTCTTCTCCTTCTTCTCCTCCCCTTCCTCCTTCTTCTCCTCCGCCTCCCCTCCTTCATCTTCTCCTCCTCCGTCTCCTCCCCCTCCTCCTCCTTCTTCTCCCCCTCCTCCTTCTTCTCCTCCACTCCTCCTCCTTCTCCTCCGCCTCCCCCTCCACCTCCCCCTCCTCCTGTTCTTTTTCTCCGTCCCGATATTACCGTATGTGTTGTTGGGACATAAAGCCCCAACAAAACAACATTTTCTATTTCTTCTGACAACGCCTGAATTACACAACCTCCTTTCCTTACACGCCAATTGTCTCCATTACAATCAGTATTACCAGAATATAGATTTTTGATGAAAAAGACCTAACCACCCCCTTCGCCTCCCCGACTAAAGAGTAACCTCATCAATTTAATTGAGAAGTAGGGGGGGGGGGGGGGGAATAGGAGGAGGGGTTTTAATTATGCCGATTGTTTGTGTCATCATTTTAAAGTTTTTTCAAATTAATTTGTGTGGTAAATTATCATTTTATTCAGCGAATAAAGGTATTTTTTCAGCGCCGAGGCACTGGTCTTCCGGCCATATTATCAGTTTTTGTGTTACATTCAGTCACCTTATTCAAGTTACTGTTCAGGAAGGAGGGGGGGGGGTTGGTTGTTGGAGTTTTACGTCCTTGCAACATCTAAGGTTATATCCGGATGATGGGAAGAGTAGCGGTGGAGGTGGTGAGTGGGTTTGTTTGTTTGTTGTTTTACATCCTAGCAACATCTAAGGTCACATCAGGATGTGTACCGACTTGTGAGAGTGTGCACTCATGGTGTCTTTATAGTGCTGCCCCCCCCCCCACACACTGGGAGACCAGGCCACCGGCCCCATGACCTGATATCCCACACAGTTGCATTATCCTCAAATATGCAAATCAACAAAACTGCAGCACACTGTCACAAGTCGGTACCCGGCCTGATAGCACTGTTTTCTTTGGGGGTGGGGGGGGTGGGGGGAGGGTACAAATATCTATTCTGCTGAGTAAGTTCTTTTGCCGGTGCCGAACCACTGGTCTATCTCAGATATTGCTAGGACATAAACCCCAGATAAACTAAGCCTAATAGTTTGTGAATATCCACCAAGGCCCTCATAGAGAGCCAGAGAGTTCGCTCTCCCCCCCTCCCCCCCACCGCCCACCCCCCAGTGTTTGTAACTTGGGCTGTATTCGATTAACACGACCCGGGCGAGTCGGGTCACCCGAGTCGTCAGAATTTCAAATAGAACACCGCGAGTGGAGTCGACAAATACACGTCCCGTGTGCAAAAGAACTCGACTCCAGTAACCCACCTCTTGGCTGGGGTTTGCAAGGAGCGATGACGTCACATTTGCACTGGTATCGTCCTGCAGGATAACAGCCACCGGTACCAGTCATACATATCTTTTTATGGTAATAATGTAGATTAATGAAATGAAAATATCGCTAAACTATACCATCATAAAAATATTTAAATCATATTTTGCTGTAATTATATCGGCTATTAACAAACAAATAAAAGGGCCACCATTTTTGTCACCCCGAGCGTGGAGAAGCGTATTTGATTATTCGACCCGAGTCTGCAGGATGTACGCATGCACCAAAAAGTGGCTCGGGTGACCAGAGTCAATTAATCGATTACGCTCTGGGTGTCCGGACTCCACTTCGTCCCCACCTCTTCTATTTCCCGTCAGCTGCCGGTCTCCTCTCCTGCTTTCATTAAAAAAAAATATTGCAGGGGGAGGCCAGCCAGCTTTTCACTTCCTACCGCCACTATTCCGTTTGTCTCTCCGGCTCGCCGACTGGTCACCACAGAGCACTGGAGGCATGGCTCGTTCACTCGACTCTCCTCACTTCTCTTTCCTTCAAACCTACCCTTTCTGTTTTTTCTCTCCGGTGCTTACCTCTTCCCCGTATGAAGGGCGTGTGCTTGCATCGGTGTTGCACTTTCCCTTTTTCATCGCTGCTCTGTTCTCTTAAAACTACAAATCCCATCTTTTCCCTTCCTGCCGACCAGACGGGATTGCCTAATGAGTTAGAGCGTCCATCTCCCGTGTTGGTAGACCATGGGGTCGTAGCTTCGAACCCTGGTCGAGTCAAACCAATGACTTAAAAATTGATACTTGTCGCTTCCTAGCCTAGCACTCAGCATTATTAGGATAGGGCAAGGACTGGTTGGCTCAATGTCGGGGTAATGTGACTGAGTGGGATATCAGATCTTGGTGCTGGCGGCCAGGTCTTCCAGTGGGTCAGCACTATAAAGTCGCCATGATATAAAGTCACAAGTCGATACCCGTCCTGATATGACCTTAGATGTTGCTAGGACGTAACACAACAACAAACAAACAAACCCTTCCTGCCTCTCCAACCCTTCGGCGCCCAGACTTTTGTTTTGTTTGGTTGTGTACCACAAAAGTCCACAACTTTGACCAATTTCAGACTGATTTACCCGTGCCATTCCTAGTGTCGCAGTTTTACGGCCAGTGACCGATAGAGCACGTGACATCATCACTCAGCAGTCAGCGGTCAGCGGCCAGCCATCTTGGATTATGAGCACCCTCCCTAGCCATGTTGTGGATGCATGCCGGATGCAGTAAAATAGAGTGTTCTTGTGTTCTGGGAGGTTCTGAGCAGTTTACATCCAATGTGCTTACATACAACACTTTAGCAACAACTTCTGAGGCCAAACTGCTCAAAACAGTGACAAATAAACCAACAAATCAGTAAATAAGCACAGTGTAGGCAATTGCAAGCCTTCTGTATGTAATCCAATATGGCCACCGAAAGTTGTCTTGTGATGTCATTACACCCCCTCTATAGGTTACAAACGCCCCAGACAGCAGCAACCCCAGTAAATAACTGTCGCTTTGTCCTGGTCCCCGAGCCCTCATTGTATTGAATTACTGAGACGCCGCATCCTCATTGTGGCACCTATTGCTGCTGCGCGCACATCCCATCATATCTGCGCATGGCACTTCCGGTTCGCGCCTACCTGGCTGGGTATTTAAAGTTGCATAGTCCGATGGTTTTGAGTTTCTGGGATGAACATATAAGGTTGATCATTATAATCTACCTTACTTTCGTTTGAATTTTTTTTTTTTTAAATGGCTAACTTTTGAGATATTTGAATTGCAACAATGACAAATTAATTTTGGCAAGCACGCCAAAACTCTGACACCATAGGCTGCTGCAGTACCAGGTTCTATTAAATTGCCTCAGTATTCCCTTCCCCACGGTGACAAATGTTTGATAGTTGCACCAGTATCTAAGTTAGATATGAAGAATCAAATCTGGATAATTGTTTAGGTTTTGAAAATTGTATGTTTTCATCGGACCATGTAGTTTTAAATACAGTAAAACCTCTCTAAGTCCACCGACCATAAGACCGACATTAAATGGTCCATTTAGGGAGGTGGTCGGTTTAAGGATTTTTTAAAATTGTTACAATGGTGTTGTCATAGGGATGATGAAAATGGAAAATATTGTGCCTAGAGCGGGACTCGAACCCACATCTCTTTGCATTCTGGGCCAGTGTGCTAACCATTGCACCACCTAAGCTCCCTGATATCACCATACTACCCACGCCTACCTGTCTATGCGGCTCCTTGCCTGAGAGGTCAGTGCAGACCACTAAACTATTGTCATGGGGGTGATGAAAATGGGAAATATTGCGCATAGAGCGGGACTCGAACCCACATCTCTTTGCATTCCGGGCCAGTGTGCTGACCATTACACCACCTAGGCTCCCTGATATCAACACACTCCCCACGCCTACCTGTCTATGTGGTTACTTGCCTGAGAGGTCAGTGCAGACCACTACACTCGTCCCCCTGGAATTGTAAGTCTTGTAATGCTTACAATTACATACATACAGGCAATGCACTAACACATACATACACAGGGTAGGTTCAACAACCATACAGCGCAAAGCTTGTACAGGATCCTGATCACGGACAGTGTCTGGGGTATGAAAATGGGAATATTGCGCCTAGAGCGGGACTCGAACCCACATCTCTTTGCATTCCGGGCCAGTGTGCTAACCATTACACCACCTAGGCTCCCTGATATCAACACACTCCCCACGCCTACCTGTCTATGTGGTTACTTGCCTGAGAGGTCAGTGCAGACCACTACACTATTATATGGGCAATCGTTTGGGACCCAAATAAGGCGATCGATATAGGAGAGTGGTCGATCTGTGGAGGTGGTCGGTTAAAGAGGTTTTACTGTATTACAACAGACTCCACATACACACAGACAAAGATCACTCCCTCCCCCCCTTCAAGCCCCACCAACCTGCCTGGGCAGACACAATGAAATGTCTCTAGTTGTTAGTATTTTGTTGGTTTGTTTTTTACATTCTTCTTATTTATTCAGATGGAGCTTTGTTGTTTGTATATATATAATGGTGCTGTCACATTACGACGCTTCTCGGCAACGTGCATCAATGTATCTGATTTGTTGGCGCTACGTTGGGATACATCAGGAAGCGTTAGGCATGCGTTAGGCGTGCGTTGGTATACGTTGATCTACGGCAACGGTTGGCGGCGCACATCAGGGTGTCGGCAAAGTTTTGTGCTTGCGGGTGCCAACATTATGGCGACATTAGGGGCACGTCGAGATACTTTAGATGCGCTGGAATAACGTTATGCGAATGCTAGGCACACACCACATGCGCATGTGGCTCATTCCCCCATGTTGCGCCAACATTTCTTTGTGTTTTTTTCTCACGCGTCGATATACGTAACCCCAACGTCAGCCGCAGGCTACCAATACATTGCGCTGACGCCGAAAAGTTTGATGTGTCTCGACGATTAAAAGTGATTTTGCGCATTGGCGGCGCGCCGGCGAGATACGTCATAGTGTGACAGGGCCATAAAGCATATAACCAGTTATACGTGTATAAATGGGCGCAATTTGATATGTATTTATCGATTCATTATTAAGACTTGTTCGCTGGTCATCCAGCAAAATACAATTACTTCAAAAATAAATTTGAAGTTTTAGAAATTTTTAAACATACCGATCATTATTTAAAGTGAAACACATTTACCTCCAAATAAATTTGAAGTCAGGACACTATCAAGATGTAGATAATTATTTAAATGGAATACATTTACCTCCAAAATAAATTTGAAGTCAAGAAACTTATCAAAAAATGTTGAGCATTATTTCAAATGAAATACATTTATCTCCAAAATGACATTTAAGTCAGGACACTATTAAGATGTAGATAATTTTTAAATGGAATACATTTACCTCCATGCATGCCTATCCAAAGTAAATTTAAAGGTAAGAAGCTATCAACATGCAGATCATAATTTAAAGTGAAATACATTTACAGTATAACCCCGTTAAACCAACCTTAAAGGGACCCTAGAAATTTGTTTGGATTAACTGATCATCGGTTTAACCAAGCTTTGGCTTCAACTTTGACTTGGCTCTGGCAAAAACGCGGGTGCATTATGAATGCAATATACACTGTATGTGGACACTTTGATTATTGTTTGTATACATGTACAGCATAACCCCGTTAAACCAAGCTTGGTTAAACCAAATAATCGGTTAATCCAAACTTTTTTTAGCAGCCCGGCAAAATACTACCATTTATCATATAAAAAAGTCTCAGATGCCCTTATAACCACATGAAAGTTTGGTTTAACCATACCGGAAGTGGGCTGGGGCCCGGCAATTTTGTTCGGATTTACCAATACTTTGAATTAACCGATTTTGGTTTAACCAACTTTTTTATATGATAAATGGTAGTATTTTGCGGGCCGCCGAAAAAAGTTTGGATTAAGCGATCGTTTGGTTTAACCGAGCTTGGTTTAACGAGGTTGTACTGTACCTCCAAAATAAATTTGAAGCCAAGAAACTATCAGGATATCTGAAGAGTTCAGGCGTAAAACCACGTAAACGCCAATCCAAAAATCAAGTTAAACATTGGAATCAACCCTTCAAAAAGATAAAAACAATTGTAGTGGTCTGCACTGACCTCTCAGGCAAGGAGCCGCATAGACAGGTAGGCATGGGTAGTATGGTGATATCAGGGCGCTTAGGTGGTGTAATGGTTAGCACACTGGCCCGGAATGCAAAGAGATGTGGGTTCGAGTCCCACTCTAGGTGCAATATTTCCCATTTTCATCACCCCCACAACACTGGTTGCCGTGACCAGGATCCTGTACAAGCTATGCGCTGTATAGTTGTTGAACCTATCCTGTGTATGTAAGGGCATTGCATTGCCTGTATGTATATAATTGTAAGCATTAAAAGACTTACAATTCCAGGGGGGACAAGTGTAGTGGTCTGCACTGACCTCTCAGGCAAGTAACCACATAGACAAGTAGGCGTGGGTAGTGTGTTGATATCAGGGAGCCTAGGTGGTGTAATGGTTAGCACACTGGCTCGGAATGCAAAGAGATGTGGGTTCGAGTTTTTTTATTATAATTTTTTTTATTGAAGCTGTATTTATACTGTCCATAGCATGTAAGCCCGGGTATCCAGGCTTGTTTTCAATGCTGGCCAGCTGTAGTGTTGGTGTTATCTTACCAAGCAGTAGCTGCTGATAAGTTATTTGATTGTCTGCATTTCAGTAGCAGATAGATCTGTTGATGTGTTTAGTAGCCTATGTTAGTTTTTTTGGGCCCTCTTGGCATTTAATTTGTGTTCTATTCTTATTACTATGTTAGTTGTTTTCTTAGGGTTCTATGTTAGTGTTTTGGGGTTTTCTTGGGAAGAGTTTTCCGCTTTTTTCTACTTAATTCTATACTAGCCTATTTTATTTACATGTCCATAGGCCTGTACGTAATAGGTGGTTGAGTTATGTTTGTTTGAATTTGATTTGATTTATATTGTTGTTGGATATGTTATCTGGCTTTTATATTTCCGGTTATCCCGCCCTGGGCTGTCCAGTTGGTGGGCCGTGACATATCACCTGCCCCCTTGTGGTGCAGTTCAGTTGGGGTTCCCAGTTTTTATTTTGCACAAATATTTTTTGTACGTTTTTAGGTCAGGGATTTGTCTTTCTTTCACCGTTTGCGCATTCCATGCCTTGGCGGCCATTTCCAGTGTGCTCCTTTCATGGGCTTTGATCTGGCTTCTGGTCTGCCTTAGTAGTGGTGCCTTGCTTGCTCTGGTGTCCCTTAGTGGTTGGGTTAGACGCTTAATGTCTTGGCTATATCCATATGCTAATGTTTTTAGGTGGATTATCCTTCTGTTTTCTAGTAGCTTTACTTTAGTTCTTTTGTGTAGGTCATAAGTGGGGTGTAGTTTGTCTACTTTCAGGCAGATTTTCAGGGCCCTATTTTGTAGTATCTGCAATTTTTTAAGTATCTCTTTTTTAGCACCCATGTAGATTACATCCCCATAGTCAAAGTAGGGGAGTACCATGCCTTTGAAGATTTTTATTGACATATCTTGTGTCATATAGTTTCTTAGTTTAGCAAATAGCCATAGTTTGTGATTTACTTTTTGTATGATTTTTGTTACACACAGATTGTAGTTTAGCTGGCCCGCTCTAGGCGCAATATTTCCCATTTTCATCACCCCCATGACACAATTTATATTCCTACTTTTTTGTTAGTTGCTCCATAACCATGTAACCATATGAAAAGTGGAATTAGTGAGAATTAAAATTATTTTCAGGCAAAAATCCTTTATTTAAACTCCATTTTTGGATTGGCGTTTACATGGTTTTGCGCCTGAACTCTTCATCTATCGGTGGCTATTTAGGATAATCATATCTGAGCAACGATATATTTCCTCAAATGGAAAGCCAAATTACTTGAGCAGTCGTTTTGGTAGATCGTGGAATTCGAACCCGTGGGTTCGAACCCTGATCGAGTCAAACCAATGACTTAAAAATGTATACTTGTCGCTTCCTAGCCAGGCGCTCAGCATTATTAGGATAGGGCAAGGACTGGTTGGCTCAGTGTCAGGATAATGTGACTGAGTGGGATAGCAGGTCATGGTGCTAGTGCCCTGGTCTCTCAGTGGGGCTGCACCATAAAGTCGCCGTGAGTGCACACTGTTGCAAGTCGGTACCCATCCTGATATGACCTTGGATGTTGCCAGGACATTAAACTCCAACAACCAACCATCTATATGTGAACTTCTAACATGCACATGCTATGTCATTCAGAATAGGTTGATGTGTTTAACCTATGCCATGATGTCTTAACAAGTAAAGAGGAGGTATTTTAGATGTTGCTAGGACGTAAAACACCAACATCCAACCAACTATGTTTCCTTATTTAAAGTTGCATAGTCTGATAAAAACATCAAATTTTCAAAATCAAAACACTCATCTACACTTAATTCTACATATTCAACTTAGATACCTGTGCACTTATTAAGCATATTTTGCTGCGTAGAAAGTCATAATAAGTCAATTTAATAGAATGTATTCCTACTGAAGTCTATGGTGCCAGAGTTTTGTCATGCTTGCCAAAATTAATGTGGTATGTTTTGATGTTAAATATCCACAAAGTTAGCCATTTAAGATAAAAGTTACTTCAAACTAAACTACACCAGACTATAATGATTAGCATAATGTATTTATCTCAGAAAATTGGAGAAATTCAAAAGCATCGGACTATGCAACTTGAAATTGTGTCCACTTCCTATCATGTTGTAGACCAACTCATGCGACACAGACTTGGAGATTATGAAGGTAAGTACTGACATTTCTCCATGTGGCCACCTTACCAACATAATTTTCTCATGCGTACATAGAGACAAACGGAGAACATAGATTAAACAAATTTATTGGAGAACATCTTGTAGAGTAACGTATATCAGTAATGTCTGGAGAACAGAATCCGGATCATATATTGTATCAAGGGGAAGTAAAGAGCTCATAACGTCATACATATCGGTATCATATCGGTCAACAAAGTAGAGAATAACAAGAAATCACATCGTTATCAATGAATCACGGTAATAGTTAGCGTAAGAGTCATATCGTTAAACATGAGAACGAAATCTAGTAGGTAGGGAAAGAATGCAATGAGAACAAGAATCAGCCCTCAACACCTAAAGTATTGGGATGGAGGGTGGGTCAAATGACTGGCATGGTCAAGTGTCAGCGGGCAAGTGCGAGGAGGTAAGTGGCAGAGGTATGAAAGTAGTCCAGTGTAGGAAAGTAGTGCGCTTGGATGCATTCGTAAATTATCCATGTTGATTGATGCTCAACATGCGTAATGTGCACATATCTAGTAGATTGGCTGATTGATTGGTTGGGTGTTTGTTATTGTTTTGCATACTAGCAACATCTAAGGTCATATCAGGAAGGGTACCGACTTGTGACAGTGCACACTCATGGCAACTTTATAGTGCTGCCCCACTGGGAAATCAGGATGGCGGCACCATGACCCGATATCCCACTCAGTCACATTATCCTGATACTAAGCTAACCAGTCCTTGCCCTATCCTATTTATGCTGAGTAAGTATAAATTTGAAAGTCATTGGTTTGACTCGACCGGGAACCAAGCGCCCAACCAGATGTCATAGTGTCTGACATGTAGTTACCCTAGGGAGTGGGATGCAGCTCACGCGGTAGAGTGTCCAGCTGTGAAGGTGTTGATCATCCGATTGATCCTGCTCAGTGGACATATTTGCAGTTTGGGTTATTTTCCGTTCTAACCAGTGGTCCACAACTGGTTCATCAAAGTTTGTGGTATGTGCTGTCCTGTCTCTGAGAAAGTGCATATAATAAACCCTTTGCTGCTTATCGGAATGAGTACCCTATGTGGGGGAGGCAGGTTTGCTCTAAAGAAATGTGTCAGAATTACCATATGTTTGATGTCCAATAGCCGATGATAAAAATAAATGTGCTCTAGAGGTGTCATTAAAAACTTGTTTGTTGTAGTTACCATCTATCTCTATGTGAAGTGGACATGTTGAGATGCGTAATTCACAATGCCGAAGGCTAAGTGGTACATAGTAATTTAATAATTTTTTTTTTTTTTAAATTAATTTTTTTAGTGATGTTTTGGTTATTCTGCTCGTAATGGCTAAGTGCATGCCCTTGTTTTCGCCGCTGTGTAGTAGTGCTAGGACGTAAAGCAACAACAAACAAACAAGCATTTCAGAGAAGGTGTTATATTTTGTAATATATCAATATTATTATTACCAATAGAGTGGTTGATTGGTTGTTGGGGGTTTTACGTCCTGGCAATATCTACGGTCATATCAGAACCGGACAAATAAGTGTTCACGCTTCCTGTCTACCATTCGCTTGTGCTGCCGCTTGGTTAGTTCCGACAGTCCTCACCAACGGGAACTGGCGCTACCCTCGCTTCCGCCCTTTCTCACCAGGTGGCGCCACACGTCCACCATCATCACCCAGTACCAGCTGCCTCTGCCTCCTCCCTGTATTATATATACGGCACCACTTGCCAGATTTTAGATTTGATCTTAAAACTTGGGACGGCAGTTGTCCCAGGACTAACTCTCCAAAGGAGTTTTTTCCCCCTTTTTTCCCCTTTGAATTTTTTTTTTAATTCAAAAAAGAAAACTTGTCAAAATTATTATTTTTTAACTAAGGACAAATACAGCATGTAAAACACCTTCAGTTAGTTCTTTGTGGCAGACTGGAACTCTTCTTGTGTGCCGTCGCTAAAATATTCATCTAGTAGCAGCGGGGATATCAATTTCCAGCGCTTCTCCCTCCTCCTTCCTCCACTCTTCCTACATTGGAACTAATTACAGTCGACATACATACATTCTTGATTAATGCAGTAAGAAGTGCGCGTCATGCGGGACATGGCGACTGAATCAGTATCTTTCTGGTGTATGACGCAGATGTAATATGTAAACAGAGGCGATAGACAAATGAGTTGAGCGTCCACCTACCAATGACTTAACAATTGATACCTGTCGCTACCTAGTGTCAATTACTAAAGAAAAATAATTGAAGAAATCAGGGGTGTGCGATGTTTTAGACACAGGCGGGGATGATCACCAATTTAAGCAAACGTATTTGGCCTTATCATGAATTTTTATTGTTTTTGGTACATTAGGTATGTTGACGAGGCAACATATTTAATTCATGCACGAGGTAAGTCCAGGCTCGTCACATGACCTCTCTAGCCCGTTCCCTCACTTCTCTTCACGCTGCCGTACGAGCAAAAGTAACTTCCCCACCCACCAACCCTCTTTCTAAAGGGGTTAAGTGCTGAGTTTGTTGGTATTTTCATGATTGTCAATTCTCACCATGTTTTCCTATCTCACTCCAGACAGTCGTGCGACGGGATTAGCGATTACATTTACCCCATCGTTGACACCACTCTGAAGCCAGCCTTCTATGTCGCAAGGTGCCAGCCACCTGCAGTTATCTCATATCATGACACCATAGTCTCGGAGCCAGCTTCCTGCACGCCCCTGCGGCACTGTTACATGAAAACTGATCGATTACTGATTTGATTCATAATCAATAAATGATTATTTAACTTTTGACTACTTAGTCCTTTGTCCGACTGTCGTGAATTAGTTGATTAAGTGGCGGAAATTTCAATCGCGGAAAGTTGGTCTTCCTAATTCCATCCGCTCCTTGCCGTACCCTAGTAATACAAAACCCCAAGCTAGCTAGCGACAAGTATACATTTGTAAGTCATCGCTTTGACCCGACCAGGGTTTCGATTGAACCCAGACTTTGAATACCATGACTGCGGGCGCTCAACTCATTTGGCCATCACGCCTGGATTAAAAATTACCCTTTTGTTTCCCAGACCCAACATTGAAGCACCATCACTCACTCAATGGATCCACTACTTACTTTTGATAAATACTCCGAAATCAATAGTCACTCCCGGCTCTTGCTGCTGCCATCCAGACGACCAGACGGGATGGCTGAATGAGTTGAGCATCCGTCTCCTGTTTTGGGAGATCGGGGTATGTGAACCCATAGGTTTGTGGGTTGGTTTGAACCCTGGTCAAGTCAAACCAATGACTTAGAAATTGATACTTGTCACTTCCTAGCCAGGCGCTCAGCATTATTAGGATAGGGCAAGGACTGGTTGGATCAGTGTCAGGATAATGTCATTGAGTGGGATATCATATCAAGGTGCTGGTGACCTAGTCTCCCAGTGGGGCAGCACTATAAAGTCGCCATGAGTGTCAGGGGCGAAAGACGCTGACAGTATGTGATTCAGTGTACAAAACACTTGAACAATGAAAATCTTTTAAGAGACGTATGTCATACAAAAATGGACGCCTCTATTGTCACGGTACCATGGCAACAGAAGGATATTCTAAAATCATGGCAGCATGACGGCAGTGTTGCAGTCTAGCATCACCGTACCGTTGATATAGATCGGCAGTCTAGTGTAACGGTACCTTTGATATAGATTGGCAGTCTAGCATCACAGTACTGTTGATATAGATTGGCAGTCTAGCATCATGCTACTGTTGATATAGATTGGCAGTCTAATGGCATGGTACCATTGATATAGATTGGCAGTCTAGCATCATGGTACCATTTATATAGATTGGCAGTCTAGCGTCATGGTAGGGTTGATATAGATTGGCAGTCTATCATCATTGTACCATTGATATAGATTGGCAGTCTAGCATCACGGTACTATTGATATAGATTGGCAATCTAGCATCACAGTACCATTGATATAGATTGGCAGTCTAGCATCATGGTATCGTTGATATAGATTGGCAGTCTAGCACCACAGTACCATTGATACATATTGGCAGTCTAGCATCATGGTACAGTTGACATAGAGATCAGCAGTCTGGCATCACAGTGACGTTGATATAGATTGGTAGTCTAGCATCATGGTACCGTTGATATAGATTGGTGGTCTAGCATCATGGTATCATTGATATAGGTTGGCAGTCTAGCATCATAGTACCATTGATATAGATTGGCAGTCTAGCATCATGGTACCATTGCTATAGATTGGCAGTCTAGCGTCTTGGTACCATTGATATAGATTGGCAGTCTAGAGTCACGGTACCATTGACATAGATTGGCAGTCTAGCATCATGGTACTGTTGATATATATTGGCAATCTAGCATCATGATCCCGTTGATCTAGATTGGCAGTCTAGCATCATGATACCGTTGATATAAATTGGGAGTCTAGTGTCACGGTACCATTGCTATAGATTGTCAGTCTAGCATCCTGGTACCATTGATATAGATTGGCAGTCTTGCATCATGGTACCATTGATATGGATTGGCAGCGTAGCATCATGATACCGTTGATATTGATTGGCAGTCTATCATCATGGTACCGTTGATATAGATAGGCAGTCTAGCTTCATGGTACCGATGATATAGATAGACAGTCTAGCGTCACTGTACTGTTGATATAGATTGGCAGTCTAGCATCATGGTACCATTGATATAGATTGGCAGTCTAGCGTCATGGTACCATTGATATAGATTGGCAGTCTAGCATTTTGGTACCATTGATATAGATTGGCAGTCTAGCATCATGGTACCGTTCTTTTAGATCCGAAGATTCAGACCAATGGGGATGCCTCTATTGACACGGTTCTGTGATGATAGAAGGATATTCTAAAATCACGGTACTGTGACAGCAGTGCGGCATTCCAGCGTCGCAGTACCGTTCTTTTAGATCCAAAGTCTACAGTCAATGCCTACCCAAAATATCTAACCCTAGTCCTAACCCTAACCCTAAGTGTGAGCGGAACAGTGATTGTAGAATAATCTACTGTCGTCACGGTACTGTGACTACAGAATCTCGCGCTGGCGACATGGTACCTTGACAATAATCACTCTGTAAAAATAAATATCGGATTACCGTACAGCTCCTGATATCCGCGCCGCTTCGCCCCAGTGGTTGCTGACAGTGATAACCGTATCGCGCCCTGTTCCACGTGGCTCCCGTCTCGGTACCATCCGTATACGTGGCGCCCCCTCACGGGCTGTGCTGAATGAATCCTCAGTCACCTCCTAGCACCGATAGCTTTCCACATTTGTTGTTTTTTTGTGTGTGTTTTTTTGTTTTGTGTGTTTTTATTTGCTTTTCTCTAAGTCAAATCCCCCAGCCTGCTCGGACGATAGGTTGCACTAAGGATAATAGGACCGCCTTGAAGCTAGCTGAGCTATATAACCAGTAAAGTTCAAATGCAGATCTCCCTCAGCTGTGGGGCTATATATACTGTGTCTGTAATGTATATATATATGTATATATATATATATATATATATATGCATATATGGGTGTATTTCAGCGGTACAGCGAGTGAGGATAATGGCTACTGAGGCATGGGCGAGCAGGTGGCGCCACGTGGGGAAGTCATGAGGTACCAATAGATGACCTAATGAGTAGGTGACCAGCCGATGACTTAGTGGCTAGGGGGAGTAGATGGATCTTCCGACTTATTATACTCATATAATGGCCTATACAGCATATATATTCAATATAAAGGATATCGGTCACTATATCGAAATGCTCACCAAGCTAATGTTTGATCTTATTTACTCTTTCATTGTCTTATTGCTAGGGAACTATATATGTTATTGTGTGTCGGCTTATGTACATAAATATGTATTAGAGTATATTATTACCATATACATATATATATATATACATATTCTCCAACAGAAAAATCCTCTGATGCGACTGACACTTGGTCAACATCCGGTGGAGGTGAGGAGGGCTGCAGGTGGCGCCACCGGTACAGTGTTGAGTCTTACGGAGGGAGTGTAGCAATATAATAATAATAATAATTCCCTTATCTATCTTTATACTTGTATAATGCGTTATAGTACATCATATAATATATATAGTGACTCTTGAACAACTTCCTATGCACTCATGTGTTACATCCTCATGAACTGGCCCACTCGTGAAGTGATCAACAATACATGAATGAGTTGCCTGCTAGTATTAAGTTGTCCACTCATGACCTGGCGACTCTTGGCCCCTCTCATCTATCCATAGATGAACTATCTGCTCATAAATTTGTAATGAACTGCTCACTCCCTGAACCGTCTACCTGTGATATGTCCACTCATGAGTTAGTTCCTCTTGAGGTAGTTCCTCTTGAGTTGTGCTGTCGACACCTGACCCGGCCAGGGTTCCCACTCTTGGCCTGCTCAGTCACCCATAGTTCCATAGATGTGCTACTTCCACATGCACTATCTCCTCATGAATTGCTCATGAATTGGTCATGAACTATTCACTCGCTGAACTGTCCACCTATGAGCTGTCTATTCATGACCTAGCTGTTCTTTATGTCCACCCATGAGCTCCATCGATGCATATGGGCATGCGCATATCGTCTATCTGCTCATGAATTGCTCATGCATTTCTCCTGAACTTCTCCCTGGTTGAACTGTCCATCTATGACCTGTCTACTCATGACTTAATTCCTTTTGAGCTGCCAACGCTTTGATTGTCTGGCTACTCATGAGCTGCATCGACGAGCTACTCTTAACTGAGTTATCTGTTTATGAATTGCTCGTAAACTGCTTTCTCGCTGAGCTGTCCACCAATGAGCTGTCTACTCATGACCTATCTCCTCTTTATGTCCACTCATGAGTTCCGCCATTGACCTGCTTGCATACAATATATTTGCTCACGAATTCCTCATATATTGCTTATGAACTGCTCACTTCTTGACCTGTCCATCTGTGATATGTCTACTCATCAGGTAATCCCTATTGAGCTGCTCACGTTTGAATTATCCACGAATGAGGTCCATCGATGAGCTAGTTTCAAGTGAAGTATCTGCTCATGAATCGCTCATAAACTGCTGACTCGCCGAACTGTCCACCAATGATCCATGTCCTCATGAATTTCTCGTGAACTGCTTACTCGACCTATGAGCTGTCTACTCATGCCGAGCTCATGATCTCCATGGATGTGCTACAAGCACATTGGCTATCTGCTCATGAACTGCTCATGAACTGGTCATGCACTGCTCATGATCTGCTCACTTCCTGAGCCACCGAATTAGAATTGAGTTCCTCATAAACTGCTCATTCATCCGTAGATCTGTCAAGGGGGGTTGGGGGGGGGGGAAATTGGAAATCGAACCTACATCTCTTGCATTCCGGGCCATCCGGGTGAGGGAGTGGGTGGTGTTCTCTGTGGCAGAGTTGTTAGAGTGTCTGACTTTTTTCTAGGTCAGACTCCTAATCTGAAGGTCGGTGGTTCGATTCCCCGTGCCCCTACCTCTGCCAATTTGGATTTTGACCTCTGTGGATAACTTACAGCGTCACCAAAGGCCAGTTGCTCTCATACCATCTCTATGTGGTGTGGGAGGTTAAAAATCCCTTGGGTCAGTAAAAGTGTCGGCTCGGGCTTTCAATCGACAAACTGTCTAATAGTGAAAACAAGTCTATTCAGGCTTATCCATAATAGGCAGTATAAATCTTCAAGAAAAAAAAGAGTTCTAACAATTACACCACCTAGGCTCCATGATGTCCCCACCCTACTCACGCGTACCTGTCTATGTGCCTCAATGCCTGAGAGGTCAGTGCGGACTACTACAGATCCATCCACGAACCACCTCCGCGTGATCTATCTATCCACTCAGGACTTGGCAAACTCCACAGTTTCCCGTCTGTGCATGTAGCTGTCTATACATAGTGGTTGCTTGCTTGTCCGTCTATGAAGTTGTCCACGTGAGTTGCTCACTGTTGAAGTAGGTCACTCAGGAGCTGCTCTCCTCGTGTGATGGGTGCCTTCTCTTGCCGGCCCGCCGGTCCCCGCCGGCCCGCCAGTCGCCGCCGGCCCTCCAGTCCCCGCCCGCCGATACTCACTCACTAACTCGGTACTCCGGCCAACCAGCCAGCCCGTCCTCTTCCCACCTCTCTCTCCAGCCTCTGAAGCTCGCACGTGCTTGCATTGGCCTCCACCACCACCACCACCGCCGCCATCGCCGCCGCCGCCACCGCCGCCGCCACCGCCACCGCGCCACCGGGCACGGTGGCCGAATCGGCAGAGCGCGGGCCTCGCGTGTGGGACATCGGGAGTTCGATTCCTGGTCGAGTCAAACTAATGACTTAATGAAATTGATATTGTCGCTTCCTAGCCTAGCCTGGTGCTCGGCATTAATACGATAGTAGGACAAAGACTGGTTATAGGTCAGATTCAGGATAATGTGACTGAGTGGCATATTGGATCCTTGGTGCTGGTGGCCTGATTTCCCTTCCCAGTGGGGCAGCACTATATATTACTAAAGAGTCACCATGAGTGCGCACTGTCACAAGATGGTAGACACCCATCCTGATATGACCTTAGTAGATGTTGCTAGGATGTAAAAATCCAACAACCAACCAAACAACCCAATGACACAGCACTATAAAGTGGCCATGCTTGCGCACTGTCACAAGTCAGTAGATCCCGTCCTGATATGACCTTAGATGTTGCTAGGACGTAAAACAACAGTAAACAAACAAACAACAAACAAGTCAGTAGATACCCGTCCTGATATGACCTTAGTACTTATGTTGCTAGGATGTTAATCGCCAACAACCAACCAAGCAACCAACCCAATGACGCAGCACTATAAAGTCGCCATGCTTGCGCACTGTCACAAGACGGTAGATACCCGTCCTGATATGACCTTAGT
Organism: Branchipolynoe longqiensis; assembly: GCA_030323885.1. Classification (NCBI taxonomy): domain Eukaryota; kingdom Metazoa; phylum Annelida; class Polychaeta; order Phyllodocida; family Polynoidae; genus Branchipolynoe; species Branchipolynoe longqiensis. The sequence goes on along the minus strand of CM059200.1, from coordinate 55,306,770 downwards.
AGATGTTGCTAGGATGTAAAACTCCAACAACCAACCAACCAACCCGATGACGCAGCACTATAAAGTCGCCATGATTGCACACTGTCACAAGTCAGTACCCATCCTGATATGACCTTAAATGTTGCCAGGATGTAAAACTCCAACAACCAACCAACCGAGTGCGCACTGTCACAAGTCAGTAGGTACGGGTCCTGATATGACCTTAGATGTTGCCAAGACATCAAACTCCAACAACCAACCAATCACCGCCTCCGCCACCACTGACTGACTGCTACACGGGCACTGACTGAGCCGGAAGTGTAGGAGAAGGAGGAGAAGGAGGAGAAGGGAGAGGAAGAGGAGGTGGAAGAGCGGGAGGAGGTGGAGTGAGAAGGAGGAGGTGGAGGTGGAGGGAGATGGGGGAGGTGGAGGTGGGGGTAGAAGGAGGAGGTAGAGGTGAGGAGGGATGACGGGAGGGGGAGTGGGAGGGAGGGGGCGGTGATGACGGGAGGAGCAGGAGGAGAAGGAAGAGGCGGGGGAGGAAAGAGGCGGGGGGGGGAGAAGGAGGAGGAGGGAGGAGTACAAGAAGAAGGAGGAGGGGGGAGGGAGGAGGAGGCGGGGGGAGGAGGAGGGGAATTAGAAGGAGAAGAAGGAGGAGGGGGGGGAGGGGGAGGACGCGGGGGGGGAGGAGGAGGAGGGGAGGGGTGCAGGAGGGGGAGGAGGGGAGGAGGAGGGTGCAGGAGGGGGAGGAGGAAGGAGAGGAGGAGGAGGGGGAGGAGGGGGAGGGAGTGAGGAGGGGAAGTAGAGGAGGGGGAGTGAGGAGGCGAAGAAGGAGAAGGGGGAGGGAGGAGGTGGGAGGGAGGAGAGTAGGAGGGGAGGAGGAGAAGGGGGGGGGAGGAGCACGAGGAGGCGGAGGGGAGGAGGAGGAGGAGCGGGGGGGAGGAGGAGCGGGGGGAGGAGCACCAGGAGGCGGAGGGAAGGAGGAGGAGGAGTGGGGGGAGGAGGAGCGGTGGGAGGAGGGAGCGGGAGGAGGAGGAGGAGGAGGAGGAGGAGGGGGGACTGCCCCGGGCGGCTGGGACCAGTGGCGGCTGCCGGTGGCAGTCACTCAGCGGGGACGGGCAACGAGCAGCTCGCCGCTACCGGCCGGAATGAGGCGGGGCAGGTGCCGGCCGGGTGGCCGTGGATGCGGGCCGGGGAAGGGGGGGGGGGGAAGGGGTGAGGAAGTGGGTGGGGGAGTGGGTGGGTGAGTGGACGTTAAGTGGTTGGAGATCTAGCGGGGAAATATGTGTGGGTGGAGGGGGGAGGGGAGGAGGGAGGGGGGAGATGTGGGGGTGGGGGGCGGGAGGGAGGAGGGGAGGGGAGATGGGTGGGTGGGAGGGGGAGGGAGGAGGGGAGGGTGAGGAGATGTGTGGGTGGACGGGGGGAGGGAGGAGGGGAGGGAGATGGGTGGGTGGACGGGGGACGGGGGGGGGGAGGAGATGTGTGGGTGGAGGGGGGGGGAGAGGGGAGGGAGATGTGTGTGTGGAGGGGGGAGGGGAGGGTGGGAGGGGAGATGAGGGTTGGACGGGGGGGGGAGGAGGGAGGGGAGATGTGTGGGGTGGACGGGGGAGGGAGGAGGGGAGCGGGGATGGGTGGGTGGACGGGGCGGAGGGGGGGGGAGATGTGTGGGTGGAGGGGGAGGGAGGAGGGGAGGGGAGATGTGTGGGTGGACGGGGGAGGGAGGAGGGGAGGGGGAGGGGTGGGTTGGGGGGGGAGGGAGGAGGGGAGGGAGATGTGTGGGTGTACAGGGAGGATGGGGGAGGGAGATGTGTGGGTGGAGGGGGATGGGGAGGGGAGGGGAGATGGGTGGGTGGACGGGGGGGAGGGGGGAGGGGAGATGTGTGGGTGGACGGGGGGGAGGTGGGGGAGGGGGATGTAGGGGTGGGGGGGGGAGGGAGAAGGGAGGGGAGATGGGTGGGGGACGGGGGTAGGAGGAGGGGAGGGGAGATGTGGGGGTGGAGGGGGAGGGAGGAGGGGGGGGGATGTGTGGGTGTACAGGGAGGATGGGGGAAGAGAGATGTGTGGGTGGGGGGGAGGGAGGAGGGGGGGGGGAGATGGGTGGGTGGACGGGGGAGGGCGGAGGGGGAGGGGAGATGTGTGGGTGGAGGGGGGGGGGAGGAGGGGAGGGAAGATGTGGGGGTGGACGGGGGAGGGAGGAGGGGAGGGGAGATGGGTGGGTGGACGGGGGAGGGAGGAGGGGAGGGGAGATGTGGGGGTGGACGGGGAGGGAGGAGGGGAGGGGAGATGGGTGGGTGGACGGGGGAGGGAGGAGGGGAGGGGAGATGTGGGGGTGGACGGGGAGGGAGGAGGGGAGGGGAGATGGGTGGGTGGACGGGGTAGGGGAACGGCGCGGTTGGGCGGGGGTGGATGAGGGAGGAGAAGGGTATGGGTGGGTGCACCGGGGAGTAGGGAGAGGGTGGTGGAAGGCCTGGGGTGTGTAGTGTAGTGACCAACCAGAACGCCTTGAGTCCTGTTCAACGACTGACTTCTTTATTCAGTAACCGGCCACACGCAGTCACGTGATGGTTCACGGCCGGGTCAGTCCACTCGCATACCTTACATCTGTCGTGGGGGTGATGTAAATGGGAAATCTTTTTTTGTTTTTTGTTTGTTTTTGTGATGGGTGTATTTATGCTGCCCATAATGGTTAAGTCTAATGACTTGTTTTTGCCGGTAGACAATAATAGTCGTGTAACACCCCTTCTTTTTATCACTTTCAGTTGTTGTGTAGCTAACTATTGCATGCATTCTTTCTCTGTCTGTAAGCATTCTCCCACATCCCCCAAACCTCTGTGAGTTTGTTCGTTCTCCAATCGGATAATTGTTTCGTAACCAATAGTTAATTTCTCTGAATGTCTTCATCTTGCGGTGTTAGTGGTCATTAAGTTTTGATTTAAAGTTTAAAATTTAGCTTTTGTATGTACAACGTTGCTTGAATTATTAGTGTATTTTCTATTTATTTATTTATCTATCTTTCTTTTTCTTTTTTAATTCATTTTATTTGTTGTTGTCATTAGTCTAGCATTGCATTTAGCTCTATTTTGATTAATGTTTTATATGTTTCTATTGTCCATGTACTTCTTTCTTCTACTTCCAGTGTATTCCATTCCCTAGCCTTCATGTACTTGGTACTCCTCTCATATGATCAGTTTTTGGCTCTGTTTATTATCAGTCTGGGGCCATCACTACCTATTGTTGCCTTTTTTGTTACCTGCACCCTCCCAGGCTTCCTTGTCTCCCTGAATGCTGCTATTTTGAGATGTGCTTTTCTCCTGTTATTTAGTGTGTTGACTCTTGCTTTCCTCTGGAGATCATCAGTTGGGCGTCGATGTTCCGCCTTCAGACATATTTTAAGTGCTCTAATTTTAATATTGTGCCTAGAGCGGGACTCGAACCCACATCCCTTTGCATTCTGGGCCAGTGTGCTAAGCATTACACCACCTAGGCTGCCTGATATTACCATACTACCCACGTCTACCTGTCTATGGGGCTCCTTGCCTGAAAGGTCAGTGCAGACCACTACACTCGCCCCCCTGGAATTGTAATTCTTTTAATGCTTACAATTACATACATATAGGCCGTGCACTTACACAGATGCAGGGTAGGTTCAACAACTATACAGTGCATATCTTGTACAGGATCATGGGGGTGATGAAAATGGGAAATATTGTGCCTAGAGCGGGACTCGAACCCACATCTCTTTGCATTCCGGGCCAGTGTGCTAACCATTACACCACCTAATTTCCCTGATTGCAATATTATACGATCCAGCCAGACCTGAGCATTAATGGCTTGATGGGATCCACTGCAAATGCGCAGATCTCCAGGTATAATGCTATGATGGCAGCAACTGTTCTGGTCATTCGTTATCATTTGGACGGGATCCATCACAAATGTGCTGGGTTCTGGGCTTAACACGATGACAGAGGCAGCCGTTCCGCAGCGTATATGCCAGCAGACGGCTTGGGATCACAGAGCGTGCAGTTCGTCATAGGTGAGTGTAGAAACTGATATGGTTCTACGACCCCAGGCTGTACTCCGACGAAAAACGCTGTGGATTGTCACATTTGTGATGGATCTCATCCAAACGATAACACATAGGCACGAACAGAACGGCTGCTTCAATCATAGCATTAAACCCAGAAACCTGTGCAATTGTGGCGGATCCTCTGATTCCATTAATGCTCAGGCCCGGCTAAATCATAGAATTTGCAGCTTGGTGGGTGGTTGCATAGTTTGATGTTTTGAAATTTCTGCCATTGGAATGATGTCAATCATATACCAATGTATATCTGATGTTGGATATTCGATGCTACCTGGTCAATTCGATAGATATAAATCAAATTAACCTTTCTACAAAATAATATTTTCATTAAAAACCCTACTGCCACGGGCCTATGGCACCAATCCGTTCCCAGAATGTTCAAACCCCAAACAGAAATACCTACCTACAGCCCTGTCAAGTTCCAGGATTAGTAGGTCATCTCACATCACGTGGTCACCGCGAGATGACCATCTGGGTCATAGCAACAGGACTTTTGGCAAGATTGTCACAATTATTTTGGGTTCTTTCAGCTCAAATTGCTCCAAAACTAGCCATTTTTCATCGAAGTTACTGGGTACTAAAGTTACTTGGGATTACCGAGTATTAGGATATAAGGGTCAACCTGAGCTATTTATCTCAAATATAACTAACATACCAAATTCAAATGCCTTCCGACCATATAACTTTAAATCACCATGACATGATTATGTCCGTATGTGTTGCTAGGACATAAAACCCCCAATAAACCGATGGTTTTGTGCTGAACTATTAAATCACCATGATATGATTATGTCCATATGTGTCATTAGGACCTAAAACCCCCAATAAACCAATGGGTTAGTGCTGAACTATTAAACCACCATGACATGATTATGTGCATATGTATTATTAGGACATAAAACCCCCAATAAACCAATGGTTTTTGTGCTGAACTATTAAATCACCATGACATGATTATGTCCATATGTATTATTAGGACATAAAACCCCCAATAAAATATGGTTTTTATGCTGAACTATTAAATCACAATGACATGATTATGTCCATATGTGTTGTTAGGACATAAAACCCCCAATAAACCAATGGTTTAGTGCTGAACTATTAAATCACCATGACATGATTATGTTCCTATGTGTTGTTAGGACACAACCCTGCCAATAAACTAATGGTTTAGTGCTGACCTATTAAATCACCATGACATGATTATGGTTGTATGTTTTGTTAGGACATAAAACCCCCCATAAACCAATGGTTTAGCGCTGAACTATTAAATCACCATGACCTGGTTATGTCCATATGTGTTGTTAGGACATAAAACCCCCAATAAACCACAGGTTTTGTGCTGAACTATTAAAACACCATGATATGATTATGTCCGTATGGATTGTTAGGACATAAAACCCCAATAAACCAATGGTTTTGTGCTGAACTATAAAATCACCATGACCTGATTATGTCCATATGTGTTGTTAGGACGTCAAATCCCCCATAATACCATGTTTCTCACCATGACCTGTCTATAGCCGTGTTTACACGGGGAATTGTGAAACGATCTAGACAAAGCGATTTATATGAAGCGTTTTAGTGAGGCGTTTACACGACCGAGTTTGAAAGTGTGGGGGGCCAGCAGCCTTAGTGGGGAGTCTGTAGGGTGAGTACTGCTTATGTTTAGTTTACATACCTAGATTCACAATATGAATACGACACCAATGTAGCAGCTACGTTAATATCGCTTGGAATTTAGGGTTAATTTAATTAAATTTCATTATTTTATGTAATCGTTAAATATGATCGCATTCAATAGATTTCGCCTAATCGGTCCCTCACACTGCTGGGCACCAGTGATAGTTCAGCTAAGCTTTGGTGTTTTTTGGGGGTGTTTTTGGTGGTTGTGGTTTTTGTGTTGTGTGGTGGTTTTGTGGTGTTGGGTGTTTTTTGGGTTTTTGTGTGTGGGTTTGTTCTTGAATGTTTTTAGGATGTAAAACCCAATTGACCAACGGCTATGGGTATGACTAGATCAGTCAGAGGAGGTGTTTCTAATTAAATGTGATAATTATAAGTGGTATCTGAGAATCCAGTCTCTCCTAGGCGTTATTAGTTAACGAGGTTACATCTAACTTGACAACAATCTTTGGGAGGGGGACGTAGCTCAGGGGCTAGAGTGTCCACCTGTGAAGGTGTGGGTCATTCGATCGATCTGGCTCAGTGGACCCCTATGCAGTTTGGGCTATTATCCATTCCAACCAGTGATCCACAACTGGTTCATCAAAGGATGTGGTATTTGCGGTCCTGTCTGTGGGAAAGTGCATATAAAAGACTGCTTGCTGCTTATCGGAAAGAGTAGCCTATGTAGCCAAAGAAATATGTCAGAATGACAAAATGTTTGACGTCCAATAGCCGATGATATGAAAATCAATGTGCATCATTAAATAAAACAACCCAGGTTGAATCAAACCAATGACTTTCAAAATTGATCTTTGTCGCTTCCTAGCTCGCGCTCGGCATTATTAGGATTGGGCAAAGACTAGTTGGCTTAGTGTCAGGATAATGTGACTAAGTGGGATATCAGGTCATGGTGCTGGCAGCCTGGTCTCCCAGTGGGGCAACACTATAAATTTGCCATGAGTGCACAGTCGCAAGTCGATACCCATCCTGATATGATCTTAGATGTTGCCAGGACTTAAAACTCCACCTACCAACTATTCATGTAAGTAATACATAGTAGCATCACCTGACCAGATCTTTAAGCAGTTGCGGGACGCAGAAATCTGGACGAGTATTGCTGAGGTCGATTGTTCGTTGGTTGTGGAGTTTTACGTCTTGGCAACATCTAAGATCATATCAAGACAGGTACCAACTTATGGCAGTGCCCACACAGGGCAACTTTATACTGCTTCCCCACTGGGAGACCAGGCCACCAGCACCATGACCTGATATCCCACTCAGTCCCATTATCCTGACACCAAGATAACCAGTCCCTGTCCTATCCTATTAATGTCGAGTGCCAGGCTAGGTAGCCACAAGCATCAATTTTCGAAGTCATTGGTTTAGCTCAACTGGGAGCCGAACTCCTGATCTCCCGGACGGGAGGGCCGAGCTCTGCCGATTCGGTCACCGCGTCCCGTTGTGCTGAGGTCGGTGGTTCGATTCCCCATGTCATTACCATTGCCAATTTGGATTTCCACAGCTGTGTATAACTTACAGCGTCATCAAAGGCCAGTTGCTCTCATACCATGTCTATGTGGTGCGGGAGGTAAAAAATCCTTTGAGTCAGTAAAAGTGTCTGCTCGGGCTTTCGATCGACAAACTGTCTAATGGTGAAAACAAGTCTGTTCTGACTTATCCATGATAGGCAGTATAAATCTTCAAGAAGAAGGTTGAAGCACATACCAGAGGTCCCAAGGTGATCAAGTGTTTATTAACTGACTTCAGAAGACCAGACAGGATGGCCGAATGAGTTAGAGCATCCGTCTCCCGTGTTGGTAGATCGTGGGGTCATGGGTTCGAACCCTGGTCAAGTCAAATCAATGACTTAAAGATTTATACTTGTCGCTTCCTAGCCTGGTGCTCGGCATTATTAGGGTAGGACAAGGACTGGTTGGCTCAGTGTCAGGATAATGTGACTGAGTGGGATATCAGGTCATGGTGCTGGTGGCCTGGTCTTCCAGTGGGGCAGCACTATAAAGTTGCCATGAGTGTGCACTGTCACAAGTCGGTACCTGTCCTGATATGACCTTAGATGTTGCTTGGATGTAAAACAACAGCAAACAAACAAGCAAACAAACTGACTTCCGCTCTCAGGAATAAGAACTGACAGTTTAATATCAGACTGGCCAATATGATATCAAGTTCATCAGATTCATCACAGGGAAGGCCACTGGGTATCGTAAGGTAGGTTAACATAAAGAATGTGGATAAAAAACTAATGGCATCTTAATCACAGGTATTTATGTATATCTGAAGAGTTCAGGCGCAAAACCATATAAACACCAATCCAAAAATGTAGTTTAAATAAAGGATTTTTGCCTGAAAATAGTTTTAATTCTCACTAATTCCACTTTTCATATAGTCACATAGTTATGGAGCAATGAACAAAAATGTAGGAATATCAATTCTTTTTTCTTTTTCGAAGGTTGGTTCCAATGTTTATCTCAATTTTTGGATTGGCGTTTACGTGGTTTTGCGCCACAACTCTTCATATGTGCATATATATATATATCTATTTTTATATTGTTTGTTTGTTGTTTTATCTCCTAGCAAATTCGAAGGTCTTATCGGGACGGATATCGACTTGTGACAGTGCTTACTCATGGCAACTTTATAGAGCTGCCCCACTGGGAGACCAGGCCACCTGTACTATGACCTGATATCCCACTCAGTCACATTATCCTGACACTGAGCCAACCAGTTCTTACTTTTAGTACCTCGGTCGTAATAGCCAAGCTTGGAATCATATCAATGTCTCGGGGCAACGGAGTTGGGGGACCATTGTTATGTAATAGTGATGCAATGTGTGCCCACTCACTGTGTGATATATAAATAACTATGTGTAAATGTTATGACTCATGGTGAGAGGGATTGTGGTATGATGTCCGGATATTAAGATATGGTTACTAATCGCAATAATCACAGAAATGTTCCCTCCATGCACCAGGAGGAGTGCAAATGGAGAGGGGCATATATTATTGTTCAATGTAACTGTATGGCGACGAGTTGTTACCACAGGACTCCTGGGTGAGCACACCCAACCATTCTGCATACATTAGGCACACCACCTGCCCTGGGGTTGAGTGACAGGTGCCCCCTCTTGGGCGCCACCCCTCCCAGGCTGCAGAGGTGTCTGATTGGCTGGCTGTGTGAGCCCAGTCACCCTTGTACTCCTTGCGCTTGCTGGACAGACCACACACTCACTCTAGAGATACCAAAGGAAGCAGTTCACCACTGAGCTGTGTGTAACACCCTCACTAGTGCTGCACCCGCGATACCACACAATCTCCACCAGAACACGGTGTCCACACCAGCGATGTCCGGACGCAATAGTGCATCTGAACAGCACAGTGTGACCACATTCTTTATGCAGCCTGTCAACGGAACAGCGCCTGCAACCTTAAATACACCAAAACCACATCCTTGGTTTAACAACAACAACATTTTTTACTGGTGCTTGGAACACGTCCCTGGTGCACACTAACCCACGAGAACTTGAAAATGGAGGGAAGCCATGAGCACACCGCGTGTCACCACACCCTCCATCCTACACTATGTCATCTTTTCCTAGAATTTCTTCTAACACACGCACGGACCCGTCCCTGCTAGGGCAGTACAGTCCGGTGCGATTAGGTCCTTCCAGCCTCACACACTGCAGCAGCAGCAGATCGTTGGAGGTGGTCGTCATGTCTTCCGCTTCGTCCTGGGCTAAGGCCAGCATTCTCTCTACCACTGAAATTGCAGCTATTTATTACGGGTCTGATTCATGATAGAAAGCAGGTGCTCTTGGTTATGCTTCAGGGCCTGCGTTTGGAGACTGTTTGAGGTAAGAACCTGTTGCACCTTGTTTAATTGTGCTTGACTAAGCGTGCCAAACTGCCAGGATGCCGCTACACCAACTGCATCAACCAGTCCCTGTCTAGGTCATTTTGCCACCACCTGCTGAACTTCAACAGGATCCTGCTCCAACCTAGCCTGTAGGACACTGAGTTTGATGTTCCAATGATGAATATTATCATACCACTTGTTCTTTGTCAATTTATCTACATGGTCCCACACTTGTGAGAGCCAGTTCTTCAGTGGTGGCCGGTTTGGGGGGTGTGATCAATACCACCAGCTGCCACACAGCCGACACTGTCCTCACCTCACTTTGACCTCAGACTGGGACACCATCCTCAGAAAAGAGGTCGGTGCTGCTCCCCTGAGGCAGACAACACCAAATGACGCCTATGTGCCAATACAGTGACCACATAGTACAAATTGACAGAACATATAAAATGCAGTTTCAGGTTTTAATAGTGAGTTTGTTTGTTTGTTGTTGTTTTACGTCCTAGCAACATCTAAGGTCATATCAGGATGGGGAGACTGGGCAGACCCTATTATCAGCTCTACCACTGCTATATTCAACGAACACGTGGTACCTGCTGAGAAATAAAAAATGCTGCAATTAATCTGGACAACTCCTGAATGCAATCTAATTGCACCCCGGAGATTCCCGAAGTGATAAAAACATAATTTTGGTCTAGCTTCCAGAAACGAGCGAAAACAAAATGTTTTGGAAATAATTAATTGTTGATGGAGAACACGACACAAATATTTGTGTAATGTAAATAAGCACAGTCTCAATGTTTTTGGTCCAACCAACAGTCTATATATGCGCGATAATCGTGAATATATATCTAATAATAGAAATACCACAGTCTAACGCCTCCTCCTCCTGGTGTGTCCGAAGAACAGTTCCACGCATGAAATACAGGGTCGTCTTGCTAGGTGCTGCTCATCCAAGTATGGCATAGACGTGCTGAGTCTGGTTTTCTCGGCGGTGTGGGATCGCATGGCTGACTGGTGGTGGGCATTTGACTGCACTGGTCACTGTCCTGTGGTAGTCCACCTCCCATGTCGCGACCGGGCGTTCACAGTCCATTGCACCAGGGGACACCCCCCCTGGCATCTCGTCAGGCGGCATCACCGCCCGCCACGCATCGCTGGGTGCTGCATCCGTGTCCGGCATGTGGGTAATGATGACCTCCTCAATTGGCCCTCCCAAGCCCGACCGTCATCCCTGGCCCGGCCCCGTCATGCTTCATCACCTGTTCGGCACCCTGAGGAACAAAAGAGAGGCAGGACACGCAAGTTCCGCTAGTTGCCCCCTTGACCATCATCCTCCCATTCAATCTATCAATCAATCAATAGTTCCGTCCTCTAGTCGAGGGTTGGATGCAATGGTTCTCCACTTGTCCTGATGTTGTGCTGTTCTGATAGACTGTGAATAATTCAAGCCTGTCCACTGTGAAATATTTGTAAACCATGATGTTCTTGGTCTCCCTCTCCCTCTGCTGCCATTCACCTTCCCTTCCAACAATGTACGGTATATTGAACTCTGACGAATGATGTGGCCAAAATAAATAAGTTTCTTTGTCTGTATAGTGGCAAACAAGCTTTTCTTATTTTTAATTTTTCTGAGAACTTCTTTGTTGGTGATCTTCTTTGTCCATGATATTTTCATCATCCTTCGATAAGTCCACATCTCAAATGCTGCTAAACGTTTGTACATTTTCTTAGAGATTGTCCATGTCTCAGCCCCATACATTAGAGTAGACCACACATAACACTGAAGAATATGCTTCCTTGTTTGTATTAATATAATAACACTCTATACATTTTGGAGAATGTTGTTCGGGCTATTGTTATCCTTCTTTTAATTTCTTCCTCACATCTCCCATCATTTGTAATCTTTTGTCCGAGATATATGAATTCGGATACTTGTAATCCTACCATTACCTTACCCAATTATCCCATCACTACCTCTGCCACCTTTACCACCCTGATTGTCATGCCCTGCAACCCGCATACTGTTAGTGTCACCATCCCTACACATGCCATCATCACCCTGGTCACCTGGACCGACCCTTCCTTGGCCACTTATCCCATTACTACCCCCATTTACCTCCTGGGCCCGTATGCAGGAGTCAGTGTTAGCGGCGTTTGGTGTTACAGCGTGTGACCGTTTAGCTATGACCGACGTCGGGAACTGTGTCAAGTGGTATGCAGGAGCGCTTAATACTTTCATTATAGCTAAACGTTTAGTTATTTATAGATTTGGGAAATCCCTCGAGTCGACAATATGAATAACGCCACGAATGCGGCGGCGGCGTTAATATCGGTTCGAATTTAGGGTTAAATTGATAAAATTTCACTTATTGCGTATTTAATTCTGTCAAATATGATAGCATTGAATAGATTTGGGCCTAATAAATTGTTTACTTTACATTCGTCGATTCGAAAATATAAATATTAATATCGCCGCCGTTGCGGTGGCAGCGTTAATCTCGCTTCGATTTTAGGGTTAATTTAATCAAATTTCACTATTTGACTATGTAACTTTGTTAAATATGACACGATTGAATAGATTTGATACCTTACGCCGCTGTAAACTAGCTATTTTTCTGGTTTACCTTAACCTAGTTTAAGCTTCTGGTGTTAGGCCTATCACTGACTCATCGTGCATGCCATTTTTCGCCACTAAACGGGAATTCCGGCCAAATACCGTTTTGCCTCACTAACACTGACTCCTGCATACGGGCCCTGATGGGGACTGTTAATGGCCATTGACCGGACCTCAGCCCTCCTTTGCCCTACTTAGCCCCTCATCAGTGTCACGCTCCAGTGGTCGGGCATCTGTACCCGAATGTCTAGTCGAGGCGTGTCACCTTTTATGGCCCCATTAGCCTGGCGCGGCCCGTGTCACCTGCCTCATTATGGCCAACAAGTGGGGAACCCCAATGTACATTAGTAGCGACCAATTGCCCATTACTGTTATCCCTCACCTGTAAATTGGCCCTTCCTCTTGTCAGCATTGCATGCTTTCTTGGCATGCCCGACCTACTGCTGGGGCAGTACTATAAAGTCGCCATGAGTGGGCACTGTCACAAGTCGGTACCCGTCCTGATATGACCTTAGATGTTGCTAGGAAATAAACAACACCAAACAAACAAACCGCATGACAGCACGGCGTCACACTGCTGCATGACATCCATCCCAATCAGGAGATCATGCTGCAACTCCCTGACCACACAGAACTCACACTCTACTCCCACCAGGGTGACCTGCCCCACTCCCATTGTAGGGATCAAATGTCCCGAGAGTGAGTGAAGCCTCAAACCCTGCCGGAGTTCACCTCCCGCATATCCTCTTAATTTTATATTCCTTACTTTTGATCATGCTCTTACTGGCACCACAATCGATGAGAGCTGCAAATGAAATTCCGCCAAATTCCATCTGGATGCACGGCCTCCGATCTGATGCCTCACCTAGTTTCCTGACTGCACTGGCTCATCTCTCCTAGGGCACAACCTCTATGGTGCAGTTGGCCTTACATTAGCACACCTCTGCTCATGGGTGTTCACATAATCACGTTGGTAGTTATGTGCACAATAACTACATCTCACCATATCTCTCATTTGGCCCTGGTGAGAGGATTGTGGGGCCGCGCCCCACCACTTGGTGTGGCACACTCCTTCTCTCACCCCTTATTGCACTAATATTTGAAGGCAGTGCCGGTGCCGTCTGCACCACCACTGTCACCGGTCCATCCGGTCCCGCCGGTAATGGTGCGATGGCCAACTGTGTGGCCTGTACTGGTCGCTCAGTGCGCTCAGCCACAAATCTCCGGAGGCTTTTCAGTTCCCCCTGGATCTCGGCTTAAATGCAGACATATCTGAACCAGAATCACCTGCCAACATGGCAGTGTGGCCTTCAGTGTGGGCCTCCATGGCCCCCAGCTCCATGGGTTCCTCCAGCCTATGAGCCCCTGTCAGTCGGCCCGCTGGCCCTGCGAGGCCCTCCTCATTCTCCCTGGCCACTGCCATAGCCGCCTCCCGGCCTAACTGACCTGGACAGGCAGACAGCCAACCTGACCACGGGCTCAATCAAGGAGTCCTCAAACTTCTTAATTACCATATCATGCACAGCACCCTGTTTAGCCAATCCGTTTTCAGGCCAAGCCCTCTGTACAGCCGTACTGTATCGCATACAGTACACTGACATGAGATCGGCTCTCTCCTACTTGAGAGTGAAAACTATATCCACCAGTGCAGTGGCCTCTCTTGCCGTCAGGAACAGTTCCAACAGGCGGCCCCGGACCTCCTCCCATGAGCTCTCAGATGATGAATAAATGACTTCATGGAGGTTGCCGTTTGAGTGGCTGAGAGCCAATTTCACTACTTCTGCTCCTTTGGCTCCAGCCACTCGACCTGCCCAGCCTACCTGCTCCACCCAGGTCCTCAAGGCCCCCAGATCTGACCCATCGACAGTGGCGATCTGTCTACCCTGATCCCTGAAATCCTTTACGGCTCTTTCCTCCTCTTTCAGCCGATCTCTTCTCAGGGCCAGCTCCTCCTCCTCCTCCCTGCGAGCACTATCTCGTAGGAGCTGTGCTTTCTCCTGCTTGAGACCGACCCCAAACTCTCTAGTCTCTCTCAGGAGCCTCGACTGAGTTTCCAGCTGCCAGGCCGCATATTTGGCTATAGATGTTTCCTCATCAACAGCTACTGTTATCTGGCCAGCATCAACCCCAGCCGCAAACCAATCTGCGAACCCCTTTTTGAATTCTGCTTTTGCCATGCTGGCACTGGTGTATATTGGAGGCTTAATTTCTCTCAACCGTTCCAGGTTGCTCGATCTGGAGGATCTAGAGTTGGACCTGCTCCTATCTCTCAGAGCCCTGTCGGGCCCACTCTGGGTCTGCCTATCCTGTGTGCCAACCAATTCACTCCCTCTTACCTGTATCATATACAAAACCCTCCTTATATACAATGGATATGTATCTATATGGAGCCGAGGCCTGGACAGTGTACAGACGACAGGTGAAAAAGCTGCACGCCTTCATGATGCAACATCTGCGTTCAATCATGAGGCTAACCTGGAAGGGCAAAAGTGACAAATAAGGAAATACTCGAAGGGACGGGGCTGCCCTCTATGGAAGATCTTCTGATCAAAAAGAATCTCCGGTGGACTGGACATCTCATGAGGATGTCATCAGACAGGCTACCAAAGCAGATCTTCTATTCTCAACTGTCTTCTGGTTACAGAAAGAGAGGGCACCCTCGTCTCCGGTTCAAGGATACCATCAAGAGAAACCTGAAGCTGAGAGACATTAAGACCGACTCATGGACATCACTCTCACAGCAGAGAGCTAAATAGAGAATGGCAGTCAAGTAATGAAAGCAGTCTTTGTCGCATCGTGACCGACAGCATGATGATGATGATGATGTATCCTGTATGTTGTGTGTGTGGTATGAAGTGTGTTGTGTGTGTTGTGCGGCCTGAGCCTGCTCCTCCTTGAGTGTACCTGTTATCACATACATATACACAACACATATATATACACAATACATATATACACAATTGACCGACCCTGTCTAGGTTGCCTCAGGTCAAGTTCATGTGCATCACCTCACTCCTCTAATCAGACTCACACCCACACACACACACATAGCTCCGGCGGCATTCACCGCGCCCAGGCCGGTCATAAAAGTGAAAGGAGTCACCCATGCATGCATCCCAGCACCCTGTCCACCCTCACTTAGTAGCCTGGTCAAAGGAGTGCGAGCTACTAATATGTGATTAGCCACGGCCACCTCAGCACTCCTACCAACCAGAAGATTTTGCTTTAACTTTTCCATATTTCCCGTTTTGCTACACTTTCCCGTCCTTACAACCCTTAACTTTAGTCATAAATAGCAGTACAGCGATGTCTCACCATGTCTGGGTGGCTCTACGCCAGAAACAAGCAACCAAACCAAAGGGGATCCTACCTGGTCATCGGAGACGAGTCTTCCATCATCTGTCATCTCCCCATGCCTCCTGTCATCCGATATGCGCTTTCCGTCGTCATCGAGGCACCTTCCGTCATCACAGAAGCAACAATCATCCTCAGGACCGAGTCGCCGTCATCAGGGATCGATCACACGGCGTCGCGCTTCCTTCCATCTTTGGAGGCAAGTCTCAGGTCATCTGAGACCCCTCTTCTGTCTCTCGAGCCGTGTCTTCCGTCTTCTTAGACAATCGTCGCGGTCGCCAATGAAGAATTACTGCTGGCCGTCGCAGTTAATCATCTTAATACTCACTACTATCAGGTGGATCCTGGCAACTGTCTGCCAGTCTCCACCCACTAAATACCAAACCAACTCCTCAGTAAGAAAGGGAAGACAAGTCACGCAAAATTGATAGAGGGTAGGTTGAGCTTATTTCTACAACTCTTGTTCACCTGCTAGTGACCTGCCACCCTGATTCACTTACAACCTGCCACACAGACCCACATGGTTCCTGCTTGTTCAGTCTAATTCAATGCCTACACCCCATTGAATCTAAGTCCTATGGGTGTTAGACACAGCTCAGTGGTGAACTGCTTCTTTTGGTATCTCTAGAGTGAGTGTGTCTGTCTAGCAAGTGCAAGGAGTACAAGGGTGACTGGGCTCACACAGCCAGCCAATCAGACACCTCTGCAGCGTCGGAGAGGTGGCGCACAAGAGAGGCACCTGTCACTCAAACCCAGTGCAGGTGGTGTCCGTAATATATGCAGAATGGCTGGGTGTGCTTACCCAGCAGTCCTGTGGTAACAAGTAGTCTTCATACAGTTACAATAAACATTAATATATGCTCCTCCTCCATTTGCACTCTTCCTGGTGCATGGAGCGAACATTTCTATAATTAATAACCGTATCTCAATATCCAGACATCATACCACAATCCCGGTCACTGCGTGACATAACATTTCCACACAGTTATTCATATGTCACACAGTGAGTGGGCATACATTGCGTCACTATTACGTAACAATGGTCCGCAACTCCATCGCCTCAGACATTGATATGATTCCAAGCTCGTCTATCACGACCGAAAGACCTTATATTTTCACACAATGACTTATCAAATTGATACTAGTCCCTTCCCAGCCTGGCACTCGGCATTCATAAGATATGGCAAGGACTGGTTAGCTCAGTATCAAGATAATGTGACTGAGTGGGATATCAGGTCATGGTGCTGGCGGCCTGATTTCCCAGTAGAGCAGCACTATAAAGTCGCCATGAGTGCGCACTGTCACAAGTCGGTGGGTACCCATCCTGATATGACCCTAGATATTTAAAGGATGTAAACCTCCACGAAACCAACCGGTACCCATCCTGATATGACCCTAGATGTTGCCAGGACATATAACTCCAACAACCAACTAACCTGCTCCCCCCCCAACGACGACATGTGTATCAGTGTTTAGTTTGTTTTGTTTTGTTTGTTGTTGTTTTACGTCCTAGCAACATCTAATGTCATATCAGGATGGGTACCGACTTGTGACAGTGCGCACTCATGGCGATTGTATAGTGCTGCCCCACTGGGAAATCAGGCCGCCGGCACCATGACCCGATAACCCACTCAGTCACATTATCGTGACACTGAGCTAACCAGTATTAGTGTTTATATGTCGCAATATTCCGACAATATGGGACAGGTGGTTATGCATGTCACGCTATACCTGCTTAGTCAGCAGGGACATGTACTTCTAAGTGTGTGCTCGTGTTTCTTGTTCCTTCCCGCTGGTTCTAATTCTCCAGAGGACTTCAACGTCGGCAACCAGCCTGCTTGATTGAGTTACATCCGGTACGCCGGGGAGGGATGAGTGGGGGGTTAACCCCCTCCCCCCTCTACTCCCCCCATTTAGCCACCCCCCGCACACACACCACCACCCCTGCCCCCCCCCCCCCCCCCCCCCCCCCCCTCCCCCCATCTCCACAGGTGGGCGGATGTCTGGGCACTATTTACACACATACCTACACACAGCTGCATATATATATATATACATATATTTATATATATATTTATATATATATATATATATGTATATATATGGATAGTGATGAATCCCTTTATCGCGGGTAAAAAACTCTGTAGTGGTTCCTTCCCCCCCCCCCCCCATCTCATGGGGAGGGGAGTCAGTGCCCAGCATGCACCTTACCACTCGGTCGGAAGCAATTTTTTTTATCGGGATATATACATATATATATACATATATATATATATACATATATATTTAACCATCGGGTAGTCTCGCCCACTTCATATATATGCACATATATATACCATATATGTTCCAACAGAAGGATTACTACCCAATAGAAGCACGCACCCCCATTTCAAGATTGAAAGCGCGCACAAATTATCGATCATATTCAGACTGAATGCACTTAAAATAAGTCAATCCCACTTCATTTCAGCGGCACAAATCCATGAAGTTTTTTAACTTTGAATTGATGTGCATCCGTGTGTCTGTACTCGCGCAGTGCGCATCTATTGGGACATATACAATATATATATACAATATATATATATAACCTACACATCCACACCAAGTTAAAATTGAAGGAGTTAGGGCCAGACGCAGCTGGCATACAGTGCACAGGGCCGCTCACAGGGGGCGCCACTGGGCCTATGTCATACTAACAGGGTCAGCTAGATCGGATACAGCGCTAACTATTACATAGGGAACTGAAGATCGGTAGTGTCCTTGTTTATATTCCCATAATGGATTATAGAGCACATATATATATATATATATATATATATATAGATATATATATATATATATATATATATGAAATTCCGGGTGCAAGTGACCGTGCTAACGCCGATAGTTATGGTCGGGACCGGTGGTGGCGCCACCAGTCCCCGTATGAGTAAGGAACAAATACATGAATAGTGCCCATTGGCTAATAATATAATATGATAATAATAATATGATATGACAATATAATAGTATAATCCCTTCTGCGACTTTATAGTAATTATACTCGCATAATGCTTACACATCACATATATCTCCACATACACCCACACCCACACTCACCCACACACACTGACACACATCCACCCACATCCATACCCAGCAACATGACAGTTACAAATGTACTCAAATATACCCACACACATATAGCCACAAACACTCACCTATGCTCACGCACACGGGGCGCGGTGGTCGAATCGGTAGAGCGCAGGCCTCATGTGCAGGAGACCGCGAGTTCGGTTCTCGGTCGAGTCAAACTAATGACTAATAGAATTGACACTTGTCGCTTCCCAGCCAAGTGCTCGGCATTGTTAGGATAGGGTAAGGACTGTGTGGCTCTGTATCGACCCGTCCCATATTGTCGGAATACCCGCCACACAAACAACCAGCCACACACACCCACCGCTAACCCCACCCCATCCCCCAATCACACCCCTACCCCACTCCACCTCACACCCTCACCCACGGCACACACTCACCCACCCCTATCCCCAACCCCCACTCACCCCCACTCATGCTCACACCCACCACAACAATAGCCCACACACCCACACCCCTACCCCACACCTCTCCTCACCCCCACTCACACTCTCACCCACCATATACACTCACCCACCCCTACCCCCAACCCCGACTCACCCCCACTCACACTCTAACCCACCACACACACTCACCCACCCCTAGCCTACCCGCTCACACCACCACACTCACACACCCCTACCCCCAACCCCCACTCACCCCCACTCACACTCTAACCACCACACACACTCACACACCCTACCCCAACCCCCACTCACCCCCCACTCACACTCTCACCCACCACAACACTCACACCCTACCCCCAACCCCCACTCACC
Organism: Branchipolynoe longqiensis; assembly: GCA_030323885.1. Lineage (NCBI taxonomy): Eukaryota > Metazoa > Annelida > Polychaeta > Phyllodocida > Polynoidae > Branchipolynoe > Branchipolynoe longqiensis. Next base: position 55,287,308 of record CM059200.1, on the reverse strand, counting down.
CCACTCACACTCTCACCACCACAACACTCACACCCCAACCCCCACTCACCCACCAACTCACCGCACCCCCACCCCCACTCCCCACTCACACTCTACACACACCCAACCCCAACCCCCACTCACCCCCACTCACACTCTCACCACCACACACACACACACCTACCCAACCCCCACTCACCCCCACTCACACTCTCACACACACACACTCACACCCTACCCCAACCCCCACTCACCCCACTCACACTCTCAACCACCACACACTACACACCCCTACCACCCACTCACCCCACTCACCCCACTCCACTCACACACCACTCATCACACCACCACCTACCCCAACCCCCAACCCCCACTCACCCCCACTCACACTCTCACCACACACACACACACACACCCCTCCCCCAAACCCACTCCCCCCACTCACACTCTCACCACCCCACACACACACTCACCCCTACCCCAACCCCCACTCACCCCCACTCACACTCTCACCCTAACCACCCCACTCACACACACATACACTCACACACCCCTACCCCAAACCCCACTCCCCCCCACTCACACTCTCACCCACCACACACACTCACCCACCCCTACCCCCAACCCCACTCACCCACCACACTCTCACCCACCCACACACACACCCACCACACACCACTCACACACCGACACCACCCCACCCCCCACCCCCCTCACACTCTCTCTCACACACCACATACACTCACCACCCTCCCCAACCGCACTCACCCCCACTCACACTCTCACCACTCACCACACACACTCACACACCCATACCCCCAACCCCACTCACCCACTCACACACACTCACCCACCACACACACACACCCCTACCCCAACCCCCACTCACCCCACTCACACTCTCACCCACCACACACACACTCCACACTCACCCCACCCCCCACTCACACCCCACACACCACACACACCACTCACCCCTCACCCCACCACACCCACCCCCACTCACACTCACACCACACACCCCTACACACACTCCACCCCTACCCCAACCCCACTCACCCCCACTCACACTCTCACACCACACCACACCCACCCTACCCCGAAACCCCACACCCACACTCACACTCTCACCGCCCCATACACTCACACACCCCTACCCCAACCCGCACTCACCCCCACTCACACTCTCACCACCACACACACTCACACCCCTACCCCAACCCACACTCACCCCCACTCATACTCTCATCCACCACACACACCCACACCACCCCTACCCCAACACCCCCCACCCCCACTCACACTCAACCGCCACACACTCACACACCCTACCCCCAACCCCACTCACCCCCTCACACTCTCACACACCCACACACACACACCACCCTACCCACAACTCACACTCACACACACCCCTACCCCCCAACCCCACTCACCCCCACTCACACTCTCACCCACCACACACAACACACACCCACCCCACCCCACCACCCCCACTCACAACCACCACACACACCACACACCCCTACCCCCAACCCCCACTCACCCCCACTCACACTCTCACCCACCAACACACTCACCACCCCTACCCAACCCCCACACCCCCACTCACACTCTCACCACCACACACACACCACTCCCTACCCCAACCCACTCACCCCCACTCCACTCACCACACACACCACCCCCCCCACACCCCACTCACCCCACTCACCTCTCACCCCACACACTCACACACCCCTACCCCAACCCCCACTCACCCCCACTCACACTCTCACCCACCACACACACACACACACCCCTACCCCAACCCCCACTCACCCCCACTCACACTCTCACCCACCACCCACACTCACACACCCTACCCAACCCCACTCACCCCCACTCACACTCTCTACCCCAACCCCCACTCACCCCACTCACACTCTCACACACACACACCCCTACCCCAACCCCACTCACCCCCACTCACACTCACCTCACACACACACACCCCTACCCCAACCCCCACTCACCACACACACACACTCTCACCCACCACCACACACACTCAACCCCCACTCACCCACTCACACTCTCACACCCACACACACACTCTCACACCCCTCAACCCCACTCACCCCCACACACACTCTCACCCACCACACACACTCACACACCCCTAACCCAACCCCCACTCACCCCCACACACACTCTAACACACCACACACACTCACCCACCCCTAACCCAACCCTCACTCACCTCATGCCCGCCACAACACTAGCTTCTTTGTTTGTTGTTGTTTTACGTCCTAGCAACATCTAAGGTTATATCAGGACAGGTACCGACTTGTGACAGTGCGCAGTCATGGCTACTTTATAGTCCTGCCCCACTGGGAGACCAGACCACCAGCACCATGACCTGATATCCCACTCAGTCACAATATCCTGACACTGAGCCAACCAGTCCTTGCCCTATCCTAATAATGCCGAGCGCCTGGCTAGGAAGCGACAAGTATCAATTTTTAAGTCATTGGTTTGACTCGACCAGGGTTAGAACCCACGATCCCATAGTCTACTAACACGGCACAACACTAACCCACACACCCACACCCCTACCCCACCCCCCACTCACACACCCCTACCGCAACCCTCCACTCACACCCACATTCACAATCACACCCGCCACACACACTCACCCGCCATTCACACTCACACCCGCCACACACACTCACCCCCGCGCACACTCACACCATATATACATACCCCATGTCCCCCCACCCTCTCCTCCCCCACCACTCTCCCCATCGCCCCTCTCCCCTCTCTACCCCCCTTCCCCCCTCCCCTCCCTCTCCTCCCTCCCCTCCCTCCCCTCCCTCCCCTCCCTCTCCCCCTCCCCTCCCTCTCCCCCTCCCCTCCCTCTGCTCTCCTGCCCCTCCCCCCCTCTCCTCCCTCTCCCCCGCTCCCCTCCCTGCCTCTCCCCCTCCCCCTCCCCTACCCCTCCTGCCCTTCTCCCCCTCCCCCTCCTCCCCTCCCCCACCTCCCCTCCCACCTTTCCTCCTCCCACCTTCGCTCCTCCCTATCCCACTCCCCTCCCCCTCCTCCCCTCCCTCTCCCCTACCCCTCTACCCCTCCTGCCCCTCCTGCCCCTTCTTCCCCCCTCCTCCCTCCCACCTCCCCGATCCTCCCCTCCCCTCCTCCCCCCTCCTCATCCTCCCCCCCTCTTCCCCTCCCCCTCCTCCCTCCCCTCCTCCCATCCAACCTTCCCTCCTCTCCCCTTCCACCCCTTCCCTACCCCCCCCCCCCCCCCCGCCCCCCCGCCGAGGCGCCTTCTGTGCCGCTGGGATGCATCCAGAGGGCATTGTCCCACAGTGCCCTGCTTCTTCAATACAATCCACCTTTTCTCGAACACTGCCCGCTGGTTCCCGGGGAACGACTGAAACTGCCACCAGGCGCCTGTACACCTCACAAGTAGCGTCATGTGCCGCCCGTAAATGTTGCCAGGACATAGAACTCCAACACCCAACCAACCCTTCCGGCATGATCTTTCTTTGTTTCATGTCTTATGTCCTAGCAACATCTAAGTTCATATGACCAGACGGGATGGCCGAATGAGTTAGAGCGTCCGTCTCCCGTGTTGGTAGATCATGGGATCGTGGATCCGAACCCTGGTCGAGTCAAACCAATGACTTAAAAATTGATACTTGTCACTTCCTCGCCTGGTGCTCGGCATTACTAGGATAGCGCAAGGATGGGTTGGCTCAGTGTCATGATAATGTGACTGAGTGGGATATCTGGTCATGGTGCTGGCGGCCTGATATTCCAGTCGAGCAGCACTATAAAGTCGCCATGAGTGCACACTGTCACAAGTCGGTACCCGACCTGATATGACCTTAGATGTTGCTAGGATGTAAAACAACAACAAACAAACAATCTAAGTCTATATCAGGACGGGTACCGACTTGTGCCAGTGCGCACTCATGGCAACTTTATAGTGCTGGCCCACTAGGAGACCAGGCCATGGGCACACCATGACCCGATATCCCATATGGTCACATTATCCTGATACTGTGCGAACCAGTCTTTGTCTTGTCCTATTTAGTGGCAACAAGTTTCAATTGTGTAAGTCATTGGACAAGTATCAATTTGTTAGTTTGACTCGACTTGGATTCGATTTGGACGAGTGCGCACTGTCCCAAGTCATTACCGGTGTGGCAGTAAATCGCAAACCCCTGGAAATTGCACACCCCGGGGTTTGCGATTTACTAGGAAATCACAACCCCCCCCTGGAAATCGCAAACCCCTCTGTGTTTTGGGACCGATTCGGGCCAAATCTATTCAATGCGACCATATTTAACAGAATTATATACTCAAATCGTGAAATTTCATTAAATTAACCCTAAATTCGAAGCGTTATTAAGGCTACCGCCGCATTGGCGGCGACCCGAACGTAATGTAAACAAATCGCCGCCGCATCGACGTCGCGTTCCATACTGGCGGCGGCGGAGATTTGTTTACTTTACGTTCGTCGATTCGAAAATATAACTAGTAATATCGCCGCCAATGCGGCGGTAGCCTTAATAACGCTTCGAATTTAGGGTTAAATTGGTAACCAAATAAGTGAAATTTGACCAATTTAACCCTAAATTCGACGAACGTAAAGTAAACAAATCGCCGCCGCCGCCGAATGGGGGGTTTGCGATCTCCAGGGGGGATATGCGATTTCCTAGGAAATCGCAAGCCCGCGTTTGCCATATATGGAGGGGGTTTGCGATTTCCTAAGAAATCACAAGTGGGGGTTTGCGATTTACAGGGTTTGCGATTTCCTGCTACACCTGTGCTGATATGACCCTAGATGTTGCTAGAACGTAAAACAACACATTTTAAAACTACTAAAGCAATGTCTGTTATGACAATCAACCTAGTATATTTCACTTTGAAAAACGACATCGGACTGTACATCCTTAATGGTGGTCGCCATGGCAACGTCTCGTTCATCGAATATTATGCTGCTGTAACATTACGACGCTTCTTGCCAATGCGTGTCAACATATGTGATTTTTTGGCACAACCTCAGGATATGTCAGGGAGCGTTATGCGCGCATTAGGCGTGCGTTGGTATTCGTTGATCTACGGCGACGGTCGGCGATGGTCGGTGGCGCGCATCAGGGAATCGGCAAAGTTTTGTGCCTGCACAAAACTTTCGATGCGCGACAACACGCGTGTACCATCATTATCGCGATGTTAGAGGCCCGTCGAGATACGTTAGATGCGCTGGAATAACGTTATGCAAATGATAGGCACACGGCGCACACGTGTGAGGTTCATTCCAACATGTTGCCCCAAACTGTTGCTTTGTTTCTTTGTTGTCATTTTATGTCCTAGCTACATCTAAGGTCATATCAGGCCGGCGCACCAAAACACGCTACCAATACATTGTGCTGACGCCGAAAAGATTGACATATCTCGACGATTAAAAGTGATTTTGCGCGTTGGCGGCGCGCTGGCGAGAAGCATCGTAATGTGACAGGGCCATATTACATGAAGCGCTGGTTAAGTCTTTACTCCATCCAGAGAGGCATCTTTGCAAAGCCGACTTAGCCTGCCCAAGCTACCAGCATGCCAGGTAGCAGTGACCCGATATCCCACTCAATTCCATTATTCTGACACTGAGCTAACCAGTCCTTGCACTATCCTATTAATGCTGAGCACCAGGCTAGGAAGCGACAAGTATAAATTTGATAAGTCATTGGTTTGACTCGGCCGGGATTCTAACTCTCGACATTCCGCAGTGGGAGCCCGTGCTGTACCTATTTGGCCACCATATCCGGTCTAAAATATATGTTAAAATCATGGTATCCATATTTCATACTAACACTGTACGATACCATGTAAATTTAGCATATACTAGAATATGTGTAAAAAATACCATGTATTATGACAGATGAATACTGTAATGCACCCCTTTTTGGCTGCCCGGAAGTGGCTTGACCCTCACGCTGTAGACCCCCACCCCAAGCAAACAGTAGAACAAGTATGCTTGCTTCTTTCACATCTTTATAGCTCTACACTCACTGTGGCATCCACGATCAAGTGACCCGCCTCTGCCCTGACAGTTCCAACGTCAACTTCCTCGGGGGGAGGTTACGCTAGCCGTCCTGCCGCGGCGCTGCCTAGAGGCTACTGTATTGCCACCTAGCGCAGTAAACTGCAACGGTGATGGAGCAGTCCTTGCTGCCACACCAGCCGCAATGCCCGCATGAGTTAGAGCGCCCGTCTCCCGTGCTGGTAGATCGTGGGGTCGTGGGTTCGAACCCTGGTCGAGTCAAACCAATGACTTTTAAAATTGATACTTGTCGCTTCATACCAGGCACTCGGCATTATTAGGACAGGGCAAGGACTGGTATGCTCAGTGTCAAGATAATGTGACTGAGTGGGATATCAGATCATGGTGCTGGTGGCCTGGTCTCCCAGTGGGACAGCGCTATAAAGTCGCCATGAGTGCGCACTGTCACAAGTCGGTACCCGTCCTGATATAACCTTAGATGTTGCTAGGAGGTAAAACAACAACAAACAAACAAACAGCCAACGTATGGTAATGGAGCTCATGTCTGGATTACTACACTACCATGTCTTTTTTAAGCAGATATTAGAATGTAAACTAAAATACCTTGTCTCCATATGATATGGAAATAAATGAAAGATTCGGGCGCTAATACCAACAGCCCTTCACATATACACATATTATTAAAACTGATTAAATTCATAAAATAATAAAACCAAGATGGCCGATCCCTGCTCAGCCTTCGTCCACCCAAACACCACCACCACCACCACCAACAACAACTACAACAACCAGGTGTGGTGGCTGAATCGGTAGAGCGCAGACCTCGGGTCCAGGAGATCGGGAGTTTGGTCCCAGTTGAGTCAAAGCAATGACTTATCAAATTGATACTTGTCGCTTCCTAACCTGGCGCTCAGCATTAATAGGATAGGGCAAGGACTGGTTAGCTCAGTGTCAGGATAATGTGACTGAGTGGGGTATCGGGTCATGGTGCCACTGGCCTGATTTCTCATTGGGGGGGGGACAACACTATAAATTCACCATGAGAGCGCACTGTCACCAATCGGTACCTGTCCTGATAATGATATGACATTAGATGTTGCCAGGACGTAAAACTCCAACAACCAACAACCAACCTACCCACCAAGGGACCGTTTCTCTGATCGCTCATCCGTCCTGATATGACCTTAGGTGTTGCTAAGATGTAAAACAACAACAAACAAACCGATCGCTCATTCATACACGCAGAAGCTGCGCTTGCGGACTCGACATTATTAACTCGTCATGGCCGGTAGGCGGCGTGGGCGCGTGGGCGCGGGGAAGGCCGGGGGAGGGACAGAGAGGGGCGCGGGCCGGCGGGGCAGGGAGGTGCGGGCCGGCGGGCGGGGAGGTGCGGGCAAGGAGGGGTGCGGGCCGGCGGGCGGGGAGGCGCGGGCCGGGGGGGGGGGGGGGGAGGTGCCAGGGGGGAGGTGCTGGCCGGCGGGCGGGGAGGTGCGGGCGGCGGGCAGGAGGGCGCGGGCCGGCGGGGAGGACGGGCCGGTGGGGCGGGGAGGTGTGGGTTCGGTGGGCGGGAGGTGTGGGCGGCGGGGCGGGGAGGTGTGGGGGCGGGGCGGGGAGGTGCGGGGCCGGCGGGGGGGGGGGGGTGCGGGCCGGCGGGGCGGGGAGGTGCGGGCCGGCGGGGCGGGGAGGCGGGGCCGGTGGGGCGGGGAGGTGCGGGCCGGCGGGGCGGGGAGGGGCGGGCCGGGGGTGGGGAGGTGCGGGCGGCGGGCGGGGGGTGGGCCGGCGGGGCGGGGAGGTGTGGGCCGGCGGGGAGGGGGGCTGCGGCCGGTGGGGCGGGAGGTGTGGGCGGCGGGCGGGGAGGTGCGGGCCGGCGGGGCGGGGAGAGGTGCGGGCCAGTGGGGCGGGGGAGGTGTGGGCCGGCAGGGCGGGGAGGTGCGGGCCGGTGGGGCGGGGAGGTGCGGGCCGGCGGGGCGGGGAGGTGCAGGCCGGCTGGGTGGGGAGGTGTGGGCCGGCGGGGCGGGGAGGTGCGGGCCGGCGGGGCAGGGAGGTGCGGGCCGGCGGGGCGGGGAGGTGCGGGCCGGCGGGGAGGGGAGGTGTGGGCCGGCGGGGCGGGGAGGTGTGGGCAGGCGGGCGGGCGGACATCTCCCAGGGCGCCTGAGGCATTTATCAGACTTACTCGCCACTGACACCTATGGAATGAGCAGCTGGCCGTGACCCGCCCTGCCCCGCCCCGCCCCGCCCCGCCCCGCCCCGCCCCGCCCCGCACCATGACCTGATATCCCACTCAATCACATTATCCTGACACTGAGCCAACCAGTCCTTGCCCTATCCTAATAATGTCGAGTACCAGAATAGGAAGCGACAAGTATCAGTTTTTAAGTCATTGGGTTGACTCGACCAGGATCTGAACCCACAAACTGATGGGATCGGAACTCCCGATATCCCAAAAACAGGAGATGGACGCTCTACTCATTCAGCCATCTTGTCTGGTTCACTCTTCAAGGAGAGGGAATAACCAAGGCGGCGGCCAAACAAGGTTCGACTATCACCCATGCTGCAGGCGAGTCACTCTATATATCGTAGTACATGCCACCGAATGAGTTGAGTGTCCGACTTCTGTTTTGGGAGATCGGTTGATCCGAACCAATGAGTTTGTTGTTGTTGTTTTTTTTGGTGTTTTTTTATGAGGTATTTACTCTGCCCATAACGTATAAGCTCCCATGAGGGTGCTTGTTTTCAACGCTGGACAGCTGTGGTGCTGTCTTGATCTGTTCCTTTGCCCAGGAGTGTTTACCTGTGCCTGCTAGGGTCAGCCTTCTGCAATTTTGGTTGTTAGTAATAGCCTATGTTAGTTTTTTTGTAATTGTGCAGGTTTTTGTCTAGTCTGATCATGATACCATAGCCTTCTATGTACATCTACTTGGGTGACATGCAGGCTTGCGGGAGAGGATCCCGTTCAATTCAGATTTTTTAAATTTGTTACAGCATCCTTTCACCTAAACCCTGTCCAAAGATAGTGCACTCGTGTGCTAGAACACACTCGGACCCTTTAGGACTGCTGCCAGACCAATGACTTAAAACTGCATACTTGTCGCCAACCAGCTAGGCCACTCGGCATTATTAGGATAGGGAAAGGACTGGTTGGCTTAGTGTCAGGATAATGTGACTGAGTGGAGTATTAGGTCATGGTGCTGGTGGCCTGGTCTCCCAGTGGGGCAGCACTATAGAGTCCCCATGAGTGTGCACTGTCACAAGTTGGTGCACGTCCTGATATGAGCTTAGATGTTGCTAGGCGTAAAACAAGAAGCAAACAAACAAACAGCAGGAGAGCCACTCTATATAGTAGTGCATGCCACCTAGTGGGAAGGGAGATAACTAAATGTGTTCTCTAGATCAAGTTAAGACAGTTACACTTACAGGCATGTTTTCCTGTAAATCCAATATTTGTGGGAGTCAGGCCCATAAACCAACCACCAAGTTCAGTCGCCCCCACCTCATATGTGATGTATAAGCATTCATCATCATCATGCTGTTGGTCGTGATGCGACAAAGACTGCTTTGACTGCTTTGACTGCCGCTCTCCATTTAGCTCTCTGTTGTGAGAGTGATGTCCATGAGTCGGTCTTAATGTCTCTCAGCTTCAGGTTCCTCTTGATGGTATCCTTGAACCTGAGACGAGGGCACCCTCTCTTTCTGTAACCAGAAGACAGTTGAGAATAGAGGATCTGCTTTGGTAGCCAGTCTGATGACATCCTCATGAGGTGTCCAGTCCACCGGAGATTCTTCTTGATCAGAAGATCTTCCATAAAGGGCAGCCCGGTCCATTCGAGTACATTTCATGAACGCTGCCTGCAAAAGTGTTGAAGTGCTGCTGGCTTTTGCAAGTTACCAGCGGCACTCTATCAGGGAGCAAATAGAGGTTTCACACCGGCAAGAACATGTCAAGACAGGCACAAAACTATTTGTCCCTGCAGTCGCTGGTCGGGAGATGTTGGGAGTTCTATACATCAACCGACCTTAATGCTGTCACAGTGACATGGTTTTCTGTTTAGGGTTTGCTCCCTTAGCCTTCGGTTCTGTCAAGAACCTGTACAACAAGGCAATGGTTTACAACTCTGCAGGGCAGGGGCATCAAACTCCCTGAGGTGTTGCAATACCTGCAATACCTGCATACCAAAATATATTGCATACCGATATAAGCATTATGTGAGTGTAAAGGCATGGAAGGGAGTTATTATTATTACTATTCTATTTGTACCACCATTTGTTGTATCATTTTGTAGAATCTAATGCTCGGATATATGGTGGTATGTAGGCTATGAGGAAACCAATACAGACAAAGAGAAATAAAGAACAACGAATAATAGGAGAGAAGAGAGTCCAGCCCTCTGGTTTATTGTTTATATAGTTGCATGGGTTCATTGTAGAGTACCACCCCACCTCCTTCCCCAAATGGGAATTGAGCATTCTTGGCCCTACCAATAGGGATCCAGCAATCCTGGTCTCCATGGATACCAGTGGTCTGCCTACCACCAGTAGCTGTATGGCCCCCCATGGCCACCACCAACCTTGACCTTTTGAGTGTGGTGACCCGTACCCCAGCAGAAGGGCTAGGCCCTGAGTGCAATCACACCCAGACCTGCCAGCACCACTATGTCTATTTACATCCCACTCTGGCACCACCAACCCATATACATATCTATGAGCCTGTTTCAAAAGGTGCTAACTCTTCATTTTTTTGTCCATAGTAATGATTGACACAAAACAGCACAGAAACGATTACACTGAAAACACAAGGACATTTGCTTCAAATCAATATGTATTCTATTGGGATTATGAAACACCATGTAAAAAACAAATCAGTTTATCCTGATCATATGCATAAGTAGATAGTAAGTTGATCGTTACAATTGACAAAGTTGTGTCCCATATTGCTTAGCACCTTTTGAGACAGTCTCATCTATATATATATATATATATATATATATATATATATATATATATATATATATATATATATATATACATGCGCCTGGTCACGTAAACCGACCAATAATAGAACATTTGTATTTTTCCCCTCACTGAGTATTGGAATATTTTACAATTTGGTGTGTGGAGTACCCCCCCCTCACACGTGACTACTGGCGCCACCACCGCCAGCGTTCCTAACCACGGACGCTCAACACTGTCATTCGCACCCAGGAATTTGTCAATATAAGAAATATATAGATTCTATATATACCATTTTCATCACTCCCATGAGCAGGACTCTGTACAAGCTACGCGCTGTATGGTTGTTTGTTTGTTTGTTGTTGCTTTACGTCCTAGCAACATCTAAGGTCATATCAGGACGGGTGTATGGTTGTTGAACCTATCCTATGTACATATATTTAACTTGTTACGTGTATTACCTGTATGTATGTCATTGTAAAGGCCCTGTTACACTTCACCGGATTGGGGGAAATGGACAGAACCCGAACAAAGTCCGGTTTGTGTCCGTATAAGTTTTGAACATGCACAAAACTAGGAACGGATGCCACCAGATTGGCATGTACGGTTCTTATCCGGTTTGAGTTTGCTTCGTCCATTGGCTATCCATTCATATCCGTTTCATGTCCGTTTCATGTCTGTTTCATGTCTGTTTCATGTCTGTTCGTCCAGTGGCCATTGACTCGATAGCGCAACATTTTGACACATTTTAATATATTTTGATACTTATCACCACTGGACTAGACAATTCTGTCCATTGCTCAATCCGGCGAGGTGTGACAGCCGCTTTAGTCTTAAACAATTTACTGACCAAAACCATTTAAAAGACTTGCAAATCCAGGGGGACGAGTGTTGTAGTCTGCGCTGACCTGCTGACCTCTCCTGCAAGGTGTCAAATATACAGGTAAGCATAGATAGGGTGACTGCACCAGGGAGCTTAGATAGTGTAATGATTAGCACACTAGCCTTGGAATGGCAAGACATGAGTTCGAATCCTATTCTAGGTTCAATATTTCCCATCATAATAACCCCCAGTTTCTGTCTTTTTTTGTTGAGATAAACATATTAAATTGATCGTTATAATCTACCTTACTTCAGTTTGAAGTAACATTTATTTTAAGTAAACTAACTTTTGAGATATTTGAAGTGTAAACGTGTCAAATTAGTTTTGGCAAGCACACCAACAGTCTGACACAATAGGCTTTTGCTCTAACAGATTCTATTAAATTGACTCAGTATTATCTTCTATGTGGCAATAGATGCTTAATAAGTGCATCAGTATCTAAGTTAGATATGTAAGATCAAATCTAAATAAGTGTTATGGTTTTGAAAAGTTTATGCTTCATCGGACAATGCAGATTTAATATAAAGGCCGTGTCACATTACGATGCATCTCGCAAGCGTGCAGCCCACGCATAAAATCACTTTTTTTACGTCGAGAAGTGTTGAACATTTTGGCACGGGGGGCAAAGGTGGACGTATACATACCATATTTATAGCTTATGGCCAACGTACTACCAACGTATGACTAATGTGCTTCCGGGCGAAAACACCCGAATTACGCTCACGGTACGTTCCCAGAATGCCGGTGAATGTTATATATGTTATTCGATTGCCAGAACTATGCCTCATACATTACATATGTCAAGACACACTGAAGAAATGCTAAATGTACGTTAGATGTACATTAGGCGTATGTTATCCATGCGTTTTCAGTTTTGCGGACTGTACGTTCCCACTGCCTTTAATGTAGGTCAACATAGTGCAACGTAGTGGACAACATTTGTCTAATATATGTCTAACATACATCGACATATGCCTAACGTATACATAGCGTATGGCTGACATAAAATCCACATGTTATTGAACGTTGTCGTACGTCGAAAGTTTTGTGCATGCACAAAACTTTGCCAACCCCCTGATGCGTGAATCCGTATCTCGACGAACATCGAAGTACATTGATGTATACTAATGAGTACCTAACACACACATAACGCATAACGACGTATCCAGATGTAGCTGTCAAAAATCACATACGTCGTCGTATGTTGGCACGATGCATCATAATGTGACAGCCCCTTTAGATCACACTTAAAACGGGCTCTTTCAGCGTGAGGTCATAGCGGTCTGCCCAACACTGTTAGACTCGGACTACCACATGGCTATTATTAGTACTTCTGTGACCTCACAACTAGTGGGAAAGGGTAGACTAATACCCCTGTCACACTACAACGTAATGAGCCAACGTGAGCCTAACGTGGTGATATTTCGGCATTACGTTGATGTACGTTGGATTACGTTATGATGACGTCATAATGACGTTAGAGTGACATCGAGCTACGTCATGTTACGTCGTGTTACGTCGGCACGCGTCGAGGTTTTGAACCTGTTCAAAACTTTCGACGTATCTCGACGTGAAGCCGTTACGTCGGGATGACGTGACAATGACGTTAGGTAGACGTTTCGCGATCGTTATAGCAGCGTAAATGACGTTAGAGTCACGTTATGTCACATCAGACCGACGGCCAGGGTTGGAGCAACGTGTGAGCAGCGTTTTGCCCGTTACGGTCACGTTACGGTCACGTTACGGTCACGTTACGGTCATGTTATGGTCACGGTTACGGTCACGTTACGGTCACGTTACGGTCACGTTACGGTCACGTTACGGTCACGTTACGGTCACGTTACGGTGGCGTTACGGTCACGTTACGTCCACGTCGCACCCGTTACAGCGACGTTACGCTCACGTTACACTAACGCCCGGTCACGTCGCCAATTACCCCTCCCCCCTAACGTTGTCACGTTACAGCTAAGGTCACGACCTACACCAACGTTACTTTCATGTTACGCTCACGTCCACAATTTGCATATTACGCCCATAACGTCGACGTAATATAATTATTTTCACGTTGTGGTTACGCTGACGTAGTCACGTCGTAGTGTGACAGGGCCATCACAAAAGTGGTGGGTGAGAGAGTAAGTGGGTGAGAGTGGGTGGGTGAGTGGGTGAGAGTGGGTGGGTGAGGTGAATGAGTGGGTGAGTTGGTGGGTGAGTGAGTGAGAGTTGATGGGTGAGAGTTGATGGGTGAGTGAGTGGGTGAGTGGCTGGGTGAATGATGGGGGAATGAGTGGGTGAGTGGGTGGTTGAGGTGAAGGGGGAGTGAGTGGGCGGTTGAGTGAGTGGGTGGGTGAATGAGTGGGAGGGTGGGTGAGTGACTGAGAGTTGATGAGTGAGAGTTGATGGGTGAGTGAGTGGGTGAGTGAGTGGGGGGTGAGTCAGTTAGTGGGTGAGAGTTGATGGGTGAGAGTTGATGGGTGAGTGAGTGGGTCAGTGAGTGGGTGAGTGGGGGGGATGAGTTAGTTAGTGGGTGAGAGTTGATGGGTGAGAGTTGATGGGTGAGTGAGTGGGTGAGTGAGTGGGTGAGTGGAGGGTGAGTCAGTTAGTGGGTAAGAATTGATGGTTGAGTGAGTGGGTGAGTGGGGGTGAGTTAGTTAGTGTGTGAGAGTTGATGGCTGAGTGAGTGGGTGAGTGGGGGGGTGTTAGTTAGTGGGTGAGTGGGGAGGGAGTTAGTTAGTGGGTGAGCATTGATGTTTGAGTGAGTGGGTGAGTGGGGGTGAGTTAGTTAGTGGGTGAGAGTTGATGGGTGAGTGAGTGGGTGAGTGAGTGAGTGGGTGAGTGGGGAGGGAGTTAGTTAGTGGGTGAGAGTTGATGGCTGAGTGAGTGGGTGAGTGGGGGTGTGTTAGTTAGTGGGTGAGCATTGATGTGTGAGTGAGTTGGTGAGTGGGGAGGGAGTTAGTTAGTGGGTGACAGTTGATGGGTGAGTGAGTGGGTGAGTGGGGGTGAGTTAGTTAGTGGGTGAGTGGGGGTGAGTTAGTTAGTGGGTGACAGTTGATGGGTGAGTGAGTGGGTGAGTGGGGGTGAGTTAGTTAGTGGGTGGGTCAGTGGGTGGGTGATTTGATGAGTGAGTCAGTGAGTGGGTCAGTGAGTGTGTGAGTGAGTGTGTGAGTTGATGGGTGGGTCGGTAAGTGGGTGGGTGAGTCCGTAAGTGGGTCAGTGAGTGTGTGAGTGAGTGTGTCAGTGGGTGGGTGAGAGAGTCGGTGAGAGAGTCTTTCCCAACTGCTCTTCACGAGATGAATTGATTTCATTTTTAAATCCCTGCACTCATTAGCTAACTGTCAACGGGGCTGTTGTCAAATGTCAATATTTCGAAACCCTCCCCCCCCTCCACCAACCCCCGCATTATTTTCTTTTCAAACCATGGTGTTTGGGATGGAGAACGGTTGTGGAATCTGGCACACCATTTAATAAATCACTTTTTTTACATCGAGAATTGTTGAACTTTTCGGCATGGGGTGCAAAGTTGGACGTATACATGCCATATTCATAGAGTATGGCCAACCTATGAGCAACGTATGGCTAATGTGCTTACGGGTGAAAAATGCTCGATTTACGCTGATGGTACATTCGCAGAACGGCGGTGAATGTTATATATGTTATTCGATTGCCAGAACTATGACTCATACATTATATAAGTCAAGACATACTGAAGAAATGCTAAATGTACGTTAGACATACGTTAGGCGTATGTTATCATTCAATAAATAGATTGCTGACAACTTTAGATAATAATTGTTGGAATGTATTGTTTCTTTGATTCATTGGGGTTTACGGTCCTGGCAGCATCTAAAGGCATATAAGAATGGATATCGACTTGTCACTCAAGGTGGCTTCATAATGCTGTCCGACTCCTGTATAAGACCTTTTCCCACAGATAATTTTGCACAGTGAGCTGCTATCCACATTAGTTCTTGTCACTGGCACCAGAGGGCGGGTTGGTGGTGAAAATCCTTATTATAGACCTTTTCCACAGAGGACGCTGCACACTGAGTTGCTGCTCACAGTGCTAGTTCTTCACACTGCCACCAGAGGGCGTGGTGGTGGTGAAAATCCTTATTTTAGACCTTTTCCACAAAGGACGCTGCATACTGAGCTGTTGCTCACAGTGCTAGTTCTTCACACTGCTACCAGAGGGCGTGGTGGTGGTGGAGACACTTATATAAGACCTGCCCCGCGAAGAATGCTGCAGAATAACCTGTGACCCAGTCTGAGTCCGTCCTGATATGACCTTAGATGTTGCCTGGATGTAAAGCTCCAACAATCTATGGCCTTTTAAGAAAACAACAAGAAAATAAATTACAGAGAACCCAAAACCGAGCTCTTAGAACAGTATATAGGGGCAAAGTTCTCTGAGTGAATGAGATGCACACTAGATCTAATATCATATACCTGAGCCAAAGGAGTGATGCACATCTGCTATCTCTTATGTTTATCAGAGCCAAGGTTGAAAACTACATAGACCATACTACCAGAGTTACCAGGCAGGGGGATGCTACACCCCTCAAAGTTTCTAAACCACTCATAAATAGACTGACAAGAGCCCCTATCTACAAAGGCAGCAAATTATGGAATGAACTCCCAGTCAGAATTAGACATGCACAAACACAACTAGAATTCACGAACCTGGTAAGAATTCACCAAGCCAATCAGGCCCTTCTGTAGGCCTAGTGATGAGGTTGCCATACTTAATTATCTATCTATTATAAACACCAGAAAACAGTTTGTCCTTTGTGGTTGGTTGGTTGCTTGTTGGAGTTTTACCTTCTGGCAACATCTAAGGTCATATCAGGATGGGTACCAACTTGTGACAGCGCGCACTCATGGTGATTTTATAGTTTTGTCCCACTGGAAGACCAGGCCACCATCACCATGACCTGATATTCCATTCAGCCACATTATCCTGACACTGAGCCAACCAGTCCTTGCCCTAACCTAATAATGCCGAGATCCTGGCTAGGAAGTGACAAGTATAAAGTTTTAAGTCATTGGTTTTTTACTTGATTAGGGTTCGAACCCGAACACGAATCCCACGATCTACTAAAAAGGGAGACAGGACGCTCAACTCATTCGGCCATCCCATCTGGTCCTCTTTGTGCAACTCTCCAAAGACCAGACAATAACTAGCCCACCTTGTGTTGCTTTCCAAGGTACTTAGATGCAATGGCCAAATAAGTTGAACGTCTGCCTCCCCTTCTGGTAGGTCATGGGATTCGAACACCCGGGGTTTGAACCCTGGCCGAGTCAAACCAATGAGTTAACAATTGATATTTGTTGCTGTCTAGCCTGGAATTCGGCATTACTAGGATAGGCGAAGGAGCAGTGGAATGAGGAAGACCAATTGCGCGAGATTGAAATTTCCCCAGCTTAAACAACTAATGTATCAAAACGAAAGAAAAACCTGTCAAACTCATCCCCGTCTCCCCACCCCCAGAGTGGCTGACCCCTTGTAAAAATATACAGATTTTCAGTTCGGATTCATATATTGGCAAAGAGCATTACTATTGTCGGGCGACAGAGTGGGGACCAGGATTATGTAACAGAAAAGCAATGGGTGGGTGCCCCACTCGCTGTGTGACATAAGAGCCTATGTGGAAAATATGATAACGCATAGCGACCGAGATTGGGATGTGATCTCCATATCTAAGAGACAGTTAATGATTAGTGAATGCACCAGAAAGAATGCAAGTGGAGGGAAAGGACATTAGCCGTAGCCTAATCGGCAGAGCGCAGGCTTCCCATGCGGAAGGTCGGGAGTTCGATTCCCAGCCTAGTCAAATCGATGACTTACAAAATTTATACTTGTCACTTCATAGCCTGTCGTTCGGCGTTAACAGGATAGGGCGAGGACTAGTGTGCACAGTATCCAGATAATGTGACTGCGTGGGATATCGGGTGATGATGCTAGCAGCCTGGTCTCCCAGTGGGGCCGCACTATAAAGTCACCAAGAGTGCGCACTGTCACAAGTCGGTACCCGTCCTTAGATGTTGCTTGGATGTAAAGCAACAACAAGGAAACTTATTGTGTAGCTTTTCTCCATGGAGAAGATTCTACCACTTTCCTCCATCTGCAAAGCATTGTGGGTACAATTACCAATTACTTTTGTTTGTGACGCATAACTCGAGTTTAATTTGACAGATCAGCTTCGTTTGTTTTGCTAGATTTATTAGAGATGCGTCTGTTTTAAACTGAACCATTGCTCTCAGCACACGGCCAGCTAAAACACCATCTCCTTTTTTCATCTGCAAAAACTACTGATGCGGCTTATATATGGAGCTGTAATTAATGGATTAATGCGATTATAGTGATGCGGAGGGAGGCCTGGTGTAATAAATTTTAAAATAGCTTGAAAAAATAGCTTTGTTTGATTGGGTTTTGCATCCTAACAACATCTATGGTCCCTCCTCATATGACCTTACATGTTGCCCGGACGAAAAACTCCAACAACCAATCAACATCTATGGTCATATCAGCACAGATACCGACTTCTGACAGTGTGCACTCTTGGTTGCTTTATAGTGCTGCCTCATTGCAAGATCAGGCTGCTGGCACCATGACCCAATCTCCCATTCAGTCACATTTTCCTGATACTGAGCTGAACCAATGACGTACAAATTTATACTTGTCACTTCATAGCCAGGGGCATTAATAGGATAGGGCCAGGACTGATTTGGCTCAGTGTCAGGATAATGTGACTGAGTGGAATATCAGGTCATGGTGCTGGAGGCCTGGTCTCCCAGTGGGGCAGCACTATATAGTCACCACGAGTGGGCGCTGTCACTAGTCGATACCCATCCTGATATGACTGTAGATGTTGCTGACTGTAGTCACTAATGAGCCCCACTAACAATCATGTAAGTGGGGCTCATTAGGGACTATTGCTTGATGAATCCGCTAGTTCTTGGCGACACTCTGCTCCTTATTGGTGAAGCCGCTGATTCCGCGCGAAACTCTGCTCTTTATTGGTGAAACTGCAGGTTCTTGTCGATACTCTCCTTAGTATTGAAACTGCTGGTTCCTGGTGACACTCTGCTCCTTATTGGTGAAACTGCTGGTTCCTGGTGACACTCTACTCCTTATTGGTGAAACTGCTGGTTCCTGGTGACACTCTGCTCCTTATTGGTCAAACTCCTGGTTCATGGTGACACTATGCTCCTTATTGGTGAAACTGCTGGTTCCTGGTGACACTCTGCTCCTTATTGGTCAAACTCCTGGTTCCTGGTGACACTCTGCTCCTTATTGGTGAAACTGCTGGTTCCTGGTGACACTCTGCTCCTTATTGGTCAAACTCCTGGTTCCTGGTGACACTCTGCTCCTTATTGGTGAAACTGCTGGTTCCTGGTGACACTCTGCTCCTTATTGGTCAAACTCCTGGTTCCTGGTGACACTCTGCTCCTTATTGGTGAAACTGCTGGTTCCTGGTGACACTCTGCTCCTTATTGGTGAAACTGCTGGTTCCTGGTGACACTCTGCTCCTTATTGGTGAAACTGCTGGTTCCTGGTGACACTCTGCTCCTTATTGGTCAAACTCCTGGTTCCTGGTGACACTCTGCTCCTTATTGGTGAAACTGCTGGTTCCTGGTGACACTCTGCTCCTTATTGGTCAAACTGCTGGTTCCTGGTGACACTCTGCTCCTTATTGGTGAAACTGCTGGTTCCTGGTGACACTCTGACCCTTATCGGTGGTTCAGCTATGAAATGTGCTAGTTTCAGCTCATCTCAGCTCTTGTTTGAAACATAGAATACTAACTAAAGAAATATATATAATAAATTAAGATATTAATCTTTTATCCAGCATTGCATTTACATCAATATAATATGCACATCTTATGCCATGTGCATTTAGATTTAGACAAATCTGGGCACTCAGACTAGTGTCACTCTTAGAGCCATAGCCGAGTCAGTTTTACTTATTGTATTCATGTTTTTATTTATATCCTATGGTTAAAGACATATGTAGAAATAGAAAATGAGTAGTGTTAATCAGATATTGCTTATGTATTTCTTTGAAACAAGTTTTTGTTGACACATTTGACAATTTAATATTTAGAACAAGAATTACTTATGACTAATCAATGGTGATGTAAACATCAGCCTGTAAAGTGACTGAAAGTGTATGTTTCTTAGCTCAAAATGCTTAATTATGGAGAGTTGTGTTGTAAACATATTGATTATATTATTATATTGCATCCTTCCATCCATGTTTGTGCCAAATTGTTATGTATTTTTTATTAATTTTGAATAAAATCGAAGTTTTTCCCTATGCGTATCGGCAAACTCAATGGCCGTACGCCTTTGCTTTGCTGCCAATGGCGTTTTCAGCGCATGCGCAGTCGGAACCGTGATCCCATCTATTAGTGCTCGGAAATGTGCTGATATATAAATGGTGCTTGACATCCGGGACACATTGGAGATCAATTGATTCAAGTTCCAAAACCCTCGAGGTACTACCGTATATACTCAAATATAAGTCGGCGAAATTTACCACAATTTTGTTTTCCTATTCTGAGGTCGTTTTACATTTGCTTTTGTTTGTTGTTGTTTTATGTCCTAGCAACATCGAAGATCATATCAGGATGGGTACACACTTGGTACCGTATTCCATTCTGCCTGCTCTGACAACTCACACACTTCTCTGTCGTCCTTCTTTTGATTAAATCCACAATCGCTACAATAATGCACATGCATTATTTCTCAGTCGTCCGTTGCCCCTAACGTCTCCCATTGGCCTAGGCATAATGGAGACAGTCGGTGGAAAGACAACTGGCTAAAGCAAAAAATGGGCGGCAACTGATGATTCAAATACAGCGAGTGGCGTCGGAAGCCGCTGGGCCCAGTAGGTCTGCAGCTAAGCGGCTGGACGATGGTGGTTCGTTAATAATATACTCGCGTGAATCGCCTAATAAATAAATAATAAAATAATTCTCTGAGCGGTTATATGTATATAATAGATTATATATAATATATATACATATATATGCATGTCTATATATATATATACATATATATATATACCTAGTATTGATACACTTATGTATATGTTTGTAGAACACAGTGCGGGGCTGACACCTGCTGTATAGCATAAGTAGCTAGACCTATCGTCGGGTTAGGCCTAATTCCAGATATTTCCTTAAAAAAATACCCCTTGACTTAAGCCTGGTACACACCTCCTGTATACGATTCACACGCTAAAACTCACTGCCTGACGGGACCCGTCACAATCCGACCCGTCCCGTTTCACGACTAAAACTGCCCAATTCATTTTTCAAATCTTATAAAACCCGGTACACACCTCCCGTATAAAACCTAAAACAGAGTTTTAAGTCGCGAATCGGAAGGCTCTGGTGTGATAGGGGGTCACACACCTAAAGACTTAAACTGACTAAAACTCAAACTTAGTCGCAAAACGGGCAGTTTTAGGTTTTATACGGGAGGTGTGTACCGGGCATTATACTCAAGGTCGACTTATATTCGCGTATATACGGTAACCAATCCGTCCACTTACATGTTTCTACGTCACGCACGATTATCAGACACTCGTGGTTACCGGGTGGTATCTCCTCAACATTATGTGTAATCGTAGCTTTGCATTTAAAAATGTATTGTTGGTACATTAGTTGATTAAGCGGAGGAAATTTTAATCATAATCACAAACACCTCATGTTTCCCTCATTCCACTGCTCCTTTCTGCGATCCTAGTAATGCTGAATGCACGCTAGTTAGCAACACGTCTACAAATTTTAAGCCATTGGCTTGGCTCGGTTAGGGTTTGAATCCAACGACCGACCAAAATGGGATGTGGACAGTCAACTCATTCGGCCATCCCATCTGGTGAATATCTAGTAACGGGGGCCCTGATGACACTGGAGCCTTCGACAGAGCCGAGATAAGCGTTAGCTGAGTAAAACAATGGTGCATTTCACTAGAAAATCAACCACCTTCCAACAACCGCAAGAAGAAAATATTGTTGAAATTACAAATTCTGAAAAAAAAAAAAAATTGACTGGTTTAATAAATATGGCTTAATTCATTGAGCAGGTGTATCGGCAATATGCGAAACTCTTCAAGACCTGATTGACAATATATATTAAAGATAACATACATTCAATGGATGTTATTGGTGAATTGTTGGTGCAGTGGTGGTAGGGGTGAAGGTGACGGATTTAGGCCACAGGCAAGGAAGGGCGCAGCTGGATCAGACGGGAGGGAGGGAGAGGGAAGGGCAGGGGGGATGGGGGGGGGGGATGGGGGAGGGGAGGAGGGAGAGAGGGGAGGGAGAAGGGTGGGGAGGAGGCAGGGACAAGATGAGCGAGGGGGAGGGGTGGAGAGGGGAGGGAGGGACGAGTAAGGACGGGAGTGAGGGGAGGGCAGGGAGGAGAGAGGTGGGAGGAGTGGAGTGGAGGGGCGAGGGAGATGAAGGGGAGTAGGGAGGGGAAGAGGGAGGGGGTGGAGGTAGGAGGAGGGGGTGGAAAGGTGTGAGGGTGGTGAGGAGGGAGAGGAGGAGGAGAGCGGAGGGAAGAGGGGAGAGGGAAGGGTGGGAGGAGGCAGGGACAAGATGAGCGAGGAGGGAGGGAGAGGGGGGGGGAGATGGGAGAGGGGAGGGAGGGGACGAAGGATGGACGGGAGTGAGGGGGAGGGAGGGGGGGGGGGGCGAAGGGGAGGAGGGAGAGAGGGGAGAGGGAAGGGTGGGGAGGAGCAGGGACAAGATGAGCGAGGCGGAGGGAGAGGGGGGATATGGGAGAGGGGAGGTGGGGACGAGGGATGGAAGTGCGTGAGGGGAGGGGGAGGGGAGGAGAGAGGTGGGATGAGTGGAGGGCGAGGAGATGAAAAGGAGGAGGGAGGGGAAGAGGGAGGGGGTGGAGGGTAGGAGGGAGGGGGTGGGAAAGGTGTGAGGGTGGTGAGGAGGGAGAGAGGAGGGTTCGCAGAGGGTTGGTAGGTGGGCATTGTTTTAGGGCCGCAGAATGGCGCGATGGAAGGAGGAAGGAGGCAGGGGGGGGGAGGTTGGGATGAGAGGAGAGAAGTGAAGAGGAAGGGCGGGAGGGAGTGGAGGAGGGAGGGGAATGGAAGGGCGGGAGGGAGGGAAGAAGGGAGGGAGGGGAAAGGGAGGGAGGGAGGGGAGGAGGGAGGGAGAGGAAAGGGCGGGAGGAAAGGGAGAAGGGAGGGGGAAGGGCAAGAGGAAAGGGGGAGGCGAGGAGGGAGGGAGTGGATGAGGGGGAGGGAGGAGGGAAGGTTCCTAGCCACCATAACCCAATATCCCACTCACTCATATTATCCTGACACTGAGCCAACCTATCCTAGTAGTGCCAAGCGCCCATCTGGTATATTGATGGATGTTCATTATTTTGTCAGTTTAAAACTAAAATTTGACTAGGCCAGGGATCGAACCTTCGACCTCTCCACCTGCACTTGAAGCTGGTACCCTGCCCACTCAGTCACATCACTCCGCCCGCTCCGGTCGGGGTTTGTTTCTGGGGGGGGGGGGGTGGTTAGAAGTGATTTGGCACTGGTATAAGCTGTATTCACACGGGCGAGTTAAAACGCCTCACGCAAAACTACTTGCGTAGTTCGACTCACATGTCCTGTGTGAATGGACGGCTGAGGTGTTTTAGGGCTGAATCGATTCATATAAATCGTTTAATGTAAAACGCTTCGTTAGGTGGTCTACAGGAACCGATCTATGCTGAAACGTTTTATTTGTGACATCACACGCATGCGCAGTCGAGGGAAACGTGACAGTCGAGACCTGAGTGTGTTGACTTTCCGATAAATTTGCTTTAAGAACCTGCTAGCTGTGCACATATATTTTTGTCATGATTTATTTTTAGGGTTTCACTGCCCAGCAGAAGTTTTGACTGTTCCAAACCAATACGATTCAGTCCATACATATCTAGGTCGAACCCACACTCTCTCGGCCGACGTCGACACACCCAAAGTGGCACTGGTTAGGCTGGACTTGCTCATGCGCACATATCCATTCCGCCTTAAACCGATTCAAAGCACTGCCCGTGTGAATGCGACACACTTTGAAACTCAGCCCGTGTGAATGCGCGCACATATAAATCGCCTTCTTTAGATCGCTTTAGATTTTGCCCGTGTGAATACAGCTTATGTGTAGCGAGAAAGATTTATCGCCTGCAGTTCTAGAAGCAGTGGGAATCAGACGTGGTGGCCCGAATCGGTTATACCCCTGTCACACTACGACGTAACGAGCCAACGTGAGCATAACGTGGTCATTTTTCGTCATTACGTTGGGTTACATCATGATGACATCAGAATGACGTTAGAATGATGTTGAGCTACGTCACATTACGTCGTGTTACGTCGAGTTACGTCAAGGTTTTGGACATGTTCAAAACTTTTGACGTAGGTCAAACGTAAGGGTTTACGTTCGCCGTACGTTCTGTTCACGTTCAGTGAACATCAATGACGTTAAACGGACGTTATTTCAATGCTGCTCACTACGTTCCACTACGTTCCACTATGTTGACCCACATTAAACCAAGTGCAAATGCCTATGAGGCTTAATGGGAACGTCAGGAGAACGTCAGGAGAATGTCAGGAGAACGTCAGGAGAATGTGCATTCAATGTATGTTCAACGTCTCATGACATAGCTAACGTCACGTAACATTCTTCTGGCGATGGAATAACGTTCATAACGTTCCGTGAGCGTAGTGACGTTGTCCTCTCTCGGTGATTGACGGTATCACTACGCTTTACCAATGTTACGCTCTCGTCCACTACGCTGCATCCACGTTCAACTTGTGCCCAAATTTGCATACTACGCCGAGAAGTTCAACGTTCTTCACGGTCTCCCTACGTTGACGTCGTTACGTCGTAGTGTGACAGCCCCATAAGGGCAGATTGTTGTTTGGTTGTTTTTTTACGTCCTAGCAACATCTAAGGTCATATAATGACGGGTACCGACTTGTGACAGTGTGCACTCATGGTGACTTTGTAGTGCTGTCCCACTGGGAAAGCAGGCCGCCGGCACCATGACCCGATATCCCACTCAGTCACATTATCCTGACACTGAGCTAACCAGTCCTTGTCCTATCCTAATAATGCCGAGTGCCAGGCTAGGAAGCTACAATTATCAATTTTTAAGTCATTGGTTTGACTCGACCAGGGTTCGAACCCACGACCCCACCATCTACCAGCTCGGGAGACGGGCACTCTAACTCATTCGGCCATCCCGTCAGGTCTGGGCAGAGGTTGCCCTTGCGGAAGGTCGGACGTTAACATTTTGGCTGAGTCAGATCGATGACTTACAGAATTGATACTTGTCACTACCTAGCCTTGCACTTGAAATTACTAAGATAGGACAAGGACTGGTTAACTCAGTATCAGGATAATATCACTGAGTGGGAAATCAGGTCACGGTGCTGGTGGCCTGGTCTCCCAGTAGGGCAGCGCTGTTGAATTTGCTATGAGTGCGCAATGTCACAAGTCAGTACCCATCTTGATATGACTTTTGATGTTGGCAGGATGTAAAACCCCAAATAAAAAGAAGTAATGGGTTCATGAGACCAGTAAGGCTGGCGCATTTAATTATACAGGAATTCATTTGGTTCGCTTGGTAGATTTGGTTCATTTGGTTCATTTGGTTCACTTTGTACATTTGGTTCATTTGGTTCACTTTGTACATTTGGTTCATTTGACGTTTCATACCCTCTTAACAGATAATATCAGATCAGACATTATATATGAATTGACCGATCCCATACTCACAAAATCACCACTGACAAGTTCATGTAGCCTCGCTTTCGAATGTAATCAAGGTCAGTGCTGAGAGATCCACGATTGCAGTAAATGCTTATTGAACAACTAGAGGTGCAGAGACACTCGCCAGCGCAGCTGTTTTTGTTGTTGTTTTTTTGTGGTAGTAAATGTTTATTCTGCTGAATAAGTCTTTACAGGTGTCGTATTTTCAGCGCCCGGTCATTGTCAGCGGCCTGTCGTGGCTTCTGCGCATGCGCGGATTTTAAGACATATGCAAAACACCCATGCCCTCGCCGGCTACAAGCTCAGCCACGGTACCCGGCAGTGTTAGGGACCGATTAGGCCGAAATCTATTGAATGCGATCATATTTAACAGAATTACATACTCAAATAATGAAATTTAATTAAATTAACCTTAAATTACAAGCGATATTAACGTAGCAGCTAGATCAGCGTCGAATCGCCGAGTGTAAACAAAACAAATAGCAGTGATCGCCGCAACGTGCAAAAATCCGCGCATGCGCAGAAGCCACGACAGGCCGCTGACAATGACCGGGCGCTGAAAATACGACACCGGCAATCTTTGCCCACACACTGCTGAGAGATCTGCGAGTGCTCTAATTTTCACCATCCATGTCAGGGATCTTTCCGTGTCTGTGTCTATTCAGAAATAGATGTAAACTTATTGGAATAACGCTTTCATTACCTGATCCATTTTGCAATAGTGAATCATGGCAATAGTGAATAATTATAAAAAGGTTCTAGCTGACAAAATGGTGCTTTCGAGATAATGAGGACTGAAGCTGTGTAACTGCATGATAGCAAAGCAGATAGAACAATATTATTTTTAATATATCTCAGTGAAAAATACCAGTTGAGACACAGTTGTGTAACTGCATGATAGCCTTTTGTAGATAGAACATTTTTAAATCCATAACACCAATTTGGTCACTTTGTCAGATAGAACCTCTTTATAGTAAGGTCACATAGGGTTGCGTTATGATCATATGTGCAACCAACTTCATTTTCGAACCAGACGGGATGTCCGAATGAGTTAAGTGTCCATATCCCCTTTTGGTAGATCGTGGGATCGAACCCTGGTCGGGTCAAACCAATGACTTAAAAATTGATACCTATCGCTTCCTAGCCAAACGCTCAACATTAGTAGGATAGGGCAAGGACTGGTTGGCTCAGTGTCAGGATAATGTGACTGAGTGGGATATCAGGTCATGGTGCTGGTAGCCTGGTCTCCCAGTTGGGCAGCACTATAAAGCTGCCATGAGTGTGTACTGTCACAAGTTGGTACCCGTCCTGATATGACCATATATGTTTCTAGGACGCAAAACACTGTCAGAAAATTAGATAAAAGATTCAGCACTATAAAGTTGCCATGAGTGTTCACTGTCGCAAGACAATACCCGTCTTGATATGACCTTAGATGTTGCCAGGACTTAAAACCCAAACCACCAACCAACTTCATTTTCGAATCAAGACGGTGCAAGTGTGGGGCTGGTCAATAAAGATGCTATTGGAATCCAATTCTAATTTCTGATTTTATTTCTTCCTTCGATTACATTTATCGAATTGATCAAGTAAGACAAATTACAATCACAAAAAATTGGTCTTCTTCATTCCACTTCTCTTTGCCCTATCCTAGTAATGCAGAATGCCAGGCTATGTTGCGACAAGTATACATTTTTAATTCATCCGTCAGTTCATTTAACTCCGCCACCGCTCGAACACTGGAATCCCAAGAAGTGAGCGATCAACTCAGTCGGTCATCCCGTCTGGTTTGAAAATTAAATGCAGGTTTTGTATATTTATGATGGGAAAGTGATCCCACCCCCATAAACAATTAAACAAAAATTGAATCTGCCAAAAATTGACAGTCGGTATATTCTTTTACGCGGAACATCCTCAGGGCCTCACTTGAATGCTGAGGTGGCTTTTGGAAATTGGCTATCCAATTTAAACCTGCATAGTACTGTCGTGGGGGTGAGGAAAATGGGAAATATTGTGCCTAGAGCGGGACTCGAACCGACATCTCTTTGCATTCCGTGCCAGTGTGCTAACCATTACACCACCTAGGCTCCTTGATGTCAACACACTACCCACGCCTACCTGTCTATGTGGTTACTTGCCTGAGAGGTCAGTGCAGACCACTACACTCGTCCCCCTGGAATTGTAAGTCTTTTAATACTTACAATTACATACATACAGGCAATACACTAACAGTAACACATACATACACAGGGTAGGTTCAACAACCATATAGCACAAAGCTTGTACAGGATCCTGATCATGGTAACCAGTGTCGTGGGGGTGATGAAAATGGGAAATATTGTGCCTAGAGCGGGACTCGAACCCACATCTCTTTGCATTCCAGGCCAGTGTGCTAACCATTACACCACCTAGGCTCCCTGATATCAACACACTACCCACGCCTACCTGTCTATGTGGTTACTTGCCTGAGAGGTCAGTGCAGACCACTACAGTACGATGAAAACATCAACTTTTCAAAACCAAGTCAATTATCTAGATTTGATTCTACATATCTAACTTAGATACTGATGCACTTAGTAAACATTTGTCGCCACATAAATGGGAATACTGAGTCAATTTAATAGGATCTCTCACTGCAGAAGCCTATGGTGTCAGAGGTGTGGCGTGCTTGCCAATATTAACTTGGTCCGTTTGCACTTCAAATATCTCAAAAGGTAACCATTTAAAATAAAAGTTACTTAAAGTTATAGTAAAGTAGATTATAACGATCAACCTAATATATTTATCTCAGAAAATGCCAGAAACTCAAAAACATCGGACTA
This sequence comes from Branchipolynoe longqiensis, assembly GCA_030323885.1. Taxonomy (NCBI): domain Eukaryota; kingdom Metazoa; phylum Annelida; class Polychaeta; order Phyllodocida; family Polynoidae; genus Branchipolynoe; species Branchipolynoe longqiensis. Next base: position 55,258,856 of record CM059200.1, on the reverse strand, counting down.
TGCAACTTTAAATGGCAAGGTTTTTTTTTACATTCGTTGATTAAGCAGAGGAAATTTCAATCGCGGATGATTGGTCTTCCTCCTCCCAGTGCTCCTTGCCCGATCCTAATAATGCCGAGCGCCAGGCTAGGAAGTGACAAGTATACATTTTTAACTCATTGGTTTGACTCGACCAGGGTTCGAACCCACGATCTATCAACACGCTCTAACTCATTCGGCCATCCCGTTAGCTTTCTAAAGGGGCTGTCACATTAGGGTTTTTTGCGGGAGCGTATGGCGGCGTAAGCGCGTTACGTCATATACGTCGGCATACGCCGTATACGCTACTCATATGCTATGCATACGCTACTCATACGCTACTCATACGCTACTCATACGCCGCCAGATGCCGCCAGATGCCGGCGTATGTGAAGCGTATGAGGCATACGCTGCCATACGCTTTCATAAATCCGTCCGTCCAAATTTTTTTGTGCATGCTAAAAAAAACCCGACCTATGAGGGCGTATGGCCCATACTGTCAAAAAATGTCACAGCACGCTCCCATACGCTCCTCATACGCTCCTCGTACACTCCTCGTAGGTTCCACATACGCTCAAAACCACCCGAAAGGTCACCAAATGTCATCATAGGCCGGCACGCGCAGGACCTACGTAGGTTTTCAATACGCTCCCGCCATACGCCGTAATGTGACAGGGCCTTAAAATTAGGTCCTCAATTTAAATTCTGTGGCAACTTTGGCAGTTTAGGGGTAGACAGCGACTACTTCTTGGTCTCTGTAGTTGGAAACTTTGCAGTCACAGATTTGGACTGTTGAATCTGTGAAGGCCTGGGACGCATTCAGGATACGCCTCTGAGTCGACTCCGAGACAGCTCCGAGACTGTCTCTTTGGCTTATTTGCATTCAGGGTACACCTCCCAGTCGTCTCAGAGACGTCTCCCTTTTCAGACAGGAGGCAAAAAGTGCCTCGAAAATGGCCCCCAAATTCAGTTGTTTCAGCAAATCAGACCTCTTCTTTTCCCTTGCAGAGCTCTTCTTTTCCATTGCAGAGCTCTTCTTTTCCATTGCAGAGCTCTTCTTTTCCCTCCCCCCTCCCCTGTCCCTATGGGGGCTGCCATTTTCGAGGCGACCAACAGCTAAAGTTGTTCAGACTAGCGTGATGTCAGGAATTTCTCGGAGGCGTCTCGAAGGTGTACCATGAACCCGACCCTGGTGAGATGTATGGCGGACTGGGAGGCACGGCCTGAGGCACGCTGAAAGGGGAAGGGATGTTGGGAAGTGACCTGTTTGGAGGGGAGGGGTACTTTTTTTTATTGGTACATTAGTTGTTTAAGCAGGGGAAATTTCAGTCACAGGCGATTGGTCTTCCTCATTCCACTGCTCCTTGCCCTATCCTAATAATGCCGAGTGCCTGGCTAGGAAGCGACACCTATCAATCTTTAAGTCATTGGTTTGACTCGCCCAGGATTCGAACCCACAACCCCACGATCTACCACACGGGAGGCGGACGCTCTAACTCATTTGGCCATCCCATCTGGTATTGAGAACAGAGTTGTACAGTTAGGCCATAATCGATTATGACGGTCTGGACCATTCGGATCATCCGGGTCATCAGAATATCAAATAGAACATACTGAGCTGTACCTAAAAATACAGAGGCCATATGTCAAATGATCCGACACCAATGCCCCACGTCTTGGCTGGGAGCATCAAGAGCAGTGACGTCACATTTGTGCTGGTACCTATAGTGTTAGTCTGTACTGCTACATGTACCTACCGGTACAAGTCCCACATCGCTTAGTGTTTTTATTTAACGTATGACCACCCAGATGGTGTGCAGGTATTGCAATACCTCAGGGAGTTTGATGCCCCTGCCCTGCAGAGTTGTAAACCACTGCCTTGTGGTACAGGTTCTTGACACAACAGAAGGCTAAGGCAGCAAACCCTAAACAGAAAACCATGTCACTGTGGCAGCATCAAGGGCAGTTGATGTATGGAACTCCCAACATCTCCCGACCAGCCACTGCAGGGACAAATAGTTTTGCGCCTGTCTGGACCTGTTCTTGCCGGTGTGAAACCTCAATTTGCTCCCCGAGAGAGTGCGCTGGTAATTTGCAAAAGCCAGCAGCACTTCAACACTTTTGCAGGCAGCTTTCATGATATGTACAACCGCAAAATTACCTGAAGCTGAGAGACATTAAGACCGACTCACGGACATCACTCTCACAGCAGAGAGCTAAATGGAGAGTGGCAGTCAAGTAATGAAAGCAGTCTTTGTCGCATCGCGACCGACAGCATGATGATGATGATGACCCAGATTAATTAAATGGAAATATAACTACATTGTGCAATCATAAGATACTTTAAATCCTATTTTGCTGTGATTATTTTGGTAATTTAAAAGAACCAAAACATTTGGATTAAGCCCCCATCGTTTCCGCGCTTAGCGCATTCATTTATGCAACATGAGTTTGTATGATCTTCGCAAAAGCCAACAAATGGTTAGGATGATCCAAGGTGATTAATCGAGTACGACCACAGTGGCATATGGAGTGCTGTAGGGGGTATTGGGAAGTGTGTGATTGAGGTACCAGTAAATCGGGTATTGTAAGGGGTATTGGGAACCAAGTCATTGATGGAGTCGCATGGTGGGTGATATTAGGGGTATTGGGAGCTGTGTGATTGAGGTAGCGACATGTAAGGTACTGTAATGGGTATTGGGAAGTGACTCGTCGAGCTAGCAGTGTGTACTTTAGGAGGTATTGGGAACTGAGTCATTGAAGTAGCAGCATTTGGGGTATTGTATGGGTATTGGATAGTGAGTCATTGAGGTAGCGGCATGGGGTACCATAGGGGTTATTCGGAAATGAGTTGTTAAGGTAGTGGCATTTGAGGGACTGTTGGGGGTATTGGCAATCAAGTCATTGAGGGAGCGGCATCTTGGGTGCTATTGGGGGTATTGGGAACTGGGTCATTGAGGTAGTGGCATGTGAGGTACTGTAGGGGGTATTGGGAAGTGAGTCATTGAGGTTGCAGTGTGTGGGGTACCATAGGGGGGATTGGGAAGTGAGTCATTGAGGTAGCGGCATTTGGAGTACAGTAGGAGATATTGGGAAGTGAATCGTTGAGCTACAGTACGGGGTATTGGCAACCAAGTCATTGAAGGAGTGGTATTTTGAGTGTTATTGGGGGTAATGGGAATTGAGTCATTGATGTAGCAGCAGGTAAGGTACTCTGGGGGGTATTAGGAAATGAGTTGTTGAGGTAGCAGCATTTTGAGTACTGTAGGGGGTGTTGGGAAGTGAGCAGTGTGGAGGAGGGGTACATTCAGTTAGCGGCTTGGGAGGTACTGTGGGGGGGATTGGGAAGCGAGTCATTGATGTAGTGGCAGGTGACATACTGTAGGGGGTATTGGGAAATGAGTCGTTGCGGTAGCAACATTTAGAGTACTGTAAGGGGTATTGGGAAGTGAGTCATTGAGGTAGCTTCGTTTGTTGTTGTTTTATATCCTAGCAACATCTAAGGTCATATCAGGGCGGGTACCGCCTTGTGACAGTGCGCACTCATGGCGACTTAATAGTGCTGTCGCCACTGAGAAACCAGGCCGCCGACACCATGACCTGGTATCCCACTCAGTCACATTATCCTGACACTGGCACCAGTCCTTGCCCTGTCCTAATAATGCTGAGCGCCTGGCTAGGAAGTGACAAGTATCAATTTTTAAGTTTGACTCAACCAGGGTTCGAACCCACGACCCCACGATCTACCAGCATGGGAGACGGATGCTCATTCGGCCACCCCGTCTGGTCATTGAGGTAGCGGCATGTGGGTAACATTATAATATTGGAAATCGACTCATGGAGGTAGCGGTATGTGCGGTACTGGAGGGGTATTGGGAATTGAGTCATTGAGGTAGTGGCATCTGAGGTATTGTAGGGGGTATTGGGAACCGAGTCGTTAATGTTGCGGCGCGAGGGGGCCCGTAGGGGACGTTGGGAACCGACTCCCTGAACCAGCGCTGTCTAATCAGTTAACTGGGTCATTTCTTATCCAACATAAAGTTGGTTCTTTGTTGTAGTTTTACGTCCTGGATACATCTAAAGTCATATCAGGATGGGTACCGACTTGTGACAGTCCGCACTCAATGCGACTTTATTATTATAGTGCTGCCCAACTGGGACACCAGGCCACCAGCACCGTGATCTGATATCCCACTCAGATGCATTATCCTGACACTGAGCCAAACATTCCTTGCCCTATCATAATAATGCCGAATGCCAGACTAGGTAGCGACAAATATCAATTTTGTGTGTCATTGGTTTGACTCGACCAGGGTTCGAACACGTATGTTCTAATTCTATGATCTACCAAAATGGGGGACGGACGCTCACCTCATTTGGCCATCCCATCTAGTGCCGCCATTAAGTGGCGTAAGTGTACGCTGTGACCCTTCCTGGGCAATAACACTTGCAACCAGCCAACCATTAAACCAAACGGCGACCAGAAACTACCATCTCACCCTACTCATTTTTTTTATTTAATCCCCAAAAGAACAATACCACATTATTTGATAACTTTTCCCAAATTTATTGTTGGTTTTTATTTCTAGGAAATTTGTTATTGTTCGGCGGGGAGGATTTTTGTCTTCGTGTTTTTGTCTGGGTTTGTTTCTCTTCCTAATCTGGAGCAATAGACTTTCCAGCAATTGGTTTGCCCTCGGGTGGGACACGCTCGTGTGATGGGCTAATTTGTATTTTGGTCGTCGGCTGATTTTATGATAGGCTCAGACTTGATGGTTCCAACGATTGGGGACGTGGTCGCCGAATCGATAGAGCGCAGGCTTCCCGTGCGGAAGGTCGGGAGTTCGATTCCCAATCGAGTCCATCCAATGACTTATAATATTGATACTTGTCGCTACCAAGCCAGGCGCTCGGCATTAATAGGATAGGGCAAGGACTGGTTAGGTCAGTGCCAGGATAATATGACTGAGTGGGATATAGGGTCATGGTGCTGTTGGCCCGATTTCCCAGTGGGGCAGCACTATTAAGTCACTATGAGTATGCACTGTCACAAGTCAGTACCTGTCCCGATATGCCCTTATATGTTCCCAGGATGTAAAACTCCAACAACCAACCAGGCACCCAACGATTGGTGTGGAGCGCCCTCTATAGCCTGTAAGGGCGCGGCATGACCAAGTTTTATGACGAAATACACTTCACTGTCGTCTGCTCCGTGTGGCTAAATGTCGTCTGCTAAACGCCACAGGGTAAAATTAACTGGACCCCCGTTACTAACTCACTGAAAAATGAGTTATATCTTAACCAAATGTAAAGTTTGTTTTATTTAATGACGTCTCTAAAGCACATTGATTTTTATCATTGGCTATTGAACGTCAAACATATGGTCATTCTGACATATTTCTTTGGAGGAAACCCGCTGCTGCCACATAGGCTACTCTTTCCAATAAGGAGCAAGGGACCTTTTATATATGCACTTTCCCACAGACAGGACAGCACCTAACACAGCCTTTGATGAGCCAGTGGTGGACCACTGGTTGGATATCTCTTATCTAGAACAGAGTTTGTGAGATTTTTATTTTTATTTTAGAGGGAAGGTGACATTTACTGACTTAGTAATAGTAGTTGTAGAATAATGTATTTTGGACAAAACTTATTGAAAATTATGAAAACACACAAAAAGCTGCCACCACTGCAATGTTATCATGAGTTTTCCATCTCTAGGTATACATATTGTAGTAGTCTGCACTGACCTCTCAGGCAAGTGACCACATAGACAGGTAGGCGTGGGTAGTAGTGTGATATCAGGGAGCCTAGGTGGTGTAATGGTTAGCACACTGGCCCAGAGTGCAAAGAGATGTGGGTTTGAGTCCCGCTCTAGGCACAATATTTCCCATTTTCATCACCCCCATGACACTGGTACCGTGGTCAGGATCCTGTACAAGCTACAAGCTGTATAGTTGTTGAACCTACCCTGTGTATGTGTAAGTGCATTGCCTGTATGTATGTAATTGTAAGCATTAAAAGACTTACAATTCCAGGGGGACGAGTGTAGTGGTCTGCACTGACCTCTCAGGCAAGGAGCCGCATAGACAGGTAGGCGTCGGTAGTGTGGTGATATCAGGGAGCCTAGGTGGTGTAATGGTTAACACACTGGCCCGGAATGCAAAGAGATGTGGGTTCGAGTCCCGCTCTAGGCACAATATTTCCCATTTTCATCACCCCCCTGACAGTATGTTATCAAACATCACGATGAGCATTATTCCCCTCATATGGTACCCACCAACCCTACTGGCTCATGGCCTGTTATGTGAGTTTGTTAATTGGATTAATGGTCCTCAAGTGAACGCAGATCGGGCAGTTGTCTCTTCCAGGAACATGCTGTTCAACTGGATGGGCTGGCCGAATCAGTAGAGCGCAAGCTTCCCGTGCGGAAGGTCGGGAGTTCGATTTCCGGTCGAGTCAAACAAATGACTTACACAATTTATACTTGTCACTACCAAGCTTGGCGTTCGGCATTACTAGGATAGGGCAAGGACTGGTTAGCTCAGTATCAGGATAATGTGACTGAGTGGGATATGGGGTCATGGTGCTGGGGGTAGGCCTGGTATCTCACTTACCAGTGGGGCAGCACTATAAAGTTCCCATGAGTGTTCAACCGTCATGAGTCGGTACCCCTTCCCAATATGACCTTAGATGTTGCCAGGACGTAAAATTCCAACAAACAAACAACGTGATTGCGAAACAAATCGTGATTCATTCCCTGTCGCAAATTCTGTCCACATAAAATACTAAGGATTTACGTCAGGGCTTGCCCAGTCTAAGTGCACACTTAACTCTCCCGGCGGGTTATTCCCGATAATAAAGCTTGCAGTAAGCCTCATTTCTCTTATTATCGCTCACGGAAACACAGACCCATCACATGAGAGTGGAAACCGGAAATGAGAGTGAAATTACTGAAGCCTCCGTTTACAGTATCAGTCAAACTACATTATATAACCAACGACCCAGCGTCCTCCTACAGGACCAGACAAGATGGCTGAATAAGTTGAACATCCGTCTCATGTGTTGATTGATTGTGGGATTTGAATAGGTGGTCGATTCAAACCAATGACTTAAAATTGTATACTTGTTGCTTCCTAGCCAGGCGCTTAGCATTATTAGGATAGGGCAAGGACTGGTTGGATCAGTGTCAGGATAATGTGGCTGAAGGGGATATTGGGTCATGGTGCCAGCAGATAGGTCACCCAGTGGGGCAGCACTATAAAGGTGCCATGAGTGCACTCTGTCGCAAGTCGGTAGCTGTCCTGATATGATCTTAGATGTTGCTAGGATGGAAAACAACATATCTTCCCCTAACCCCTCCACCAGTGTGGGAACAGTTGTTTATGGTTAAAGGGTCTGTAAGTGTAACATGACTAAAACAACTTGACTGATTCATAATTATTATAATCAATTATGGTCAAATAATTGGCATAGCCTGAACCAAAGCTATTGTTTAGGCGTCATTTAAGACACAACCGTGGTTTGAGGTTTATACCGCAGCCACACGAGGCCTGCATTTGCTTACAATCGATTCGATACGTCAAAATGTCCTCATTGCACCCTCCCTATGCCCTCCTTAAGTGCTGGAACCGCGAGAACACCAACCGCCCGGCGTCCATTTTGGAAATTTTGGATGCTAGGAGGTTACACGTGCAGCACTTGCAACCTCCTTGCGTCCTCTGCTGGCGGCGCCATTCAGTGTTGGTTGGTGACCTGGCAGCGACCTGGCGGCGACCTGGCACCGCGAGGTTGTCGCCAGGTCGCCAACCACTGTTTCCCGCTAGTTTTGGACCGTGGGAACGGTGGCGGCACAAGGTTGGCGACTGGTTGGCGACCAGCCGGCGACCTGGCGTCAGGTCACGACTGGTTGGCGACCAGCCGGCGCTCCTGCGGCAAGTTGTTGTGGCCAGGGCACCAACCTGGTGGTGACGTTTTCACATTTTTACAGCGCGTATATGCGCTGTGTACCCTCCGGACACCTAGATGCTCATGATAGATGCATCCTGACACCTGGCATATAGGCTGACAAAGTGGTCGCCGCCCTGGCGGCGCCAGGTCGGCAGCAGGTCAGTGCTCTGGCGGTGCCAGGGCTGCACCCTGTCGGCGCCGATAGGGCGCCAACAGGATGCGGACAGGGCAAAAACGGGTGTGCATTATGAATGTGCAATGTATTTGGACACTATGATTATTGTTTTCTATGTATATACAGTTTAACCCGATAAACCAACCTCGGCGACCTGGCAAAATACTACCATTTATCATATAAAAAAGTCTCAGATGACCTTAAAACCACATGAAAGTTTGGTTTAACTGTACCGGAAGTGGCCTGGGGCCGACAATTTTGTTTGGATTAGCCGATACTTTGGATTAACCGACTTTGGTTTAACCAACTTTTTTATATGATAAATGGTAGTATTTTGCCGGGCCGCCGAAAAGAGTTTCGATTAGCCGATCGTTTGGTTTAACCGAGCATGGTTTAACGGGGTTGTACTGTATTATGTCATTGTCTACTACTACTACTACTCTGTAACCTCCTTTATCTGGCTAAATTCATCTTGCAAGGTACAGTGAAAGGGGGAAGAAAACAAGATGGGGACCGGAATGCAAAGAGGTGTACTCTCCCTCTCCCGCTCTCTCCCTATCCCCCTCTGTCCCTCTCCCCTCAAGGTCTCACCCCCTCTCCTCCTCGCCCTCACCCCTGTATCCCTCTCTCCTCCACTTTATCCCTCTCTCCTCTCTCACTCACCCCTCTTTACCTCTTCCTTCCCTTTCTCCCCTCTCCCCTTCTCCCCCCACTCTCCTCCCTTCTCTCACTCCCCATCTATACCTCTTCTATCCCTTTCTCCCCCTCTCCTCCTCTCCCCCACTCTCCTCCCATCTCTCACTCCCCCTCTCTAACTCTTCTATCCCTTTCTCCCCCTCTCCCCTTCTCCCACTCTCCTCCCTCATTCGATCCCTTATCTCTTCCATTCCCTTTCTCCCCTCTCCCCCTCTCCCCTATCCCCACTCTCCTCCCTCTCTCACCCCCCCTCTCTAACTCTTCTATCCCTCTCTCCCCTCACTCTCCGCCCTGCTTCTCGCTCTCTTTCAGTGTCTCCTTTCTTCGCTTGCACTCTCTCATGCTGTACTCTATTCTCCTGCTATAGTTCTCAGTGAAAGTCGGTCTGTACTTATCATTATTAAAACAGAAATATCAGTTAGTCGTACCCTGGCGCTGGCAACATTTGATTCAGAGTGTAGAGTCCTATGTTCGGATCTGTGGCTGTGCGCATAGGCTATGAGGAAAAACAATACAGACAAAGAGAAAGTAAGAGAGTAAAGTCTAAGAGAGAGAGTCCAGCCCTCTGGTTTATATTTATATAGTTACATGGGTTCTTGGTAGGATATCATCCCACCTCTTTCCACCAATAGGAATCTAGCATTCCTTGTCCTACCAATAGAGATCTAGCATTCCTGGTTTCTATGGATACCAGTGGTCTGCCCACCACCAGTAGCTGTATGGCCCCCTTGGCCACAACCAACATTGACCTTTTGAGTGTGGTGACCCCTACCCAAGTAGGCCCTGGGTGCAATCACACCCAGACCTGCCAGCACCACTATGTCTATTTACATCCCACTCAGGCACCAGCAACCCATATATATATATATACACATGCACCTGGCCAAGTACACTGATCTGTAATAGAACAATTGCATTCCCCCCTGATGCTTATCGGAATATTCTACAAGAGGATTAAGACAATTGAACTAAACAAACAAAACGATGCAACAAGTCCAAAGTTTTGGCGATATGATTAATAATTAATCAGTGTGTATCGCTGTTTTGTCCCAACTCCTTGTCTCCAGAGAATGGGTGAAACTAAATATTCGCCACCCTCCCAACAATGTATGTAATTAGGGATTTCGTGAAATCCCTGAAATTTTCAGGGATTTCACAAAATCCCTGTTTCACTTAGGGATTTCATGAAATCCCTAAAATCTCTAGGGATTTTGCATAATCACTGAAAAAAGCAGTGCCATTTTACAGAACTTCACTGGTCACATTTCACTGAGATTCATTTGATAATGATTCTTTGATAGACATTTAAGCTTGCAAATTATATACTTTCTCTAATTATTTTACAATTGCAAGTACATGGTATTCTGATGAATAATTCAAGCTTAACAAAACCATTGGTTGGCGATTGGTCACCAACTGGTCGGTGACCAATCGTTGACCAGTCAGGTGTGAGTTTGACTGTTAGGATGAGTGTTCGGGTGAGAGTTAGGATAAGTGTGTGAGTTAGCGTGAGTGTGATGATGGGAGTCAGGATGGGTGTTCAGGTGAGTGAGATGGTGGAAGTTAGGGTGAGTGTGAGGGTGGGAGTCAGGGTAGGTGTGAGAGTGAGTGTGTGTGTGAGTTAGAGTGAGTGTGAGGGTGGGTATTAGGGTGAGTGTTTGGGTGGGAGTCAGGGTAGGTGATAGTATGAGTCAAGGTATATGTTAGGATGAGTGTGAGGGTGGGAGTTATGTTGAGTGGGAGGGTGGGTATTATGGTGAGTGTGAGCTGGGAGTTAGAGTAGGTGCTGGGACAAGTGTGAGGGTGGAGGGAGTTAGGGTAAGTGTGGGAGTTGTAAAAGTATGTCTGAACACTTTGACTTCTGGATACTGAATGCTTTATTCACCGTCCAGTGTCCTGAACCGGCGGCATCCTTTGTCATGACGTCATCTCATTAACATATTCCTTTGTTCTTCCACCCGTGCCCGGATGCCTTTATGCATATATTACTGGAGTTAGTGGTATACGGGTAATGCAGTACCTCGGATACCTTAGGTGCTAAAATACCTCTGGGAGTTTAACGGCCCTGCCTTGCAAAGTTGTAAACCACTGCCTTGTGGTACAAGTTATGGTTCTTGATAGAATCAAAGGCTAAGGGAGCAAACCCTAACAGAAAACCATGTTATCATTAAGGGCGGTGATGAATGCAACTCCCAACATCTCCCAACCAGCCACTGCAGGGACAAATAGTTTTGCGCCTCTCTTGACATGTCCTTGCCGTTGTGAGACCTCTATTTGCTCCCCGAGAGAGTGCCACTAGTAACTTGCAAAAGCCAGCAGCACTTCAACACTCTGCAAGCAGCTTTTATGGGATGTACAACCGCACAAAGCGGCAGTTAAGTAATGAAGGCAGTCTTTGTTGCATTGCGACTGGCAGAATGATGATGATGATGATGATGATGACAGGAGTTAGGGTGAGTGTTAGGGTGAGTATGATGGTGGGATTTAGGGTGAATGTCAGTGAGTTAGTCAGGGTGAGTGTGATGCTGGCAGTCAAGGTGGGTATTAGGGTGAGTGTGAGAGTGGAAGTTAGGGAGAGTATTAGGGTGTGTGTCAGGGTAGGTGCTAGGATGAGTGTGAGGGTGTGAGTTTGGTCAAGCATTAGGGTGAATGTGATGGTGGGAATCAGATGTTATGGTCACCGAGTGGTCATCAAGCAGTCACAACTGTGCTAGGGTCACTGAACCGGCTGCCAACTAAAATGCACCCACTGAGTGTGCAATCGATCAGCAACCATTGCACTGCCAAACTCACTGTACATTGTAATGTATTCGATGTAATTGCTAGCGTTGGCAGATTTGTTAAATAATGCAAAATATTTATTTTTGTTTGTTTGTTGTTGTTTTATGTCCTAGCAAAATCTAAGGTCATATCAGGATGGGTACCGACTTGTGACAGGACGCACTCATGGTGATTTTATAGTGCTCCCCCACTGGGAAATCATGCCACCGGCACCATGACCCGATATCCCACTCAGTCACATTATCCTGACACTGAGCTAACCAGCCCTTGCCCTATCCTAATAATGCCGAGCACCAGGCTAGGAAGCGACAAGTATAAATTTGTAAGTCATTGGTTTGACTCAACCGGGAACTGAACTCGCAAACTCCCAATCTTCCGCATGTGAGGCCTGTGCTCTACCGATTCGGCCACCGCGCCTGGTAAAATATTTTTTTGTTAAATGTGCATGTCATTATGAAAATGGGTAATTCATAACGTGGCAATGAGTACCATACACTCCTGATTATGAACTTACACTGATGCCACCACCCAGCGTTATTCATATTCATTAATACGGGCGCTCACTGTGTTTGAACCCAGACATGCAACTACTGCTACCACTTAGCACTATTATACTCCACCATGCTCTTACGTCACAACCGCCTCCCGGGTTCAAACGGTTACTTGCCACCTGGACATGAAAACATGAAGTCAGCCCATTCTACAGTATTTGGTATTTGATTCAAAGCCCCAACCTACCGAAATACCTAAATGAAGTAACAAAAGCAGCAAGAAGTTGGGAGTGAGGATGTTCAAACCCCACTGGTAAACACCAGAGGTTACCCACGTTCAGTTATTGCAAAACCTCTGGCAACAGGCCAATATGCTCATTATGATGGTGCCACCTAGAATTATTATTATACATTAATACCACTTTGAACCCAGACCTGTATCTACTGCCACCATCCAGCGCTACTTTACTCCTCCAGCCTTTGATGTGTCAACTGCCTCCCAGGTTCAAATGGTAACTCGCTGCCTGGACACAAATCAGTGAGGTGAGGCCATTCTAAAATTGTTGTTGTTGGATTCAAACCTAGAATATATATGAGGAAACAGATTCAACACCAACACACATCGAAAGGACTTTTATTGGTCACCTGAACATGGTGATTAAGGTATCCTTGCATGCATAGATGCATTGGAGACCAGGCTGATGTCCATTAACCTGCTCTGTAGCCAGCCATTAGAAATCATGCTAAATGGAAGCTGCGAAGCATGCTGTGAGGAACATACAGTTTCAGCTTCAGCAATGCCACAGGACCAATACCACATCAGTAACTGCTCCAACACTCGAATGCATTCACCCAGCCGCCATGACATCATGCCTGCTGATATGAAGGAACATACTAACAACACATGATATGGACATAGGAAATCATCATCAACCTCATTCGGAACACGATCACAGGGACATGATCAACCAACTATTGGCCACTGCTGGATCAACCTGCTGTTCAAACCAAGAGAGGTAGACAATTGTTTATGCCTAGAACTTTCACGATGGTGGCAAATGTAAGGGTAAAAGTTAGCCTTGGGAAAAGTACTTGGCTTGAATATTTCTGCGTCTTATTCCATGTATGTCAGGATCTGACCATCCCATGCAGTTGGACCAATCCTATCTGTGAAGACCAGAAGTAGTTAGCCACCATGGATACACTTGCATCATGTGGTCAGAGTGTATGTTCACAATGATGGAAGATGGTAGACTTCGTAGAGGTTGGGAAGACATTTACACTTTAAAGGATGTCCAACAAAACATTGCAGCATTTTCAGGAGAATGACCAGCAGCCTTGCCAAAAACACTGCATAATGGAGGAAGTGTTGCACTGTCGACTGGAAGCTTGCCAACTACACAGACACCCGTTAACCTCTTGACCATTGATATTGATACTGTCACTTGTTGCTTTCCTGTATCTATAACCCCATCGTTCACCTGCCCCCTCCCCCACATCCTCTGCCATCTGGTCCGGCTGTCAGTTCTGACACCAACTGACTCCTGCAGCCAAATTCACCATATATTTTAATGGATTCGATATAATATTGCTCCTGTTGAAAGCTTTGTTAAATACTGCAAAATATTTATTTCATAGTAGTATGAAGATGATTTTTTATCTATAATTAAATAATGTGTTACAATTATAAGCTACACATAGATTAGTGCTTAGAATACAGCTTAGTATTATCATTTATGTGTAGATTTTGGACAAGAATGCTTTTCAATAAATTGTTATTTTATAATGAGTAGTGATAATCATTTATGGTGTACAAAATGTGTATAATAAGTGATGAATAAAGTTCATTGCAAAATATTGTGCATTATTATAATAATCTGCACATAAATTAGTGCCTAAGCCTACTGCTGCCTGTTTTGTTTGATTCCTAGTGTGGATGACATGGTACTCAAGGTGTAGTAAACCACATTCAGGGATTTTGCAAAATAACTGGAGCATCATTTCAGTGATTACGCCAAATCCCTGGACATTTCAGGGATTTCATGAAATCCCTAAGTGAAACAGGGATTTCACGAAATCTCTGAAAGTTTTAGGGATTTCGCAAAATCCCTTATTACAAAATCTTACTGTTAAAAATTCACATCTCACTTTGGATAGTTGATTGATTTATTGTGGGGTTTTGCATCCTAGCAACATCTGATGCTATATCAGGAAATGCGTTGACTCATGACAGTGCACATTCATGATGTGTTGGTTGATAGTGCTGCCCCCATTAGCGTAAATACCCAACTCAGTCATGTTATCCTGGCAATGGGCCAATCTGTCCATATCCTATCTTAGGAATGTCAAGCCGCAGGCAAGGCAGCCACCAAAAGCACTGATGTTGATATGCCTTTGGTTTATTTAACTCAGCAGGGGATCGTACCCAGGACCTCCGGGACAGCTTGCGGAAGCTCTACCACTAGGCCTTCCTGTCCGCTTCTGGAATAGAATGGTCCGCAACTCCGCAACTCATTACTAAATTTCTGAGAGAAACTGGTTTATACCAAAGGTTCATCGTCTATTTTTAACTTGAAAAGTCTTCTACTGTTGATTTTACTGTCATTGCTTTGACTCGACCAGCATTCGAACCCTTTGGTTTCGAATCCCACGATCTACCAAAATGCAAAACGGTCACTCAACTCATTTGGTCATCGCGTCTGGTCAGCTGAACTGAAGATGGTGCGTCTAAATTATGCGCACGGCTTGACCAATCAGCAGGTCGCTGGTTGCTGGTCGCTGGTCGGTGGGACCTGCATTGGCTCCTCCCAAATGGTGCGCATTACCCGCATTGATTCTTGACCTGAGTCTCAGATAAAACCGATTTAGAACCAAATTGAACGCAGCTGAATTGTCCAGCAATGACCATTCGTTGTGGCTGGCCTTCCTATTGATCCCTTAATGTGAGAATTTATATCAACCCATCCACCCCAACCCGCTACGCCCCCCCCCCTTCAACCCCCTTCTGCTACCCCTGCTACCCACAAACTAGCCACGTCCACCCGCTCACCCCCTCATCCCATCACCCCCTCATCCCCTCACCCCTCATCCCCTCATCCCCTTACCCCCCACCCCCTCACCCCCTCATCCCCTCACCCCCTCAGCCCGTCACTCCCTCATCCCCTCACCCCCACAATTTCTCACCCCCTCACCCCCCTCACCCCCTCACCCTCATCCCCTCTCCCCTCACCCCCTCATCCCCTCACCCTTCACCCCTCATCCCCTCACTCCCTCTCCCCCTCATCCCCCCTCCCCTCCCCCTCACCCCCTCACACCCTCATCACACCCCCTCCTCAACCCCGCAACCTATCTCCTGTTCGTTGTGTGTAGTGTCTTGTTATACTACTGCCCTAAGTGGACGGAATGGCCAAATGAGTTGAGCGTCCGTCTCCAGATTTGGTAGATCGTGGGATACGAACGCATGGGTTCGAACCCTGGTCAAGTCAAGCCAATTGACACCTGTCGCTACTTAGCCAAGCGTTCAGCATTAATACGATTGTGTAAGGACTGGTTAGCTCAGCGTCTGCAAAATGTGACTGAGTGGGACATCGGGTCATGGTGCTGGTGGCCTGATTTCTCAGTGGGGCAGCACTATAAATGTGCCATGAGTTTGCACTGTCACACGTTGATACCCGTCCAACTATGACCTCAAATGTTGCCAGGATGTACAATTCCAACAACCAACAAACCCACCCCTCCTACCCGCACACTAATTCCGTCCACCACTCCCACCCCCTCCTCCACCTCCAGCCCCTCCCCCACCCCCTCCTCCTCCTCCACCCCCTCACCCACGCCCTCCTCCATCCCCAATCCCCTCTTAACCGTGACTTCCTTTCTTTGTCTGCAGTTGTTTGTTTTTGGGGACTTTTCAGTTGTATTTGTGCGCTGAAGGCTGCAAAACTGCAGCACTGTATGGGCACCGCTGAAAGCGGTCCCATGTGCTCAGGAGTTGGCTTCTGATGGGTAGTGGTGAGAGAAAGTCGGAGGGGGGGGGGGAGGAACGAAAAAGGCAGCCCAAGAGCCCAACCACAGTCCTCTGAGAGGGCTGGGGGAGGCTGGGTGGTTGGTGTAGTTTTACACCCCAGTAAGACCCTAGGTCATACCAGGATGTGCATCGACTTGTGACAGCACACACTCATGGCAACTTTATAGTGCTGCCCCACTGGGAAATCAAGCCGCCGGCACCATGAGTATTGTTATACTACTGCCCTCAGCGTGCAACCCCCCCCCCCCACCCACCTCCACGTGGAGCAGCAAGCACTATATAGTTGCCATGACTGCGCACTGTGACAAGTCGGTACCCCTCCTGATGTGATCTTAGATGTTGCTAGGACATAAAACACACACACACTCATTACCTTATTGTTGTTGTAGTCGTGCCCCTTAGTTTAACACAGCAGGGACCGGACGTGGGTGGGAGGGGGGGGGGGTCACTAGGAGCACTGGCGGTCCATACCTATCTATGTATCCTTTTCTACATCTCCTTTTATCCCCTTGTAACCCTTCCTGGTAACCCTTCCTTGTAGCCCCTTGTAGCCCCTTCTTGTATCCTCTTCTTGTACCCTCTTCTTGTATCCTCTTCTTGTATCCTCTTCTTGTATCCCCTTCTTGTATCCTCTTCTTGTAGCCCCTTCTTGTAACCCTTCCTTGTAGCCCTTCCTTGTAGCCCCTTCCTTGTAGCCCCTTCTCGTAGCCCCTTCCTGTAGCCCTTTTTTGTAGCCCTTTCCTGTAACCACGTCTTCTAGCCCTTTCTTGTATCCATGTCGTGTAGTGCTGTATTGTAGCCCTTTCTTGTTGCCCTTTCTCGCCATCCTGGTATGACCTTAGATGTTGCTAGGATGTAAAACAACAACAACACTGTTGCCCTTTCTTGTAGCCACGTCTTGTTGCCCTTTCTTGTAGCCCTTACTTTTCCTTTCTTGTAGAGCTTTCTTGTAGCCATTTCTTGTAGCCATCTCTTGTAGCCCTTTCTTGTACCCCTTTCTTGTAGCCATGTCTCTTAGCCATTTCTTGTAGCCATTTCTTGTAGCCATTTCTTGTAGCTATTACTTGTAGCCATGTCTTGTAGCCATTTCTTGTAGCTATTTCTTGTAGCCATATCTTGTAGCCATGTCTTGTAGCCATTTCTTGTAGCCATGTCTTGTAGCCCTTTCTTGTACCCCTTTCTTGTAGCCCTTACTTCTAGCCATTTCTTGTATCCATTTCTTGTAGCCCTTTCTTGTAGCCCTTTCTTGTAGCCTTTTCTTGTCCTTATTTGATGTCCTTTCTTGAAACCCTTTCTAACCATGTGGTCCAGATACTGACTGAGGAAACTTGCTTATACCTTCCAACCAAAGTAGTTCTTACTACGTCCTTGAAAATGTTGCTGAACGGGCTCAAACTGTGTGCGAACAGAGTGAACGTAGTAGCAATGTTTTACTAACTTGTTATGAATTGCATGGACGGGCAAGGACGGAAGGGTGCTCCACAACTTTGAGGATGCTCAAAATTTTCGGCGGCCACGTTTTACCCCGTTTTAGAACGGTGTTGGACGTCTTGAGAACTAGTTTGGTGTGATATTTATATGTTTAGTAATACATGTTAAAGTGCCTGTCAGACCTTACCGGATTTAGCAACGGACATACCCAGACAAAGAATTTTCTAGTCTGGTGGTGTTCGGTATCAAAATGTATAGAAATGTGTCGAAATGTTGCGCTATTGGGTGAAAGGCCACCAGACGAAATGAAAGCTAAACGGACATGGAACGGTGAACCGAAGTGCGAAAACCGAATGTCAAACAGACGGACCGAACATGAACTGGACACGTGCTGGACTGTTTATGTCACGTGACAGATGCGCCGAATACATATCAAAAGCTGGCGGACCGAATTCCTGTCAACAGACTATTCAGGAAGCTAAACGGAGATGTTACGGGTGGTTACCGGACATGAACCGGACAAAACGGACTAAACAAACTGAAACCGGACAACAACCATGCACATCAGTCTGGTGGCATCCATTCCAAGTTTTGTGCACGTTAAAAAATTGCCACCATACATGCCGGACACCACCGGACAGAGAACGGAAAAGCCGGATGATGACCGTATATACAGGACATTGACGTATTTCACCGGACTGTGTCCAGTTTCTTTCCGCTTCCCCAATCAGGTAAGGTGTGACTGGGCCTTTAGACATTTACCTGATGGCCCTTTAATGGGAATATGCCAGACAAGTGAATGTACACATCCTTTAATATATTGTAGTACAAATTTGATAGAAACAAACAAATATACGCACTATTTTCTTAGTCACAAGTTCTTGCACTGACAGTAATTTGGCCACAGTGTAAACAAATGTGAGAGTTGACACTCTGCTATTACTAGGACTCACTGGATATGAAGTGAGTTGCTGGCTAATATAAAATACTTAATTATAACTTAATGGGAAACTTTGAGGAGTATCCTAAACATTAACTTGAGTGAAATAACCAACACTACCTGTAATTGCAAATATTATCCTAAAGGGCCTGTCACACTATGATGTATAGCCTTAGTGTATGCCAATGTATGTGATTTTCGACCAACACGTCGGAGTACATTGTCATACATTATGTATACATTGGGCATACATCAGGTATTTTCAGGGTACCTCATTATCCGTTGTCTTACATCACCATGCATCGAGGTTCCGAAAAATGCTTGTGCATGCTCAAAATTCCCAACGTGTAGCGACATGTGGCTAGTATGTTAAACATAGGCTGCATGTATGTTCAAGATATGTTGGCATATGTTGGGAGTATGTTAGGGATACATTGGTATACGTTGCTGCATTTTAGCCATACGTTCAGCCGGTGGGAACATGCAGGCCGCTTACAGTCCGCATACTGCCAATGGATGCATTACATACCCCTAACGTACTTCGAACATATGCCTGCCGTATCTTCAGCATATTTAACGTATATGCCATACTTCTACCGATGGAGTAACGTATGTAACATTGGTCAGCGTTCTGTGAGCATATGCAAGCATTTTGCGAACAGATTGCAAACAGATTGCAAACTTTTTGCAAGGCACATGAATGCTCTCATACGCTAGCAATAGGTCAGAGATACATTATGCATATGTTACGTACGTTGTGTGTATGTTGTATGTACATTGTGTATATGCCAATTTATCCCCCGCCGCTGAAATGTTTGATGAATGCAGACATACTGGCAAATCTTTTAACGTTTAGCACACGCTGATGCCTTACGTCATAGTGTGACAGGGCCTTAAACAACTATGGCAGGCATAAGTAGTACTCACTGTACTACTGTTAAAATGTTGAAACTTTGGATGCCGCCCCCCCACCATCCACTGCCCACCTAAATACCCTATGCAAATTGTGAATTTCACCAAAAATATCACCGCGCTTGTAGGTGCGTAGTCCGATGGTTTTAAATTTCTGTCACATTTCTGAGATAAAAATATTGAACTGATTGTACACATTTTACTTTAGTTTGATGTAACTTTTATTTTAAATGGCCAAATTTTGAGATATTTGAAATATAAACATGTCAAGTTAATTTTGGCAAGCATTTAAAAAACTCAGACACCATAGGCTTCTGCAGGAACAGGTTCTTATAAATGGTGTCAGTATTCCCTTCTATGTGGCTATACATGATCAATAAGTGCATTAGTATATGATGCGCGAAAAGGAAGAAGACAAGGCCGGGGTGGAAATAAGGCGTTTTATTTACGCCTCAGAGCATACAGAGGAACAGGCTCAGAAGGAGCAACAGTGTAATTAAATAAGGAATAATGGAAGAAAGTACAAAGGCTCAACAGTGTAAGTAAAGAAGCAATAAATGGAAGAAAGTAGAAAGGCTCATGAGGAGCAGGGTAATAAATGTAAGGTTGAGTTCATCAAGTGTCAGTGGAGTGAGGGGGTGCTGAGGAGCCCTCCACCGCTGGAGGAGAAGAGTGTGTAAGGAGTGTAGGGTGGGTGGGTGGTGGAAAAGGCAGAGAGCTGGGAGACGGCAGGAGGGCGAGTGCCTGAGGGAGGCCGGCGGGCGACCTTATAAGGGAAGGGGGAGGGGCGACAGCGGGTGAGGTGTGAATGCTGCCGGCCCGGGGGAGGGCGAGAGGTGGCGAGCAGCGGGCGTCGGGTGAGGCGCGAGTGCTGCGCGACAGGGGGGGCGGGGGGAGGTGGGGGCGCGCCGCGCCGTCTGCCGAGGTGAGAAAGCAGCGCGACGGCGCGGGGCGGGGGAGGGTCTCTTCCTCTCCTCGCATCAAAAGCAATGCTTCGCATTGCGACCAAGTTAAATATGTAAAATGAAGTCTAATTATTTGTTTTGGATTTGAAAATTTGATGCTTTATCAGACTATGCAGCTTTAGCAAAATTATTGAAAGTTTCACCGCACTGAAAAAAAAAGATTACATTTAACAAAAAAAAAAAAAATTTTAAACGAAGAAATTTGTGTCCAAAGTGGACAGTCTGCTTTTACCGCCACCACAACTCAAGAAAAAACCCAACCTAATTCCAACAATAAAAACCTTTTTTTTTAAACCACCCCGTCGATATAGCCAGGAAACGGAAGAGAGCAATTGACTAACAAGCGAAAACCCCCGCCCCCCCAAAAGAAAAATTAAAATTAAAATTAGGATTCCTCACCACACCTAGCTCCCGTAGTTAAGTAGCCCACTGTGACCTCGGGGACTTCTGAACGCCCCCGGGGGGTCCATAGATGCAGTTTACGAATGCTTCATTGGCACCCCCCTACCCCCCCCCCCCGCACTCCCCCTGGCACACAACCCGAAGATCCAATGGTGGTCTGCAGTGGCTGGCAGCTGCACAGCGAATCCACGTACGTCACTAACAATTCGCACACTTTCTGGGCATTCTCTGACGCAAAGTCAGGGATCCTTATTTACCATGAGCATATATTCTCTTTTATTTTGTGTGAACAATATTATCTTTTGCGGGTTTAACCAAATATGTTATTGGCAAAGAAAGACAGGATAAAAGCTTATGTATGGCTTTCAAACCTTGCCCTGGCGCCATTTTTTGTTCATGCAATGGTTTGTTAGTAAGAGAAAGAAAAGTGAAAAAGGATGCTGTTGTTTGGTGGCGCCACCTAGCGCCCGTCACCTTTAACCTCTGTACCGTGGGAACTGCAATCGCTTCGCGAAGTGTTAATCTGCTGCCTGGATTCAGATGGATCTGGGCAGAAGTAATATTATATTAGAGTGGCTAGATAGAGTGTATTGAATATGCAAATAAGTGCACCCATGTGCACAGTTATACCCCAGTCACACGAGAGCCAGCGTCCACCTCTGACTTCCTTATGACCAAAAGGTTGCCAACGTCCCAGCGTCCCACTCGATAGATTAATTCAAATCATGCCGACCTCGCACCGATCCGGCGCGGACTGGTCACGCAGGGTCAGCAACAGGTCGGCAACCGCTTTGTCTGTGTAAAAGCTGGGTGTCGCTTTGGTTTTTGTCGTCCGCTCATGACCTGGCAGCGACCGCTCACGACCTGGTGCCGACCTGGCATTGACCTGCCGCCGAATACATGGTGAGCAAGACATTGCATGTGTTGGTGCTGCTAGGTCAGAGCCAGGTCGCCAACCAATGGTGACCCGGCGCTGACAGCACTGGTCACAAGGAGGTTGCAAGTGCAACAGCTGCGTCCTCCTTGCGATTAAAATTTCCAAAATGGTCGCCGGGAGGTCGGTGACCTCATGGCGCCACCAAGAAAGTATGGCATAAAGCGGTCGAAAGGAGGACGTATGGATGACATGAATTGATCATAAGCGAACGCAGGCCTCGTGTAACTGGGGTATCAGTCCTGTCACAGTCTACAACATGGCCAAAGAAAGTGCTACACCGAATGGGATGGCCGAATTAGTTGAGCGTCCGCCTCCTGTTTTGGGAGATCGGGGGATCCAAGCCCATAGGTTCATGGGTGTGAACCCATGTCGAGTCAAACCAATGACTTTAGAATTGATACTTGTCGCTTCCTAGTCTGGCACTCGGCATTAATAGGATATGGCAAGGACTGGTTAGCTCAGTGCCAGGATAATGTGACTGAGTGGGATATCAGGTCATGGTGCCAGCGACCTGATTTCCCAGTGAGGCAGCACTATAAAGTCGCCATGCGTGTGCACTGTCACAATTCGGTACCCTTCCTGATATGACCGTAGATGTTTCTGGGGCGTAAAACAACAAACAAACAGACAAACAGAAACAAGAAAATGCTATTAAGGTTTTATTTTATTTACTGTTTGTTTGTTGTTGTTTTTTGTCCTAGCAACATCTAAGGTCATATTAGGATGAGTATTGACTTGTGACAGTGCGCACTGTGACAATAGGTGGCATGAACGTCAACAATCTTAGATATGCCGATGACAGTGTAATACTAGCAGACAGTGAGAAAAACCTACAAGATATAGTGAATAGAATCAATAAAGCTGGAATACTATTCAACATGAAGATGAATGCCAGGAAGACCAAAACAATGGTTATAAGTAAAAAGACAGATAAACCAAATGTCAATATAACCATAGATGGCACAAACATAGAACAAGTATCCGAATTCATATATCTCGGACAAAAGATTACAAATGATGGGAGATGTGAGGAAGAAATTAAAAGAAGGATAACAATAGCCCGAACAACATTCTCCAAAATGTATAGAGTGTTAACATCAAGTAAGATATTAATACAAACAAGGAAGCGTATTCTTCAGTGTTATGTGTGGTCTACTCTAATGTATGGGGCAGAGACATGGACAATCTCTAAGAAAATGTACAAACGTTTAGCAGCATTTGAGATGTGGACTTATCGAAGGATGATGAAAATATCATGGACAAAGAAGATCACCAACAAAGAAGTTCTCAAAAAAATTAAAAATAAGAAAAGCTTGTTTGCCACTATACAGACAAAGAAACTTATTTATTTTGGCCACATCATTCGTCAGAGTTCAATATACCGTACATTGTTGGAAGGGAAGGTGAATGGCAGCAGAGGGAGAGGGAGACCAAGAACATCATGGTTTACAAATATTTCACAGTGGACAGGCTTGAATTATTCACAGTCTATCAGAACAGCACAACATCGGGACAAGTGGAGAACCATTGCATCCAACCCTCGACTAGAGGACGGAACTATTGATTGATTGAGTGGTACATGGATCTGGTATGGCATACCACCTGACCATTATCTCCAATCAGCAACAAGCATTTCTAGTTCCACCAATGAACAGTAAGCATTCTGGGGTCACCATGGCTACTGTGATCTCGCCACCACCACCATGCGGTGTGGCTGCTTGGCCTGCACCTGCCTGAGCTGTGTGTGTGGTGATCCGTGACTAACAGTTGGGGGGGAGGGGGTAGTGAGTAGAGCTCTTGAGGCTCCTTACACACTATCACCAGTGCCTCATTCACACTATCTACCTAATACACAATGAGTATTGACCACAAGTAAAGAGTCACCAGCAACTACATAAATACATGCATGCACCCGGCCCTCTACATCATTTACATTAATAGACCATTTGTACTCCTTTATAGACCATTTGCATTCCCCACCAATGCGCCCCATCGGAATATTTTACAAAGTGTTCATGACTGCTTTATGTCACAAGTCGGTATGGCCTTAACTACTAAGGCAAGAATAAAATATGTTCACCCAATAAAGAAATTTAGAGATACAAGTTCATAGACCACATCAAAACTAAATGAAGTAGGGCAGTTTAACAGTTAAGTGTGGCAATATGGAGTTGACAGCTATTCATTTCTTATGAACAGATGTTTTTATGTTGCTGCTACCGGTGGTTGGGGGTTGGGGGTTGGGGGGGGGGTAAATGGACACTTTATTGGGGAATTACAAAAGACATGCAATCACTGAGAGAAAAGAATATATGTACATCACCCACTCCCACGCAAACGCATGGATGCGTTTAATCAAGATTTCATCGTCAATAATGTTGCAAAAATAATTTAACTATTGTATCAGTTGCACAAAAAAATCAACATTCAAATTTCTAGTCGTATTACAATTGTTTGCTGTATTTCAAACCGTGGTAGTATATATATAAAGTATATATGTGCTCTATAATCTATTATGGGAATATAAACAAGGACACTATGATTTTTGGTTATTTTTGTATTGTTATTTGCGAACCACGGCTAGTGTATGCCAGTGATTAGTTCCAGGTTTGGCCACACCGGCGCCACTTGTCAGGGGCTCGGACCACTTATAAGCCAGCTGTGTCTGGTCGTTATCGCCTCCAGACCCACTCGGACGGTCAATTTTATATATGTGTTTATGCACACACACACATATATAGGCTATATCATGAATTATGGGAGTGTAAACAAAAGGATGGGCCATCTTGCAATTACATAATGACAGTGTATGCTGGAGTTGGCGATACATACATATATATTTATTTATTTATATACTCGACATCATGAGGAAATCGGGTAAGAGTGCTGGCTCGGTTCCTGTGCGGAAGGTAAGTTGGGAGTTAGAGTTCGAGCCGAGTCAAGCTAATGACTTACAACATCTATTCTTCTTGCTACCTAGCCTGGCGCTCAGCATCAACAGGATAGGGCAAGGATCAGGATAATGTGACTGAGTGGGATATTAGGTCATGGTTCTGGCAGTATGGCTTCCCATTAGGGCAGCACTATAAAGTCGCCATGAGTTTGCACAGTCAGAAGTCAGTGCCCGTCCTGATATGACGCTATGTGTTGCAAGGACCTAAAACCCCCAACATACAATCCCAATTAAGTGGGTAGATCAGCACAGATACTGTTCAGAGACACCGTAGACAGATGGGTTCCGAATGGATTAAAGATGGAGTAACCGGAAGTGCAACCGGAAGTTCAATCGGAAGTTCAACCGGAAGTACAATTTTAACAGTCTCTGCAATGGCCAACCCCTAAAGCTGAGATTCCATATACATGGTATGCAGCATGTGGCAGCGAATGCGAATGTGGCATGTGGCATTAAATACCCTTGAAGTGATTTCCTGTATTTCTTGCTACAAATTTGTGAAGGAAAGTCAAAGTTGCTGGTTTCTCTATGGGAAATGGAGCAGCATTCGTACTCGCATTCGCATTCGCATTCGCATTCGATTTTGCATTGATCAGTCCATGTAGCGATCCACTTGCCGCATTTGCATAATTTGCATTTGAATTCGGACATATGGAAGCTCCACTGTGCCTTGACATGCTTTTCCATTTTTGTCGCATTCGCATTCGCATATCGCATTCGCATACCACAGACCGCATATGAGACTGCCTCAAAAGGTGCTAAGCAATATGGGACAAAACTTTGTCCATTGTAATGATCAACATACTATCTACTTATGCATTTGCTCAGGATAAACTGATTTGTTTTTTACATGGTGTTTCATAATCACAATAGAATACATATTGATTTGAAGCAAATGTCCTTGTGTTTTCAGTGTAACCGTTTCTGTGCTGTTTTGTGTCAATCGTTACCATGGACAAAAAAAACGCAGAGCTATCACCTTTTGAGACAGGATCATATGCGTGTGCATAAATATGAAGAGCTCAGGGGCAAAAACCACGCAAACACCAATCCAAAAATTGAGACAAACATTGGAATTAAACTTACAAAATAAAAAAATAAAATTACATTCCTACTTTTAGGGCCTTTGCTCCAGAATCATGCCATCACCACAGAAGTGGAATTACTCAGAATTAAAATTATTTTCAGGTCAAAATCTTTTTATTATAATTGCATTTTTTAATTGGTGTGTATGGGGTTTTGCGTCTGAACTCTTTATATGTATGTAATTATGTATGCAAGACGGAAGGAAAGACAAACAAGGTTGTGGGATGGAAAACTGTATTCTCTGGCAAGGCGGGAGGCATGACCCGGATATTTGAATAGGCCACATTTGACTAAAGTGTGTCGATTTTATGGCACTGTGCCAACAATTTTACACTGCAAACAGCATGAATGACCTCTTTACTCAAATAAAACAAGAAAACATTTGAGCCTTTTTGAGGACAGCTGGTCTGTACCACACCTCATGTAGTTCATTAAAACAATTTTCATCAATTAATTCTTTCATCTATTTTATTTACGTTGACCACACATTATATGAATGTGAGCTTTTCCAAATTCATAAATGTCTATTGACACATAATTGATTGTATGGTTTTACTTTATATGTAAAGGTGATGGTTGAATAAAAAACAAACAATTCTCGCCGTGAATATGGCATATGCAGCCGACAAGGCCTAAAGAAACCACTAATCAATCAATCGTTGAATAGGCCAGGTGGCAGCACCAGGTGAGGCAGAAGGCTTGGACAGTTGCTTGAATAGCTGAGTGTCAGTAGTTGTGTAGTGTCATTTTGGTTCATGGATAATCAGTTTATGGATAATTATACTTGTATAATTGCTAATACAACATATATATATATTTAAACATGTGCCGTTTGTTTCACTGATGGCATCCTACTTCTTCGGCCTGTAAGCCAAAGTCACACCACCAACCAACGCACAGGTTGCGAGCCAAGGTGTGTATATATATATATATATATATATATATATATAAACAATCGAACAGGAAATGAGAAGCAAAAGGCTACACTTGGTTTGGATTGAGTTTATTTTCTCTGGCAGGAAAATATATGCCCTATCAATAACAATTTTGAAGTGAGAGCTGGGAGACCGTTGGAGTCAGTTCCCGGGAATGAGGAAGCAGAGAGTTCCCGGTTACAGGGTGGGGGGGGGGGGGCTGCTGAGAATAAGGGGTGTTGGGAAGCGAGAGGTGCCCAGACAGGAGCACCGAAAAACATTAGGGACTATTCTTTATTTATATTCAGAGAATATAGTTTTGAAAGTGAGCAGAGTGACAGTTGGCTCATGGCGTATAGGAGGCAGGGGAGGAGAGAATGCCCTCTCTGCAGTGAATAATATGGAAGTTAAGGTGGTTAGAGAGAAACATTAAGGGGCTGCCGTTATTTATATCCACATAATAAATTACATAGCACATATATATTCTGAGATTGGAATAAAGAAACTTACGCTTGTGCCCGGTAAGCTTTTATGAGCCTAGCGGCCTTTTCTCATTCGCTGGTCAGATTTTGTTTATAAGTATAATTATGGAGTAATCAGTTTAAACATGGCTCACTGCTATTTACTGGGTTTTATAACTGAGAACAGTCCTTAGGGCTGTTTAGCTAAACTGGAAGTATTAGTGCATCCAGACATGCGCACTTTTAATTAGGGCACCGGAAGTACTCGAGGGCCCACATCTTTAAAGGTCTACAAACAGGACCGATACAACTGTCGTGGATGGTGATGAAATTTTAAGTCTTTTAATGCTTACAATTACATACGTACAGGCAATGCACTAACACATACATACACAGATTCAACGACCATACAGCGCGTAGCTTGTACAGGATCATGGTCACGACAACCAGTGTTGTGGGGGTGATGAAAATGGGAAATATTGTGCCTAGAGTGGGACTCGAACACACATCTCTTTGCATTCCGGGCCAGTGTGCTAACAATTACACCACCTAGGCTCCCTGATATCACCACACTACCCACACCTACCTGTGTATGTGGTTAATTGCCTGAGAGGTCAGTGCAGACTACTACACTACTTTAACTATTGCTTTAAAGGACAACAAACTTGTGATGATATCAGGGAGCCTTGGTGGCGAAATGGTTAGCCCACTAGCCCGGTGTTGCAGTTTCCGCGGCACACCAGTTTGCGAGGGACACATCGCTTCTGCGCATGCGTCAAAATCGAACAGCATCGTCACTAACCTTATGAATTTAATATAATGTTTTTGGTAAAGATGTTTTCTATATGTGTACCAACCGATTTGTTTCTACGTGGTGTGGTTTTAGAGATATTTCACTTTTTCTGTATTTTATGCATGAAGATTGCTCAAGACCATTGACAATGCCTTGAGTTTGACGGTACGCGCAGTGCAAAACATTAGTTTGATTCAAAATTAATAGAAATGCAGAAGCCTAACCTTATACATTTAATATAATCTATTCCTTGAATATGTTTTCTATATGTGTTCGCAATATTTTCTATTTTCATCACCCGCACACAACATTAAAAACAAGTGAGTGTCGGTCATAATATTATTATTACCTTACATGATGTAAAACACTAACCCTCTATGCATGTGTGAGCAGGGTGGGGGAAGGTGAGTATGGAGGTGGTGGTTGGTTGTTGGAGCTTTACGTCCTGGCAACATGTAAGGTCATATCAAGACGGGTACCGACTTGTAACAGTGCACGCTCATGGTGACTTTATAGTTCTTCCCCACTGGGAAATCTTGCCTACTGCCAGCACCATGACCTGATATCCCACTCAGTCACATTATCCTGACACTGAGCTAACCAGTCCTTGTCCTATCCTATTAATGCCAAGTGCCAAACTAGGAAGCAACAAGTATCAATTTTATATAAGTCATTGGGTTTGACTCGACTGGGAACCGAACTCCCGACCTTCCGACGTTCCGCACGCGAGGCCTGCCCTCTACGGCGCCCGGTCGGGAGATGGTGGGAGAGTAGGGCAGAAGTGCTGCCATGTTGACCTGCATGTTAAGGATAATTGCCGCTAGGTGGGGTAAACTGATGCAGACATTGCCTCTCTCATGTTGCCTTTGTGCACTGACTGAATAATGCAGTGTGAACGCCCGCCGTCTCTTTCCCCGGAGAACTGTTCTCCATAACGAGGCTGTACCTGTACACGAAGCTGCTGCATCACCCATAACCATCCCCACTACAACGCACACCACCCACACCCACTGACGTCCACCTACACCCACACTCACCCCCCACACCACCCACACCCTCCACATTCACTTATACACACCCCCTACTCCACCACCCCTACTACTACACACACCACCAACACACTCCACATTCACCCACCCCCCCACACACACTCCACCACACCTACTAGTGCACACACCATCCACACACTCCACATTCACCTATCCCCACCCACACACTGACACTGACACCCACCCATATCAATCCACACTGACACCCACCCACTCCCACTCCCCTTACCCTTACCCTTACACCACGTACTACACACCACACACACCCACACCCATACTCACCCACACCCATACTCACCCACACTAGCTCACCTTCCACGCAAATACTACACACATCACGCGCACTCACTGCCACCCACTCCCACTCACCCCACTCCTATGCACACATATAACCACACTCACTGACACTCACCCACACTCATCCTGTCCTGATATGACTTTAGATGTTGCCAAGATGTAAAACTTCAACAACCAATCTACTCTCACCCACACATTCCCACTCGCCATTTTTGAAAGCCTTCATCCTCCTTCCTCCCTCCGCCCTCCTTCCTCCTTCATCCTTCCACCTTTCTCCGCCTCCCTCCTCCTTCATCCTTCATCCTTCATCCTTCATCCTTCATCCTTCATCCGTCATCTTCCTCCTTCGCCCTCCCTGCCCCTCCCTGCCCCTCCTCCCTCTTCCGTCCTCCTCCCTCACCCCTCCGTCCTCCCTCCCACCTCCCTCCTCCCCACTCCCTCCTCCCACTACCCTCCTCACACCTCCCTCCTTCCACCTCCCTCTCCCACCTCCCTCCTCCCTCCTCCTTCCTCCTTCCGCCTTCCTCCCCCTCCACCTCCTCTCCCCCTCCCCCTCCCACCTCCCTCCTCCTCCTCCCCCCCACCTCCATATCCCAACCTCCCTCCTCCGTCCTCCTTCCTCCTTCCGCCTCCCTCCCCCTCCATCTCCCTCCCCCCCACCTCCCTCCTTCTTCCCCACCTCCTCTAACATCCTTCCGCCTTCCTCCCCCATCCACCTACCCCCCTCCCTAGCTTCCCTCCTCCTTCCCCCCCGTCCTCTCCTCCTTCCTCCTCTTTCCTCCTCCTTCCTCGTCCTTCCCTCCCCTACCTCCTCCCACCTCCCACCCCATCCTTCTTCCTCCTCTTCCTCCCTCCTCCTCCTCCTCCTTCCTCCTCCTTCCTCCTTCCTTCCTCCTCCTTCCTCCTCCTTCCTTCTCCTTCCTCTTCAATACTCCTTCCTCCCCCACACACACCATCCACACACTCCACCCTCCTCCCTCCGCCCTCCTCCTTCCTCTCTCTTCATTCCTCCTTCCTACTTCCTCCTCAGTAGTCTCTCCCTCCTCCTTCCTCCTTCCTCCTTCCTCCTCCTCCTTCCTCTTCCTTCCTTCCACTTTCTTCCTTCCGCCCTCATCTGACAACAGTTCAGGCCTTATTTGTAAACAACAGGACAATCACGAACACGTTGTCGTCTGCTCATCTTCCAATCTTGCATCTTGGTACCGGATGGCGACGCCAGGGGCTTAACGCTATGTAAAATGGCGCTGTGATCTGGATCCCCCCAAACTCCCGTTAATGAGCCACATTGCTGCTGGTACCGTTCTGCCTATAGTGCATTTCGTTTAAAGCTGCATACTTCCATAAAAGTATCACATTTTCTAAGGCAAAACACTTAATTTAGATTTCAACATACATCTCCATACTGGTGTGCTTATGCCATGACCCCGATAATCACACTCAGTCACATTAAACTGATACTGACCTAACCAGTCCTTGCGCTATCGCAGTAATACCAAGCGCTAGGCTAGTTAGCGACAAGTACACATTTTCTAAATCATTGATCATTGACAAGTCCCTGTATTATAGCATTTTCTGCCTTGTCAAGTCTAGTAATACATTTGAATATTAAATTCCCAATAACAGCCTCGAAGGCTGGCACATTAATATTGGCAAACAACTGAACAGCACTGTGATACCTAGGTAGACGGAGTAATAACCTCATAATGTCATTATATGCTACATTCAGTTTTCTAATGATATGCATGCTATAGTTCCACCAAATCTGGGCAGTATACAAGCAAGTACAGAAAGTGCTAAATAAATTTACCTTGACATCAGCTGTACACATATGAAATTTCCTGATGAGCATGTTTTCCTGAGCATATAACTTATGGCACCGTCTAACAAGTTAACAACTTATTAAACGTGGGTACAATCTCAATCTGGTTGAAATGCCGTTCGATTTAGACGCATGCGCATTGCAAAAAGTGCCGTTTTAAACCAGGCACAGTTTCAAACCGCGACACCGGCATTTAAAACTGGCAAACTTCCGCACGGGAAAGCTGGCCTCCATTCTTACTGATTCGGCCACCGAGTCTGGTGGTTGCCATGGAAACTGTACACGTCAGCAATTGGCATGGAATGACACCCTTGCGGCAGGTTGCTCATAAAATAAGGATTCAGCTGCTTACAGTCGCCTTCTCCTACCCCACACACCCTACACACCGCACACACCCCACACACACACTTCTGGTCGCTGGTCCCTAACTACACAGCGCAGTCCCTTGTGTACACGCC
Organism: Branchipolynoe longqiensis; assembly: GCA_030323885.1. Lineage (NCBI taxonomy): Eukaryota > Metazoa > Annelida > Polychaeta > Phyllodocida > Polynoidae > Branchipolynoe > Branchipolynoe longqiensis. The sequence continues at coordinate 55,227,304 of CM059200.1, read as the reverse complement.
GACGGCAATCAGCGAAACGCGCGCAAAGCAGTGACCACTTCCGGTTGTCACCCAGTCGGGAAGGCCGAATGAGTTGAGCGTCCATCACCCGGTTTGGTAGATCGTGGGATTCAAATCCAAGGGTTTGAACCCTGATCGACTCAAACAAATTACTATAAAATTTATACTTGTCGCTTTCTAGTCAGGTGCTCGGCATTAATAGGATAGGGCAAGGACTGGTTGGCTCAGTGTCAGGATAATGTGACTGAATGGGATATCGGGTCATGGTGCTGGCAGCCAAGTCTCCCAGTGAAGCAGCACTATAGAGTCAACACTGTCACAAGTCAGTACCCGTCCTGATATGACCTTAGATGTTGCCAGGACGTAAAACTCCAACAACCAATCCGATTGTCACGGCTGAGAAAGTTTGAACTCGGTTCAGTTGGGCTCACTGGGGTTTTACGACCTCGCAACATTTAAATTCACTTCAGATCCCGGTGTTGACTTATCTGTGTTGGTCTGGTGTGGTTTGTTAGGGTTTTGTTTTGTTTGTTTTGTTTGTTTGTTGGGGTTTTGTATCCTAGCAAGATCTAAGGATCATATAAGAATGGGTGCCGACTTGTGACAGTGCACACTCAAGGTGTCTTTATAGTGCTGCCTCACTCGGGAGACCAGGCCGACGGAACCTTGACTCCAATGTCCCACTCAGTCACATTATCCTGATACTGAGCCAACCAATCCTTGAACTATACTAGTAATGCTGAGCGTCCGGTCTGGTTTATTAACGGGTGTGTGTGGGTGGGGGCGGGTATGGTAACACCATCTAAGGTACCTGCCCTGATATAACCTTAGATGTTGCCTTAAAAATACAATCCCTGACAACATAACAAAAAATCAATTAAACAAAATCCCAAAGACAAAACCAATATTTTAGTTTCTTTATTTTTTTGGTAAATATGTTTATTCTGCTGAAAAAGTCCAGCAATTTTTCAATTCAAGGTTATTTAAACAGAATGGTATATAGAGTAAACTATACAATAACTGTTGAATAGACAATTTGCAGCATATAGCATGATGAAATTCTGTAACCCAAAAGTTCCATAGCAATATAGCAACAGTAGTGTCATATAACTAAATCAATATTAGTCAGTTCAATGTGAGCAGGTTGGAGAGCTTACCTCTTTTGGGCTATGGTGGTTAGAGTACCCGTTTGACCACCCTTTCAAGGTCGAATTTTATATAGGATTAATGTGCAGGTTCACAAATATGGTTGTGGCGCACTGAATTTTGGGATGTTTTCATAATGGAATACATCACTGGAAAGCAACAAAATTATATCTAATTTCCTGAATATTTCCAGGACATTTAGTTGGGACTGGATTGAGTAAATGAACAGTGAATATTAGGAAATCATTCATTAGTTACAACACATGGCTATAGGCCGGAATTTTTCATGATAGTACTGTGTTGGTATAACCATAAACAGTACATATGAAAACTGTCCTGCTTTGTCAATACGAGAATCCATAACGTTTTGAATTCCTAGTCCTGGTCACTATCTGTTTATAATGGCTGCCCCACTGGGGGAAAGAAGGCTGCTGGCACCATGACCCGTTATCATTATCCTAACAATGAGCCAACCAGTCCTCGTCATGTCCTATTATTGCCGAGCGCCAGGCTAGGTAGCGAAAAGTATCAATTTTAACAGTCATTAGTTTGACCTCCTGCATGGAAATCCAGCCAGTGCTTTTATGGATTCGACCACCGCAACCACATCCGGTTAAACCATGAACAGTTTTATTCGATTATGATATTTCTGAATAAGTAAAATGGTGATGGGCATGCTACTCGTTATTTGGCAGTGTCAGTCTCACCGGACGATTTTATCTGGTAAAATATTCACTTTTGTTTTGTTCTAAAATAAAATACAATTCATACTCAATCAATCAATAGTTCCGTCCTCTAGTCGAGGGTTGGATGCAATGGTTCTCCACTTGTCCCGATGGTGTGCTGTTCTGATAGACTGAATAATTCAAGCCTGTCCACTGTGAAATATTTGTAAACCATGATGTTCTTGGGTCTCCCTCTCCCTCTGCTGCCATTCACCTTCCCTTCCAACAATGTACTGTATATTGAACTCTGACGAATGATGTGGCCAAAATAAATAAGTTTCTTTGTCTGTATAATGGCAAACACACGTTTCTTATTTAAAAATTTTCTGAGAACTTCTTTGTTGGTGATCTTCTTTGTCCATGATATTTTCAGCATCCTTCGATAAGTCCACAATTCACACTAAGTATCTCATAATGCGATTCACACTAAGTAACTCATGATGCGATTCGCACCTAGCCAATCAGACACAAGAAAGATGGTATGCATTTTTAAGTCATTGCTTTGATTCGACCAGTTGTAAAATATTTGGGAATTTCGGGGTGATTTTTATTTAATGCTATGCAGCCAACAAGCTGCCGGGTACCATCTAACTAGGTCACCTGACTGATACCTGGCTGCATTGGTCCTCTGTAGCCAATGGGCTGCCGGTTACAAGCTAAGGTCACCTGCCTGTTACCTGGATTTAAACCTATAGATAAGGGTGCAAGTCACATGCGCTCTCTCTTTCACCACAGCCACCAGCCAGTCCAGATCATGTACATATATACCTGTAGCAACTATGTTGAGATTAAAGAAACCATGTGAGTACAATGTTGTCTTCTTGCTTGTGGATGTTTCCGACACTGAGCCTACCAGGATAGCAGAAGTAGATAAGGGATATAGAAAAAGAAAAAGAAACTTTTCAGTGGCGACCATGACGTTCAAACTCCAACTTCGGGGCTTGGTGTCTGAATTGTCCACATTTCGGCCATTTTATTGTACACACATGTTTTTCCCTTGGACTGACGGGTGGTTGTCTGGAGGGTGTCACATATGCACACATGAGCGTGGTGTGCAGCGTGTAAATGTGTTCTGTTTGGTGTGTGATGTTCATGTCAGTTATTGTGCATAGTTTCATTCATAATATCCGTGGAAATTGTGATGTGCATGCATAATGTTTGGACTTAGAAATCCGCAGCAATAGACACTTGAGTGTTTGTTTACATTCTAGAATGTCTGAGCATGGATACAGGATTTCACATGTAGCTGGGTTGTGTTTAGGAATCTATGGGTTTTACTTATATATTTGCGGTTCTTTGCAGTATTGGGAAGGCACACACAGTGACAGAAACAAAATGGGCCAATATTTGATGTGTCGGGAGTTGTTCCAGTTTGAACATAATGCAAATATATCAATTCAATTCAATTTTTGGATTGATATATACATTCCCTAAATATATATAATTCAGATTAAACTCTCAAAGTGAGATCCCGGTACATGTTTATTGCGCAATATAACTAACTGTAAGTCAAGCCTAAGGACTGCTTGTTTGTGGTTGAGGACCACGCTAAGCAGCACTAAATTATGGCCACTATATGCATTTCAGTTAGTACAGCCAAAGGACCCAGAGATGAGTAATAGCTATTCCAAACGATGTGGATGAGAGGAGAATGGATAGAAACTTTAGGCAGAAAGAAAAGGCAGAGAAGAAGGCGTATAGATCACTGCATGTCTATGGGAAAAGGATTGAGACGATATATGGCCAAGATAAAGGTACCCTTAGGAAGTGCTTGGAACAGATTAGTACAGCTAAGAAGAGGATTATTGGGTTGTTTGTTTGTTGTTGTTTTACGTCCTAGCAACATCTAAGGTCATATCAGGACGGATTATTGGGTCACACTAGTGGTAAAACAGGGATAGGCAGGAAGTGCATATCATTTTAGAAAATATAATTTATACAAATTCTCCTGTTAGTGTTGTATTTATTATAGACAATTGTCTTTACAATTTCAGAATTCCAGGCGCTAGTATATAGTCCAGTCTGGTGTCCAAGAAGCAGGGATCTTGCATTTTCAGTAGGTGATATAGGATAGGAGGATAGTGTGATTGTAAGGCGTTTTGTTGGCAGTTCAGTAGTCGCGACCTGAACTCTTGATAAAATTCAATTGATTTGAAATAAGCATAATGGTAGTGACATCTTGGGGAATACCTTCTGCCTGGTGTTGATCATCATGTATGGGCCAGATGGTGTCTGTACTACAAGACTATTTGAGGAAGATGGTATTTACTAAAAACGGGAAACATGAACCATTGCAACTATTTGGAATATGTGTTAACATCGCCTGTTGGGATTGCATGGTCTGGGGCATCTTGGTTATCCAGGCTTGTGACACAAGGATAACTGAATCTGGCGAGGAAAGGTAGTGGGGAATGATCAAATGTGGCTAGGAGCTTTGGAGTCAAAAACCAGAATTAATTTACATTAATGTTGAATGGTACTGTGTTTGCTAAAAGGGTAAGGATGTGACAGATGCCATTATGGCACAACTCAACAGAAGTACCCAGCCAAGAATAAATATTGTGCAAGGTAAACAGGCAGTATACACGTAAATCCAACTCAGTAAAGTTGAGTTGAATCTAGAGGTCACTAGGATGGAGATATTGTAGCTACTGATATGAGACTAGCACCAGACTAGCGCAATCTGGGTGGCCTAACCTTATATGCAGTCAGTTGACATGGAGAAAGAGAAAGGATGCCTATGATTAGGGTGGGGCGTGTATGGTGGTAATGGTTGTTGCCATTACACACAATAGTGACTGACCATTGAGTACTAACATTTCTTGACTGGCCAGTTCAAACCGGTTCAAACCCGATTCGTTCACACCCGGCTCTAACCGGTTCAAGCATGGCTCTAACCGGTTCAGATGGGTTCTGACGGGTTCTGACGGGTTCTGACGGGTTCTGACGGGTGCTGACGGGTTCTGACGGGTTCTGACGGGTTCTGATGGGTTCTGACTGGTTCAGATTGGTTCAGACCGGTTCAAACTGGTTCTCAGTGTTTCGGAACGGTTCTGACTAGTTCAGACCGGTTCAAACTGGTTGAAATCAGTTCAGACAGGTTCAAACCAGTTCCAACCTGGTTCTCGCCATTTCTAACCAGTTCTGACTGGTTCTGACCGGTTCTGACCAGTTCAAACCAGTTCAATCCTGGTTCTCGCCATTTCTCACTGGTTCAGACTGGTTCAAACCAGTTCAAACGTGGTTCTCACTGTTTCTGACTGGTTCAGATTGGTCCAGACCGGTTCTGACCAGTTCTGACCAGTTCAAACCGGTTTAAGCCGGTTCTTGCAGTTTCTCAATAGTTCTGACCGGTTCAAACCAGTTTAAACCTGGTTCTCGCCATTTCTGACTGGTTCAGACTGGTTCTGACCTGTTCTGACCGGTTCAAACCGGTTTAAGCCGGTTCTTGCAGTTTCTCACTAGTTCTGACCGGTTCTGACCGGTTCAGACCTGGTTCAAACCGGTTCAGACCGATTCAAACCCTTTTTAGACCGGTTCAAACCCGGTTCAGACCGGTTCAAACCCGTTTCTGACCGGTTCAGACGGGTTCAAACCTGGTTCTGACCGGTTGTGAGTGGTTCAAACCGGTCCCACCTGGTTCAGACTGGTTCAGACTGGTTCAAACTGGTTCTTGCAGTTTCTCACTGGTTCTGACCGGTTCTGACCGGTTCATACCTGGTTCTGACCTGTTCAAACCGATCCACTCTGGTTCAAACCGGTCCAATCTGGTTCAAACCGGTTCAGACCGGTTCAGACGATTTCAGACTGGTTCATACCGGTCCAACCTGGTTAAAATCGGTTCATACCGGTTCAACCCGGTTCAAACCGGTTCACACCGGTTCAAGCTGGTTCATACTGGTTCATGGTGGTTTATACCGGATAAAACCAGTGTGGTTTGGTTGGTTTTGGTTGGTTTTTTTTGGTTGTTTGTTCAAACTGGTTCATACCGGTTCAAACCGGTTCATACTGGTTGAAACCAGTTCTCGCTATTTCTGACCAGTTCAAACCAGTTCAAACTAGTTCAAACTCGTTCTCGCTGTTTCTGACCGGTTCAAACCAGTTCAAACCAGTTCAAACCGCTTCTGATGGGCTAAAGCCAGATCTGACCACTTCTGACCGGTTCTGTCTGGGTCTGACTGGTTCAGACCTGGTTCAGACCCGTTCTGACCAATTTCAACCAGTTTCAACCGGATTGAACTGGTTTCAACTAGTTTCAACCAGTCAGAACCAGCAAGAACCGGTTTGATCCGGTCTGAACCAGGTTGGACCGGTTTGAACCGGTCAGAAGCTGTCAGAACCAGATTTGAACCGGTCAGAAGCTGTCAGAACCAGGTTTGAACCAGTCAGAACCGGTCAGAACCGGTAACAATAGGCTTGAACCGGTCACAACAAGCTCGAACCAGTCAGAACCAGTCAGAACAGGCTTGAACTAGTCAGAACAGGATTGAACCAGTCAGAATCTGCTTGCACCAGTCTGTTGCAGACCAGCGTAGCTGTGTGGCTATTGTCTTACTTTGTGTGAAGAACAAGACGTCTTAACACTGCGAGAACTGATTCACAACTCTTTTATTAATAGAACCGGGCTCTTCCACCTTGACTGCCCTGCCGCCACTCGGGCAGTCTAGCCGCGTACCGTGATACTAACTAACCCACCGACGATATCAATGGACATATATTACAGGTGGGGGGGGGGGGGGTGGGTGAGGAGGTGTCAGGTGGGGCAACCATGCATGACTACTTCTACCATGGCCTAGCTAGCAGGGTTACACCAACACAAATAAGCTTGGGTGGCGATGCACCCGGTAAACTGTCCAACTGAAAAACTTAGGGTGGATGTGGGTCATGGTCATTGAGCTATGACTGCTGCAAAACCTTGTTTTTAAGTTTGAGGATAGGGGTACTACCTGTAACAGCATGTACTGGGACCCCCCACCCCCCAACTAGTGTGCAACAGAGTGAAAGGCATAGAGTGTATGGGTGTGTTGTGGAAGTGACTTTGGTAGGGGGGGTAGGGGGTATGTCACATCACTGGTAAATGTTGGCACGGGTGCACACTGTCTCAAGTCGGTACCCGTCCTGATATGACCTTAGATATTGCTAGGATGAGAAGCTCCAAGAAATCAAGGGATTTCGCCTTTGTCTGCGTCGGTGTGTATTGCTCTCCATATCATAAATGAATTGCATTCCTATTCTCCAACCAGACAAAAAGGAAATATACAAATATATAATTGTGAGCTTTTTAATTTAAAGAGTGTTTATTGACACATACTTGATTGTATGCTTTTACATGTAACAGCAATGGTCTGAACAAAAAAAACTAACATTTTTAGCCGTGAATATGGCCTATGCTGCTGACACGGCGTAAAGCAACCACCAATGAATCAATCGATCAAAAAGGAAAGAGAGAAATAATTGGAGTGAGGAGACTTATTCGCGACCGGTGCAACATTCGAGGAAATATGGCTTAGATCTATTCTGGGTAATTTTACATTAACAAAGTCAGATCATTTGAATCGTGTTCCAGCAATTCTAAGTAAATATTGAGGTTTTTGTTTGTTTTTTTATGGGTTTAAGAAAAAAGAATTCTCAATATTTTTGTGTGATTTTTGTGTGTTTTTTGTGTTTTTTTTGTGTTTTTTGGGTGGGTTTTTGGTGGTTTTATGAGTGGTTTTTTTGGTGGTTTTTGCTGGGTTGTTTGGTGTTTTTTTTTGGTGGGCTTTTTGGTGGGTTCTTTTTTTGGGGGGGGGGGGTATTATATGCACCAACCTCCACAACCTACCATCAACATCAACATGAACATTTAACAAACCTATTAACAATGTAATGTGCTTCACTTTTGGTAGCATGGTGCTACAGTTCGCCACTGAAGTAACTATGTTGAAACACAGGGGCTAGGTCTGCACATATTTATCAGGATTAGCTCAATCCCCCGCTCCATTCATCACAGGCGTGTTTCCGCCCTCCAAATCCGTTAGTCAGATATCACAGGTGGGCGGATATATCTTCGTAATGTGTCAGCTCAGACTTACTGAGCTACATCAAAGGGATTATGCTTATTTTGGGTTGGTCCTATATATATGCAGCTGTTTGGGTGGGTGGGGGTGGGGGTGGAGGTGGGGGTGGGTCATATGAATTAACAATGAGTCGTGGCGTTCTCTGTGGCGGAGTGGTTAGAGTGTCTGACTTTTTTCTAGGTCAGACTCCTAATCTGAGGTTTGGCGGTTCGATTCCCCGTGCCCCCAGCTCTGCCAATTTGGATTTTCACCACTGTGTATAACTTACAGCGTCATCAAAGGCCGGTTGCTCTCATACCATGTCTATGTGGTGTGGGAGGTTAAAAATCCCTTGGGTCGGTAAAAGTGTAGGCTCAGACTTTCTATCGACCAGCAGTGGAATGAGGAAGACCTGGGCCACGTTCAGGCTCCATCTCGGAGGCGCCTCGGTGACGGGCATGACATCACGCCAGTCTGAACGACAGCAGCAGTTGGTCGCCTCGAAAATGGCCGCCCCCATAGGCGACGGCCATTTGCAATGGACAAGCTGTGCTCTAATTGGCTGAAAGGACTGAATGTGGCGGCCATTTTCGAGGCGCTTTTCATCTCCAGTCTGAAAAGGGAGGCGTCTCGGAGACGTCGCCAAGACGCACCCTGAACGGAAATAGGCCAAAAAGCATCGCCGAGACATCACCGAGGCGCCTCCGAGACGGACCCTGAATGTGGCCCAGTCATCTATGACTGAAATTTCCCCTGCTTAAACAACTAATGGACAACAAAAAAATTTGTTCAATTAAAATTCAGTGAACAGCTTTTTGTTTCCTCTGGGAAAGCTGCATAGTCCCATGTTTTTAAGTTTCTGCCATTTTTGCAAGTTTCTTCTATTTAAAAAAATTTCCCTTAGTAACAAATTGCGAACTTTTTTATTTCACCGTGTCTATTGACACATAATTGAGTGTATGCTTTTTCACTCTGTAAAAGTGATGGTTATATAGTAGTCTGTGCATGAGCTCCACTACCACGCGGTGGCGGCAGACACTATGCCGTACATCTACGCAGTTACATTGAACTGCGCTAGGTGGCGGCACGCTAGCCACTGAGCAGGGCCTCAACTGGGCTTCCCTCTACTGCGTGTGGCTAGCACACACCACAACCACCTATAGAGGCGATGTGGGACCTAGCGAGTTAGGGGCAGGTCACTTGACTGTTGGTGCCACGGAGAGTGGATAGGTTTGGTAATAAACCAGTGGAAGCATACTGTCTCTATATCTTGGCGTTCTTCTGTGTGTGCGTGGACGAGTGAAAGACTGTGGAACGGTGGACATCGGGGTCTACTACAGTTGAATAAAAAAAAATTCAAGTGTCACCATGAATATGGCCTATTCTGCTGACGCGGCATAAAAAAACCATCAATATATCAATCAATCAATCTTTTTTTTTAGATAAATATATTAACGTTCATGTTAATGTGTTACCTTTTTGAGGATATTTGAAACAAACAAAAAATTGTAAATTTAATTTTGGCATACACGTCAACATGTTGCGACCTTACTATAAAAAGGTTCTGTCTGACAAAATGGTGCCCTCGAGATAATGAGGCAAAGCAGATAGAACAATATTATTTTTAATATATCTCAGTGAAAAATACAAGTTGAAAAACAGTTGTGTTACCGCATGATATCCTTTTGTAGATAGAACATTTTTACATCAATAACACTGATTCGGTCATTTTGTCAAATAGAACCTTTATATAGTACAGTCACGATGTCAATTGTCCATATTGCTGTGGCAATATGGGTAATTCGGGACAGAGGCGAACACGCCCTCCCTACCCTCTCCTCCCCCCCCCCTGCCCCCTCCATCACCCTCCCGCCCTCCCCCGCCACTCAACCTACCCGTCGAGCCCGTGCTGGAGCCGCCGCTGGTACCCGCCAGCCCTGACAGTTAATGAGTGTCAGCCCTGACCTCACTTCCGCTCTCCCCACGCTCCACCCACTTCTTCACCCGACGCCGGACCAGCAAGACCTAATTTTCACTCATTTAACCGTACCTGCTCTTATACTTATTACTGTATTACTCATTCCACTACACATTGATTTAATAAACTCCCATACTATGTAGTTCCGCCTCGTGTCTTGAATTATGCTGGATATGATAGATATCAGCAGTGACAGGTTCTATTAAATTGACTTCGGAATAATTAATATGTTCAGCAGTATGTAAATTGGATATGTAGCATTTTGTTGGGGGGATAAAGTGTTTATTCATCTGAATAGGACATTTTTCATTTGTCAGTGCCGGAGCACTGGTCTTCCAGTCATCTTACAATTGGAAATTGACAGTCTATATAATCTAAGTTTGATCAGTGCTGTATTAGTTACAGCACCGATCCTGTAGAATTAGGGGAGTGGCTCCTGCTGTATAATGTACAACACCAGTCACTGTGGTTCATGCAAATGGAAATATCAGCGCCGCAGCACTGGTCTTCCGGCCATCTTACAATTGAAAATTGACAGTCGCAAAAGTCTAAGTTTGATGTGTGGCGTATTAGTTACAGCGCAGTCCTGTAGAATTAAGGGAGTGGCTCCTGCTGTGTAATCTACCTCACCAGTCACTGTAGTTCATACAAAAATGGGGAGCAGCACAGAGTAGAAAGTGTATACTCGGAGCAACTCAAGCAATCGTTGAGGGTTAAATTGGCCTCTTATAAAACATGGTAAATAAGAGATTTTTAAAATTGACCGCTATCAGAGTATGGATGAATGACAAATCTGCTTAAAGTTGCATAGTCCTATGAAGCATCACATTTTCAAAGCCAAAGCAATTATCTAGATGTTATTCTATGAGTCGGTCTTAATGTCTCTCAGCTTCAGGTTTCTCTTGATGGTATATTTCATGAAAGCTGCCTGCAAAAGTGTTGAAGTGCTGCTGGTTTTGCAAGTTACCAGCGGCACTCTCTCGGGGAGCAAATAGAGGTTTCACACCGGCAAGAACATGTCAAGACAGGCCCAAAACTATTTGTCCCTGCAGTGGCTGGTTGGGAGATGTTGGGAGTTCCATACATCAACTGCCCTTGATGCTGCCACAGTGACATGGTTTTCTGTTCAGGGTTTGCTCCCTTAGCCTTCGGTTCTGTCAAGAACCTGTACCACAAGGCAGTGGTTTACAACTCTGCAGGGAAGGGGCGTCAAACTCCCTGAGGTATTGCTATACCTGCAATACCTGCATAGCTTAGATACCAATGCACTTATTAAGCATTTGTCGCCATATAGAAGGGACCACTGAGGCAAATATAATAGAAACTGTCACTGCAGAAGCCTATTGTGTGCTTGCCAAAAGTAATTTGACATTATTTTTGTATTGAAGATTTATACTGGCTATCATGGATAAGTCTGAATAGACTTGTTTTCAGCAGTTTGCCGATAGAAAGCCTGAGCCTACACTTTTAATGTCCACCTGTGAAGGTATCGGTCATCTGATCGATCCTGTTCAGTGGACCCATTTGCAGTTTGGGCTATTTTCCATTCTAACCAGTGGTCCACAACTGGTTCATCAAACGCTGTGGTATGTGCTGTCCTGTCTGTGGGAAAGTGCATATAAAAGACTTACTGCTTATCGGAAAGAGTAGCCTATGTGGCGGCAGTGGGTTTCTTCCAAAGAAATATGTCAGAATGATCATATGTTTGAAGTCCAATAGCCGATGATAAAAATCAATGTGCTCTCGAGGTGTCATTAAAGCGGCCTAGTCTGATGAAATATCAAATTTTCAAAACCAAACCAATCATCTAGATTTGATTTGACATATCTAACTTAGATACTGATGCACTTATTAAGCATCTGTTTCTGCGTAGAAGGCAATACTGAGTCAATTTAACAGAACCTGTTACTGCAGAAGTCTGTCAGAGTTTTGGCAGGCAGGCCAAAACTAATTTTCCATGTTTGCACTCAAAATATCTAAAAAGTTTACCATTTAAAATAAAAGTAACTTTGAAGTAATGTAAAGTAGATACTAGTGATCGATCTAATATATTTATCTCAGAAAAAATACCGAAATTCAAAACCATCGGACTATGCAACGTTAAATAAAGCACTTTCATTCTCCCATACTCTAACTACATGACACGTGTCAGATGTGCACACAAACCTTCACACATGGTTGTAATGTCCACGGCTGGCATCTGTGTGTTGTGTAGGCAGGCTATAATGAAATCAATACAGGCAAGAAGAGAAAGGAAGAGTATAAAGTATGAAAGTAGAGAGAGAGAGACAATGCCCTCAGGTTTATTATTATATAGTGGTACATGGATCTGGTATGGCATATCACCTGACCGTGGTCTCTAATGAGCAACAAGCATTTATAGTTCCACCCCGATGAACAGTAAGCATTCCAGTGTCACCATGGCTACCGTGATCTGCCCACCACCACCATGCGGTGTGGCTGCTTGGCCACCACCTGCCTGAGCTGTGTGTATGTGTGGTGATCCGTGACTAACAGTTGGGGGGAAGGGGCTAGTGAGTAGAGCTCCTGAGGCCCCTTACACACTATCACTAGTGCCTCCTTCACACTATCTACCTAATACACAATGACTATTGACCATAAGTAATGGATCGCCAGCAACTACATAAATGGGTCACTCTCCTGAAAACTGGCCAGAAATGTCACATTGAGAGTTCAAATATAATATTTGAATTTTTAACATTTTCTGGTTGCAAATGAAAGCTGGAAATCTCCCCTTTACATATATGTAAAATATAAATTGGTGAGATAAAAAATAAAGCTGTAGTCCATGATTAAGTTATGTCATCTATCAGCGTCACACGTGTAGCAGAGGACACCAAATAAGTAAGAAAACAGCTATCTAGGGACTAAATATGGGTAATTTAAAAAAATGATATGGTATTTTTAACTTTCTAAAAGAAACCTCTTTAGTTTGTGTATATGTGAGTTGGTGGAATATGTAACCCTATACCCTATCTACATGTCAACAGATATTGTGGGATATATTCTCCTTGGAATTTCACTTTGCATTAATTAAAACGTTGTCACCTAGATTATGCAGACATCACAAATAAATAACAAAACACACAGTTCAAACTTTGACTGATTTATTTGGGAAGATTATCACTGAAAGTAATACTGTCCCCTGGCTGACATGTCAGGATGTCCAAGAGTGGCCACAATCTGTTCCAGGTTCACCCAGGCAACATCATCAGTGTCTGTCCAGGTGTAAAATGTTGCTCGGCAGCGGAGGACCTGCAGTTGCACTTCACCTGTGTCCTGATCTTCAGAAATGACCTAAAAGATATTAAATATAACAGAATATTACCAAAAAAACATAATAATATTTCTCATGTTATCGACCAAAAAGGAAAATGTGTGTATTAACCAGACAAATTATGAAACAAAGGATAATCAATAATTGTACAAACCTTTCCAATGTATAGTACCAGGTGCATGAATGTATTTATACATTCATGGTACTATACACCATTTACATTAATAGACCATTTGTATTCCATAATAGACCATCTGCATTCCCCACCAATGCGTTTTATCGGAATATGTTACATGGTGTTGACGGCACTAATGCCACCCACTCCCTTAAACCTGGAGGGCAACATTGCGCTACACTTGCATCGTGGGGCAGCACTATAAAGTCGCCATGAGTGTCATGTATCTTAGTATCCGAAGGCCCTAATGTATATTGCAATGTGTGCGCAGTGTCACATTTCAGTACCCCTCCTGACATGACCTTAGATGTTGCCAGGACGTGAAACTACAACAACCAACCAACCCGCCATGCTTGTTTCCATGGGCAGGCCACTGTTGGCTGGTTGGTTGTTTGAGTTTTACGTCCTGGCAACATTTAAGGTCATATCTGGACGGGCACCGACTTGTGACAGTCCACACTCATGGGGATATATTTAAAATTAATTATTAAAAATATTATTATTAAAAAAATATAGATTTAACAAAAATCTTTTTTTTAAATATATATTAAAAAAAATAGTTTATGGATTATTAAAAAAAACATTTATTTAACAAATATATTTATGAAACAAACAAAAATCGACTTCCTGCAAGAACTTTTACAAAACATCACGCACTGTGCGGTGGATTGTTTGTTTGTTTGTTGTTGTTTTACGTCCTAGCAACATCTAAGGTCATATCAGGACGGTGGACATAAACAACACAAAGACATTAAAGCTGCATAGTCCAATGAAAACATCAAATTTTCAAAACCCAAAAATGTATCTAGATTTGATTATACATATCTAGCTTAGACACTGTTGCAATGATTAAGCATTTGCCGCCACATAAAAGGGGGTACTGAATAAAATTAACAAAACCTGTTACTGCAGAAGCCTATGGTGTCAGAGTTTTGGCGTGCATGCCAAAAAATGATTTTTTTTGTGTTTGCACTTCAAATATCTCAAAAGTTAGCCATTTAAAATAGAAGTTACTTCAAACTAAGGTAAGGTAGATTATAACGATCGACCTAATATATTTATCTCAGAAAATGACAGAAACTCAAAACCATCGGACTATGCAACTTTAAAGCCAATGTACTTCACGGGGCAGGTGCAGCACGTCATGTGGATGTGTGTGTGTGGGGGGGGGGGCGGGTGTAGGAGGCATAATTCCAGCCGCCCTTCATGTGTATAGCCGTGTTCACACGGGCAATGTAAATCGATTCATAGGATTCGACTTGCCTAGTTCGGCTCACATTTCGCGTGTGAACAGGCGCCTGAGGCGGATTAGGGCTGAATCGATTCCTGTGATGCGCATACTGTAAACCACTTGTCGAGGTAGTTTACGTGAGTCGATTTCTGTGAACCAATTTATTTTGCCCGTGTGGACGCACTGAGGCGGATTAAGGAAGTCACACGCATGCGCAGTCGAGACCTTAGTTTGTTGACTTTCCGGTCGATCAAAAGCGCATATTCTATAATTTGGTCTATGAAACTGCTAGCTGGGCACAGATATTTTGTTCGTGACTTATTTTAAGGTTTTCACTGCCCAGCAGAAGTTTTGACCGTTCCAAACCAATAGGATTCAGTCCATACATATCTAGGTCGCACCGACACTCTCTCGTGGCGACGTCGACGAACCCAAACTGGCACTGGTTGGTATGGACTTGCTCATGCGCAGATTTCGATTTCCGGCCCAAGTACTGCCTGTGTGAACGGGCCGCTAATTCGACTCCTAGTATTTGCCTTGGCTGAATCGCTTTACTTTTTCCCCGTGTGAACACGGCTTTAGTGTGAGTGTGTGTGGCGGTGGGAGGGGGAGAGTGGGAGAGAGGTGATGGGGGATGGGGGCAATTCCAGCCACCCTCCGATAGCCAGGAGGAGCCAAAAGCCAAACTCACACAATTTACCGCAATTGACCAAAAAAAAGAAATTGCGATTCCTGACCATGCCCCTGGCTCGCGTAGTTAAATAGACGAATGCCATCTCGGGGTCTTCCAAACGCGCCAAAAGAGTCCAATGGGCGCAGTTTACGAATGCCCCCCTCTGTAGGCTGGTCACGTGGCTGGGGAGGACCAATTGTCTGATTGTGGAGGGCCACGACGCGGGGGGAGGGGGCGGGGAGTGGGACGCTGGGGCAGCACGGTTTGTCAGGACCTTCCTGTCAAATAGGAATGTGGGGGTGGGGGTAGGGGATGGTGCTGTGTGGAGGTGTGTGGGGGGAGGAGGGGTAGTGGGTGGGGGTGTAGGGGCGGACGGACGGTCATAGACAGACCCATACTGCAGTAAATATGTGTATTTATGCATTTATATATATATCATATATATATGCATCCATATACATGTATATTTTTATTTGTTTTTGTCATGCCTCTGAAATAAAGTGGGATTGTCTTATTGTATGTGCATTCAGTCTGAATGTGATCATAAATTTGTGTGTGCTTTCAATCTGGAAATGGGGTGTGTGTTTCTATTGAGTAGTGTGCTTCTATTGGGACATATACTGTATATATTATATACATATTTAACCGCTCGGCTAATTCTGCCCCCGCTTAAGGCGAGCCTAACGTGTTAATTTTAGGTAATATATATACACACATGTATATGAGACTGTCTCAAAAGGGATAACTAATATGGGACAAAACTTTGTCCATAGACGAGACGGGATGGCCGAATTAGGTGAGCGTCAGTCTCCCGTTTTAGTAGATCGTGGGATTCGAACCCACGGGTTCGAACCCTATGTAAAATATTCCGATATTCGGCAAGGGGGGAATGCAATTGTTCTATTACTGATCGGTGTACTTGGCCAGGTGCATATATATATATATATATATATATATATATATATATAATCATATGTATATATATATGGGTTGGTGGAGCCTGAGTGGGATGTAAATAGACATAGTGGTGCTGGCAGGTCTGGGTGTGAGGGCACTCAGGGCCTAGCCCTTCTGCTGGAGTAGGGGTCACCATGCTCAAAAGATCAAGGTTGATGGTGGCCAGGGGGCCATACAGCTACTGGTGGTGGGCAGACCACTGGTATCCATAGAGATCAGGAATGCTGGATTCCTATTAGTGAGACCAAGAATGTTCAATTCCCATTGGTGGAAGGAGGTGGTGTGATACGCTACAATGAACCCATGTAACTATGTAAGCAATACACCAGAGGGGATGGACTCTCTCTTCTTCTATTACACTTTACTCTCTTCCTTTCTCTTTGTCTGTATTGTTTTCCTCATAGCCTACGTACACAGCCACAGATCCGAGCATTAGATTCTACAAACTGGTGACCACGATGAGTGGGTAGTTTCTACACCTAGTCGAGTCAAACCAATGACTTATAAATTGATACTTGTTGCTTCCTAGCCAGGCACTCTGCATTAATAGGATAGGGCAACAACTGGTACCTCAATGTCAGTATAATGTGACTGAGTGGGATATCGGGTCATGGTGCTGGGCGGCCTGGTTTCCCCATGATTCACTATTATAAAGTCACCATAAGTGCGCGCTGTCACAAGTCGGTATCCATCCCGATATGACCTTAGATGTTGCTAGGATGTAAGACAACAACAAACACACAAAGATCCGATTCTAAAAACCGACAGTTGGAGTATGACACTCATTCAGTTAGAACTGGGCTAGATTGATACTAGTGCCGACCAAGTGGTACAAGTGGTACAAGTGGTACAAGTGGTACAAGTGGTACAAGTGGTACAAGTGGTACAAGTGGTACAAGTGGTACAAGTGGTACAAGTGGTACAAGTACCATTAGGATAGAACGAGCGACGTCCTCCTAAGGCATCGGACATGGCCCCGTTATGCTACAGCAATGCAATAAAGTTTGTTTGTTTGTTGTTGTTTTACATCCTAGCAACATCTAAGGTCATATCAGGACAGGTACCGACTTGTGACAGTGCACACTCATGGTGACTTTATAGTGCTTCCATACTGGAAGACCAGGCCGCCAGCACCATGACCTGATATCCCACTCAGTCACATTATCCTGACACTGAACCAACCAGTCCTTGTCCTATCCTAATAAAGCGACAAGTATAAATTTTTAAGTCATTGGTTTGACTCGACCAGGGTTCGAACCCACGACCCCACGATCTACCAGCACGGGAGACAGACGCTCTAACTCATTCGGCCATCCCGTCTGGTCTCATGGCGCAGTTATGCTACAGCAATGCGATAAAGAACAATATATATAAACTGTGACAATAGACTACATCACGGTTCCGACTGCGCATGCGCTGAAAACGGCCGTGGGAGCAAAGCAAATGCGTACGGCCATTGAGTGTGCCTATACGCACATTGAAAAATGTCAGTTTTATTCAAAATTAATAGAAATCCAAAACCCTAACCTTATAAATTTAATATAATCTTTTTGTTAAACATGTTTTCTATATGTGTTCCAAGCGGTTTGTGCCCAGGTGGTGTCGTTTTATCAATATTTTACTTTTTCTCTATGGAGATTGCTCACTGCCATTGACAATGCATTGAGTACCCTGGCTATGGCTCTAACACTAGTCTGAGTGCCTAGATCTTTTTAAATCTAAATGCACATGGCATAAGATGTGCGGATTATATTGATGTAAATGCAATGCTGGATAAAAGATTAATATCTTAATTTATTATATATATATTTTTAGTTGGTATTCTATGTTTCAAACAAGAGCTGAAATGACCTGAAACTAGCACATTTCATAGCTGCACCCAGTATTAGCATGTGCCATGTGCTTTTGGGGGGATTGTTTTGCTCTCACCCATCCCACAATGCACCGCGCCGCTGGAACCGTGATGTAGTCTATACGGGCATTCTGAGTTCCGCTGGTCCCTCAGGAAGAACTGAGGCTGGGGAACCAGCACGCCAAGTCACAGCTTCAGCTTAAATATGTGAAGTTGGGGAGGGTTGGTGTCGCTCACTCCCCTACCATTCACTATAGGCCCTATTCTTGAAACTCACTTTGCGTTGATAACCACATGCCTCCCGATGACCAACATCGGAAGGATTATTGCAATGCATTTGTTTCTAATAAAGATTTGCAGTGAAATTGACCTGGCAAATATTTTGTGTTAGATAAAGTACCAGTTGTTGTATGATGATGTGTAGGCCTATGTACTCACCCCCCCCCCCCCCCCCCCCCCCCCCCCCGCCCCCATCCCTCGCTTTTCCACCTTGTAAAGGCCCTGTCACATTACGACGCATCTCGCAAGCGCATGGCCAATGCGTAAAATCACTTTTTTATGTCGAGATGCGTTGAACTTTTCGGCGCAGGGTACAAAGATTGATGTATACATACCATATACATAGCGTATTGCCAACTTATGACCAACGTATGGCTAATTTGCCTCCCGGCGAAAAACGCTTGAATTACGCTCATGGTACGTTTGCAGAACGCCGGTGAATGTTATATACGTTATTCGATCGCCAGAACTACGCCTCATATGTTACATACATCAAGATACGATGGAAAAATGAAAAACATATGTTAGATGTACATTATCCATATGTTGTCAGTACGCGGACTGTATGTTTCCACTGCCTTTAACATAGGTCAATGTAGTGCAACGTATTGAACAATGTACATCTAGCATAAGTCTTGCATACATCGACATATGCCTAACATATACATAACATACAGCTGATGTAACACCCATACATTGTCGTACGTCGAAAGTTTTGTGAATGCACAAAACTTTCGTGACATACATCGACGTAACTCGATGTACACATAACGAAGCGTATCGCATTACGACGTATCCCGACATAGCGGCCAAAAATCACATATCTCAGGGTATGTTTGCACGATGCGTCATAATGTGACAGCCCCATAATCTGTAGCTGTAACCGGAGATGATGGATCACAGCTTCCGCCCTTCCTGAGGAAAGTTTGTTTTATTTAATGACAGCTCTAGAGCACATTGATTTTTATTATCGGCTATTGGATGTCAAACATATAGTCATTCTGACATATTTCTTCAGAGGAATTCTGTTGAAGCCGCATAGGCTCCTCTTTCTATTAAGCAGCAAGGGGTCTTTTATATGCACTTTCCAACAGACAGGACAGCACATACCACATCCTTTGATTAACCAGTTTTGGACCACTGGTTGGAATGGAAAATAGCCCAAACTGCAAAGGCATCCACTGAGCCGGACTGATCGGATGACCGACACCTTCACAGGTGGACACTCTCCCGCCTGAGCTACGTCCCGCTCCCTCCGCCCTATCTGAGGGTCCAGACGGGATGGCTGAATGAGTTGAGCGTCCGTCTCCCGATTTGGTAGATCACGGGATTCAAACCCTGGTTGAGTCAAAGCAATGGCGTAAAAATTTATACTTGTCTCTTCCTAGCCAGGTGCCCAGCATTTTTAGGATAGGGCAATGACTGGTTGACTCAGTGGCAGGATAATGTGACTGAGTGGGAGATCAGGTCATGGTGCTGGCGGTCTGGGCAGCACTATAAAGTGACCATGAGTGTGCACTGTCACAAGTCAGTACCTGTCCTGATATGATGTTAGATGTTGCCAAGACGTAACAAAAACCCTCAAACAAACAAGCAAACAAACGAGGTGGAATGCTACAGACTGCAGTACACTGAATAATTATGTGAATAATGCACCAGAGTTGTTGTTTTAATTATGATTTCTCTTTAAATCCCTCTTCCCCTGGGTACCGACCCCTTTTCTTCCAATCCCAGCATGCCATGCAAACAAGCAACCAATAGAAGTCAACGATACTTAACTTCTGCATGTCTCAGCAAAAAAAAAGAAAAATGAGTGAACGGCCAAAGTTGCAGCTGTTCACACGTTTCGCTGCTTGCTTGCATCGGGTATACACGAGACGCTGTGGGATTGAAAACACCAGCGGCCGGAAGTGGGTCTGTGTGGGGATGTGTGGGGTGAGGGGGAAGGCAGTTGCAAAGAGCTGATTCCTCGTTTTACCGGCAACTCCCTCTTTCCCCCGAGCCGTCAAGCAGGGATGTCGTTCCATGTAATTACTGATGAATCCTGCTTTTCTAATCACACAGCATGCAATGTAGATCCTACATGTGTGTGTGGGTGGGTGGTGGTTTGTTGGAGTTTCACATCCTGGCAACATCTAAGGGCATATCAGAACGTGTACCGACTTGTAACAGTGCGCGCTGATGGCGACTTTATAGTGCTGCCGCACTGGGAAATCAGGCTGCGAGCACCATGACCCGATATCCCACTCAGTCACATTATCCTGACACTGAGCTAACCAGTCCTTGCCCTATCCTATTAATGCCAAGCGCCAGGCTAGGAAGTGACAAGTATCAATTTTAAAACTGATTGGTTTGACTCGACTGGGAATTGAACTCCCGATCTCCCGCACGCGAGGCCTGCGCTCTACCGATTCGGCCACCGCGCCCGGTAAGTGTTGTCTGGGTGGGTGGGTGGGGGCCCCTGCTTAAAGTGGCATAGTCCGATGGTTTTGGATTTCTGCCATTTTTCTGAGATCAATATTTTAGATTGATCATTGTCTTGAATGAGCGAGTTCGCTCATTCGGTGTCATTGCTGGACACGGCAGGCTCAAAGCCGAAGTGACGCACGACAGGGTCTCTCACTCCACTCCACCCCACCCCACCCCCGCCGGCAGGGGGAGAGGGGTGGAGTGACGCGCAATAGGATCTCGCGCCCCACCCCACCCCCGCTCCGCCGGCGGTGGCGGGAGGGGGGGTGGAGGAGGCCAATAAAAACTCCTGCCAGCCATAACGGCGCGGTACTATCCTGGCATCTCCCGGAGCCACCTAAGCTGGTCAGTCCTCTCCAAGTGCCCACACTTCCCACTTCCCACCTACAACTTTACCCACACCTGCAGTTGATTGTACCCACAACAATCAACAAAACCGAAAACCAATCAAGCATTTAAAGTAAAAAATAAAGAATACCATCTAATGAGCAACTGATACCTGCGCAGTTGACAAATCACACCTACTTAAATGTCACATTTCTGATAATTTACACTCTACTGTTATCTCATATGCTTATCATTAACTATTGCTATTGTACTTTAACGTAATTGATTACTCGTTTGTTAAATCGTTCGCATGACTCATATGCCCTCATCACATTTCATTTCCCCAATATATCGGGACCTTTGCTCATTCACTTCTTGCCCGATGATACACAGTCAATGTACATGCCACTGGGCGGGCAGCACCCGAATAAAAGCCTTGATTAACCCACTCATGCCTCTGAGTCAGCTGTGTCCGTGAGCAATGATTACTGACTTTACTTTAGTGTGAAGTAACTTTATTGTAAATGGTAAACTTTTGAGCTATTTGAAGTGCAACCATGTAAAATTAGTTTTGGCAAGCTTGCCAAATCTCTGAAACTATAGACTTCTGCAGTAACAGGTTCTATTAAATTGACTCAATCGTCCCTTCTATGCAGAAACAAATGTTTAATAAATGCACCAGTATCTAAATTAGATATGTAGAATCAGATTTAGATAATTGTTTTGGTTTTGAAAATGTGATACTTTTATTTGTTTTATTTATTAATTTATTTTATTTTATTGAGGCTGTATTTATACTGTCCATAGCATGTAAGCCTGGGTACCCAGGCTTGTTTCCAATGCTGGCCAGCTGTAGTGTTGGTGTTGTCTTACCAAACAGTAGCTCCTGATAAGTTATTTGATTGTCTGCATTTCAGTAGCAGATATATAGTCTGTTGGTACGTTTAGTAGCCTATGTTAGTTTTGTTGGGCCCTCTTGGCATTGTATTTTTGTTCTATTCTTATCACTATGTTAGTTGTTTTCTTAAGGTTCTATGTTAGTGTTTTGGGGTTTTCTTGGGAAGAGTTTTCCGCTTTTTTCTACTTAATTCTATACTAGCCTATTTTATTTACATGTCCATAGGCTTGTACGTAATAGGTGGTTGAGTTATGTTTGTTTGGATTTGATTTGATTTATATTGTTGTTGGATATGTTATCTGGCTTT
Organism: Branchipolynoe longqiensis; assembly: GCA_030323885.1. NCBI lineage: Eukaryota > Metazoa > Annelida > Polychaeta > Phyllodocida > Polynoidae > Branchipolynoe > Branchipolynoe longqiensis. The sequence goes on along the minus strand of CM059200.1, from coordinate 55,204,954 downwards.
TATATTTCCGGTTATCCCGCCCTGGGCTGCCCAGATACTTTATCGGACTATGCAGCTTTAATTTGCATTTGAATAACATTTGCTGTAATCATGGCCTTCTTTCCATCACCATTTATTTTGTTGGCATCAGGTGATCGGACATTCCAGTAAGGGTGTTATTGTTACTTTTTAGTGTTTGTTGTTGTTTAAGTTGCCTTAAGAAGTCAGCTGTGTGGCTAATGTCAAAATGCTATTTAAAATAATCCACGTTTTTGTTTTAACTCTGATTAAAATTGCATAGCACGATGGTTTTGAGTTTCTGCCTTTAAAAAGAAAAAAAAATACATATACAGTAAAACCTCCCTAACCGACCACATCCACAGATCGACCACTCCCCTATTCCGATCGCTTTATTTGTGTCCTAACACTACCATTGTAACGATATTCTAGCTCCCTAAATCGACCACCTCCCTAAATTGACCACTCTCTATTCCAATCGCTTTATTTGTGTCCTAACAATACAATTGTAACCATATTCCAACTCCCTAAACCGACCACCTCCCTAAAGCGACCCCTCCCCTATACCGATCGCTTTATTTGTGTCCTAACAAGACCATTGTAACCATATTCTAACTCCCTAAACCGACCACCTCCCTAAATCGACCACTCCCCTATACCCATCGCGTTATTTCTGTCCTAACAATACAATTGTAACCATATTCTAGCTGCCTAAACCGACCACCTCCCTAAAGCGACCCCTCCCCTATATCGATCGTTTTATTTGTGTCCTAACAAGACCATTGTAACCATATTCCAACTCCCTAAACCGACCACCTCCCTAGATCGACCCCTCCCCTATACCGATCGCTTTATTTGTGTCCTAACAAGACCATTGTAACCATATTCTAACTCCCTAAACCGACCACCTCCCTAAATCGACCACTTAAAGTCGGTCCCAAGGTGGGTCGATTTAGAGAGGTTTTACTGTATATTAAATTGGTCATTCTCATCTACCTTACTTTTTTAGTTGGAAGAAACTTTGATTTTAAATGGCTAATATTAAAGATATTGTGAAGTGAAAACATATCAAATTAATGTTGGCTTGTATCTCAGAATCCTGACACCAAATGCTTCAGCAGTCGTAAAATTATACATGTTTTATTAAAGCTGCATAGTGCGATGAAATATACAATTTTCAAAACCAAGACAACTATCTAGATTTGATTTTACATATCTAACTTAGATACTGATGCATTTATTAAGCATTTGTTTCAGCGTAGAAGGTAATACTTAGTCAATTTAACAGAACCTGTTACTGCAGAAGTCTATGGTGTCAGATTTTTGGCAAGCTTGCCAAACTAATTTTTTATGTTTGCACTCAAAATATCTAAAAAGTTTACCATTTACAATAAAAATAACTTTGAACTAATGTAAAATAGATACTAGTGATCGATCTAATATATTTATCTCAGAAAAAATACAGAAATTCAAAACCATCGGACTATGCAACTATAAATTGACTTAGTATTATTCCCTTGTATGTGGCAACAAATGCTTAATAAGTGCACCAGTATCTAAGTTGGGTTGGTCGGTTGTTGGAGTTTTACGTCATGGCAACATCTAAGGTCATATCAGGACAGGTCAGACTTGTGACAGTGCGCACTCATGGCGACTTTATAGTGCTGCACCACTGGGAAATCAGGCCGCAGGCACCATGACATGATATCCCACTCAGTCACATTATCCTGATAGCTCAGGCGGTAGAGTGTCCACCTGTGAAGGTGTTGATCATCCTATCGATCCTGCTCAGTGGACACATTTGCAGTTTGGGCTTTTTTCCATTCTAACCAGTTGTCCACAACTGGTTCATCAAAGGCTGTGGTCTGTGCCACAGATTTGTCTGTGGGAAAGTGCTTATAAAAGACCCTTTGCTGCTTATCGGAAAGAGTAGCCTATGTGGCGGCAGTGGGTTTCCTCCAAATAAATATATAAAAATGACCATATGTTTGACGTCCAATAGCCGATGATAAAGATCAATGTGTTCTAGAGATGAGGTTAAAGCTGCATAGTCCGATGAAAACATAAAATTGTCAAAACTAAAACAATTATCTAGATTTGATTCTACATATCTAACTTAGATGCTGATGCACTTATTAAACATTTGTCGTCACATATAAGGGGATACTGAGTCAATTAATAGAACCTGTTACTGCAGAAGCCTATGGTGATAGAATTTAGACAAGCTTGCCAAAATTAATTTAGCATGTTTCAATTTCAAATATCTCAAAAGTTAGCGATTTAAAATAAAAGTTACTTCAAACTAAAGTAAGGTACATTATAATGAACAACCTAATATGTTTATCTCAGAAAATGAGAGAAACTCAAAACCATCGGACTATGCAACTTTAAATAAACCAAACTTTCGTTATCGTGACACTGAGCTAACCAGTGGAAGCACATGTGGGTAAGTTTTTTGGTTTTGAAATATCTTATGCTTTCATCAGACTACGCAGTTTCAAATGCAAAGTGCACCACGTGTTTGTACATAGTCACGTGACCTTTGAGTCTACTCTGGATCACTGGTTCACCTTTCTTCCAAATTGTTCATTTAGGTTTGGTTTTATTGGGGTTTTCCATCCAAGTAAACATTGCGGTGATCACCGGCTTTATAAGAAAAGGTCATTAGAATCGAATGATATATTTTGGTAGATCGTGGGATTCGAACCCACGGGTTCGTATTCGAACCCATGGGTTCGAATCCTAGTCGAGTCAAAGTGATGACTTAAAAATTGACACTTGTTAGGCGCTCGGCATTAATAGGATAGTGCAACGACTGGTTAGCTCAGTGTCAGGATAATGTTTGTGAGTGGGATATCCGGTTATTGTGCCATTGGCCTGATTTCCTTGGGGGCAGCCCTGTAAAGTCACCATGCGTGTGCACTGTCACAAGTCGGTGCTCATTCTGATATGACATTAGATGTTGCCAGGATGTAAAACTCCAAAAAGCGACCAACCAACCGATGCATGCCAGGTATCGCTGTGGGAACTGCAGCGAGACGAGCGTTAAAGCACAAGGGTTTAGGTATGCACATATTTATCAGGATTAACCTGATCCTCCGCCCATCCATCATCAGTGCACGCCCGCCTTCCCGTCAGTCAGATATCACAGGCGGACATCTAGGGGATGTGGACACATTGACTTATTGATCTAATCCCAACAAATTGTGCTTGTTTTGACAGATGTTTTGCATCTCAGCAAGGACTGTTTATTTATTCATGAAGATGTACATTAATCACCAATGTCTCTGGGTTTGCTTTTTCTGTACCAATGTAGCTAGCTGTACATCACGATTTGTACTGAGGCTATATGAGCACTCTGTTTATGTTCATATTTATAGAGAGTATAATCTATTATGCGTATATAAAAGGAGTGGAGCTCTTGTCATGATTATCGATATTATTATTACGATTATTCTCTACTGATTATTGTCCAATCGCTGACTTGCCCGTATTTGCCCCGGTCCTTGCCTACGCCAGCGTCCCCACCGGGCGTTTCCGGCCATTTCGCATCCCGGGCAGTCAGTCTGTGTCCTGCTTTCAAAATTGTTACCGGTAAGCCTGTATTATGCTTAGCCATGACGTAAATAAAGTGTCCTACCCATCACCTCGTTGTCTCTCTCCTTTTCCGTAGCCCAACTTTATATGTGACGTCATATGTAATATTATATTAAATGGGACCAGACGGGATGGGCGAATGAGTTGGAGCGTCTGTCTCCCTTTTTGGTAGACCATGGGATCATGTGTTCGAACCCTGGGCGAGTCAATCCAATGGTGCGCGTGCGCCTTCCCATTAGTCAGATATCACAGGCGGACATCTAGGGAACGTGGACACATTGACTTATTGATCTAATCCCAACGAATTGCGCTTGTTTTGGCAGATGTTTTGCATCTCAGCAAGGACTGTTTATTTATTCATGATGATGTACATGGAAGACCAAAACAATGGTTATAAGTAAAAAGACAGATAAACCAAATATCAATATAACCATAGATGGCACAAACATAGAACAAGTATCCGAATTCATATATCTCGGACAAAAGATTACAAATGATGGGAGATGTGAGGAAGAAATTAAAAGAAGGATAACAATAGCCCGAACAACATTCTCCAAAATGTATAGAGTGTTAACATCAAGTAAGATATTAATACAAACAAGGAAGCGTATTCTTCAGTGTTATGTGTGGTCTACTCTAATGTATGGGGCAGAGACATGGACAATCTCTAAGAAAATGTACAAACGTTTAGCAGCATTTGAGATGTGGACTTATCGAAGGATGATGAAAATATCATGGACAAAGAAGATCACCAACAAAGAAGTTCTCAGAAAAATTAAAAATAAGAAAAGCTTGTTTGCCACTATACAGACAAAGAAACTTATTTATTTTGGCCACATCATTCGTCAGAGTTCAATATACCGTACATTGTTGGAAGGGAAGGTGAATGGCAGCAGAGGGAGAGGGAGACCAAGAACATCATGGTTTACAAATATTTCACAGTGGACAGGCTTGAATTATTCACAGTCTATCAGAACAGCACACCATCGGGACAAGTGGAGAACCATTGCATCCAACCCTCGACTAGAGGACGGAACTATTGATTGATTGATTGATGTACATTAATCACCAAAGTCTCTGTTTTTTTTGTTCTGTACCAATGTAGCTGTACATCGCGATATGGGCACTATGTTTATGTTCATATTCATATATGCCGTCATATGTAATATTACATTCAATGGGCCCAGACGGGATGGCCAAATGAGTTAGAGCGTCCATCTCCTGCGTTGGTAGACCATGGGATCATGTGTGCAAACCATGGTCTGGTCGAACCAATGACTTAAAAATTGATTCTTGTTGCTTCCTAGCCAGGCGCCTGGCATTATTAGGATAGGACAAGGACTGGTTGGCTCAGGGTCAGGATAATGTGACTGAGTGGGATATCAAGTCATGGTGCTGGCGGCCTGGTCTCCCAGTGGGGCAGCACGATAACGTTGCCATGAGTGTGCACTGTCACAAGTCGGTACCCATCCTGATATGCCTTAGATGTTGCTAGTACATAAAACAACAACAAATAAACCAAAAAAAAAAACATTAAATGGATCCCTTATATAAAATCATCCCTTGCAACATATATGGGCTTAGATAAAAGATTCACCCCATACTTCCAGTACAGGTGTGAAAACCAACCCATTAGAAAAACTGGCGAAGAATTTCGACATGCTGGGGAAATTAACTGAGCTGGTAAATTCTTAATTTAAGAAGGACAATATATTCTTTATGTACGTCTTCATGTTTACCCGCTACTTTTGAGTAGGAAAATATAATAAAACATATACCTTAATGCAATTTAAAAGTGAAATCGACGGCATTCTATGGCTGCCATCTTGTCTTTTTGCATTAACTCCCATTTCACCAACTCTGTGCCGACATAAGTATCCATTTGATACTGGAGGTAGGCATTCTATTTCCTGTTCCATACTAAAGCTTTTTTCGCCCATATTTACACATGTTGTCATTCACCCCTGTACTGGAAGTACGGGTGAATCTTTTATCTAATATGGGCTATGAGAATGAATGGGTCAGTTGGGGTCAGATATGCCAGAGACAGATGTGGATGGAGCATCACAAAAAATATTTGATTTCATCTTTCTTTTTCTTCGACTCAATTATTTTTGTTTTGAGCCTTAAAATAGAGATTTTCGATAACTTTATCTACGGAGATAACTTTATAGAAATAATGTACAGTATTAACTTAGATATATATATCCAAAGAACCTATAACACTAAGACAGGTCACTCCCTATCTCTCCCATGGTAATGTAAATTTTGCAGTGCCACCTTGTGGTGGGTTTGATCAGCCCGGCTGCTGGTTGGTGTTTCACATGTAAACACATACAATTATATTATACACGAGATCGGTAAGTATGAATACACATCAATATGAAATTGCTATGAACAAATACGCATCATCATCAGCATCATCGCCATCATCACACATCTTTCACATTCATATATACATTTATACATATAATATAGCAACTGTGTAATCAATAGAACAGCAAGCGCACCAGGTGGTGGGTTTGATCATTTTGATTACACAGTACAGGCTAAGTGAGCCGTCTTAGTGTTATAGGGTCTTTGATATATCCAAGTGGTTGAAGCATTTGTGAGAAGGCTAGATAGACATTGGAGAGGACACCCACAATTATATGATTTCAGGGCAACGTCGACCTCCATATGTGTGCAAAAAAAAAGAAGTTATTTATTGCCCGAACGAGCTGCCAGTATAGGCCCAACAGGGCCTAGATCGCCCAGAAAAGGATCTGTAAGTTAATCTGTAAGTTAAAGTTGCATAGTCCGATGGTTTTGAATTTCTGTATTTTTTCTGAGATAAATATATTAGATTGATCACTAGTATCTACTTTGCATTAGTTCAAAGTTACTTTTATTTTAAATGGTAAACCTTTGAGATATTTTGAGTGCAGAGATGTAAAATTAGTTTTGGCAAGCTTGCCAACACTCTGACAACATAGACTTCTGCAGTAACAGGTTCTGTTAAATTGATTCAGTATTGCCTTCTACGCAGAAAGAAATGGTTAATAAGTGCATCAGATATGTAAAATCTTAGATATGTAAAATCAAAACTTAGATATGTAAAATCAAATCTAGATAATTTGCCTGGTTTTGAAAATTTGATATTTCATCGGACTATGCAGCTTTAAAGTCGGCATGAGTGTGCACTGTCACAAGTCAGTACCCATCTGTAATAGCCCTGTCACACTACGACGTATCTCGCCGGCATACCGCCAACGCGCAAAATCACTATTAATCCTTGAGAAACGTCAAACTTTTCGGCATCAGCACAACGTAGTGGTAGTGTGCGGCCGATGTTGTGGTCAAAGTTTGGCATGCCATCCTGATATGACCTTAGATGTTGCTAGGACATAAAACAACAAAAAGCAACAGTTTGGCGCAACGTGTGGGAACAAGCCTCATGCGCGCGCAGCGTCAGTGGAAAAAAAGTATTTGTACATCCAACGCGCTTCTAACGTATCTCGACGACCCCTTAACGTCGCCATAACATTGGCACCCACACGTTGGCGCATGTTGAAAGTTTTGTGCAAGCACAAAACATCGCCGACCAACTGACGCGCATCGCCGAGCATCGCTGTCCATCAACGATTACCAACGTGCGCCTAACGCATGCGTAATGCTTCCAGATGTCTCCCGACGTTTCGCTAAAAAGTGACAAACGTCGACGCGCTTTGACAAGAAACGTCATAATGTGACGGCACCATAAGATTGTTGGATAAACAAATTAGACCCCAATCGCTTCAATGCTGAATGCTCAGAATTTACCTCGTGGATATTTTGGTCAGATGGCCAGTTTTTGCACATTATTACGCAGTCTGGCCAATGTTCGTTTGTCATATCACCGCGCTTTTGACAGCCACATACTCATGGAGACTTTTATAGTGCTGCGCCACTGGAAGATCTGGCCACTGGGACCATGAACCGATATCCTATTGAGCAAAATCGATGGCGGAATGGACAAGGAGTAGGCTGGTAGGGGGGGTGAGGCGCCACCTGGAGGGCAGGAGGGGAATTAGGAGAGCAGCTTGGGAGCAGACCTCCCGCTCTCCAGGTTGCACGCAGCCTCCAGTACCCCAACTACAGAGGAACATACTACTAGAAAGATAATCAGTTATGCCTCTCCCCCCTACTAACTAGAAAATAAACTCCTAACAAAACCACAAAGGGCTACTAGAGCAAATAATGCGCCACTACTAAAGCAGACCAGAAGCCAAATAAAAGCTCACGAGAGAAGCACGCTGGAAATGGCTGCCAAGGTGTGGAATGCCCAAACAGTAAAGGAACGACAAATTCCTGACCTAAAAACATACAAAAGATATCTGTGCAAAATAAGGCTAGGAAACCCCCACTAAGCTGCACCCAAAGGGGCATGTCATGGCCCAATGGAAGGTAACCATGCCAAAAGGAGCCAGATAGCACACCACACAGCTACGTACATGCCTATGATATGTAAAGCTAGTAAGGCTAGTCTAGTAGTAAGAGTAGAAAAAAAAACCACATATATGCCGAGAAAATCCAAAAAAATTAACATAGACTACTAACCAGACCAACCAACTATCTATCTGCTACTGAAATGCAGGCAATCAAATACCTTATCAGCAGCTACTGTGTGATAAGATAACACCAACACTACAACTGGCCAGCATTGAAAACAAGCCTGAATACCCAGGCTTATATGCTATGGACAGTATAAATACAGCCTCAATAAAAAAATAAATTTAAAAACCTGCTTACCAGACTAGTCTAATGTAGTTACCTTCCCCGTATATGTTTCTTTTTTCTCTTATCTTGTTCTTTACCTATCTTTCATGTACCAATGTTTTGCTTATTTCCCTGCAATTGACTAGATGAACAAGCAGCTTATTGAAATGGATGTTATTCAATAACATATATGGTTGTAATAGTCATTAAACATTAAAGTTACAAGTTGGAAGTTTGTCCGTTAATTGTTCATCGACTCAGGCCCTCAACCCTGCGGTCTAAGTTTGTTCATCCGTTTGAAGGGATGGATGGGCGGCCCAGTTGGGGTGGTGTGTTGCTCGTCCGGCTGCTGGGGTCATGGTGAAGTTTTGATGGGTCTCGCGTGCCGATGATGGGCGCCCATGACGTCAGAGGTCTTGCGAGAGACTGGGTTCGCATGAAACCTGGTAGGGGCATGCTGGGTAAGGGATCGAACCCATTACCAATGTTGTCGAACCAACATGAACAATTGTCTATCTGTATATTGTTGTAGATTTGTTTACTGTGTAAAGGCAATTGTGATTAGGGCTGGAAAACCAGTGCATTAGCACTGACAACATGTTATTCAGAGGAATAAAAACACTTGAACAAAAAACAAACAAAAAAAGTAGGTTACAGGAGCAGTAGTAGAAGACAATAGCATAATAATAACAAGCAGGATAATTACATAATATTTGGATAATTACTATATACCTCACATTATCCTGATACTGAGCTATCTAGTCACCAGACTGGTGACTAGATAGCTCAGTATCAGGATATCTGTGTGTGTGTTCATAAGACCAGACGGGATGGCCGAATGAGTTAGAGCGTCCGTCTCCCGTGCTGGTAGATCGTGGGGTCGTGGGGTCGAGTCCCGGTCGAGTCAAACCAATGACTTTAAAATGTATACTTGTCGCTTCCTAGCCAGGCGCTCGGCATTATTAGGATAGGGCAAGGACTGGTGTGCTCAGTGTCAGGATAATGTGACTGAGTGGGATACCAGGTCATGGTGCCGGCGGCCTGGTTTCCCAGTGCGACAGCACTATATAGTCGCCATTAGTGCGCACTGTCACAAGTCGGTACCCGTCCTGATATGACCTTAGATGTTGCTAGGACGTAAAACAACAACAAACAAACAAGCTAACTAGTCGTTATCAATTCCTATAAATACGAGCACCAGGGGCCGTATTCATGATGCGGTGTTAGCGAGCCAAAACTGGTTTTGGCTGGGATTTCTGGGTTAGCGGCGAAAAATCAGTACGCAAGGAGTGCAAACACACCGAGTGTAAGCTAACACCGCATCGTGAATATGGGCCCAGGCTAGTTAGTGTCTAGCATCAATTTAGGAAGTCTTTGGTTTGACTCCACCGAAATTTGAACACCCGACCTTCCACATCGGATTTTTTGTTTTTGTTTGTTCGTTGTTGTTTTACATCCTAGCAACATCTAAGGTTATATTAGGATGGGTACTGACATGTGACAGTCCGCACTCATGGCGACTTTATAGTGCTGCCCCACTGGGAAATCAGGCCGCCAGCACCATGACCCGATATCCAACTCAGCCACATTATCCTGACACTGAGCTAACCAGTTCTTGCCCTATCCTATCATATTAATGCTGAGCACAAGCTAGGAAGCAACAAGTATCAATTTTGTAAGTCATTGGTTTGACTCGACCGGGAATCAAACTCCCTTTCTCCCACATGGGATGCCTTTGCTCTACCGATTCGGGCGCCGCGTCGGATATATGTCAAATATAATGAATTATAGATATAAAAATGGTCGGTGTGGCCCCCCTCCCCCTTTTTGGTGACGTTGATGATTTGATGATTTGCGTAAACATTGTTTATTGGCCAATGAGATGTATATGCATTCCAGGCCTATTTGCTGTGGGCCAGCTGCATGAGCGCTTGTGGTGCCACCATGCGCCCAGTTCGCTGTCCCTAACTGTACTCAGTGCTCATTCGCACCTGTATTTTACTTTTATGATTGATCGGTAGGGCTATATTGCTTGGCCAATTGAGAGCCTCATGAAATAAATAGGCTTACCCATCAACTAACTGCTGTGACTCGTCTCTTTGTTGCATAACCGGATTTATGTGATGTATAGCGAATTATGCAAGTATAAAGATACGTAAGGGTTAATTATTACTTTATTGTTATACTCCGTAAGACAAACACTGTACGGGTGGCTCCACCTACCCTCCTCACCTCCACCGGATGTAGACCAGTGTCAGTCGCACCGGAGGATATAAAGTGTTTTTCTTCCACCCCCGCCTTCGCCTCCCTCCTTCGCTGCGCATCAATACCAGACGGGTTGGCCGAATGAGTTGAGCGTCCGTCTCCCGTTTTGGTAGATCGTGGGATTTGTACTGGAGATATGTTTACAGTTATACTGGAGTTATATTTCTAAATAAATATGTCTATATATCTGAATTTGTCAGTGGTACAGTGAGTGAGGGTCGCAAGGTCGTTAGATGGATGACCGGATAGGTGGCGCCACAAGCGGACCTGAGGTTGGGTAGGTTACAGCCGTAGATGACTTAGTTCAGGCTCCAGCAGCCGATGACTGAGTGGAATGCTGAGGAGCAGGTGGAAGCTTCTGGCCTTATTATACTCGTATAATGCGTATATAGCATGTATATATATATATATATATATATATATATATAAGTGTGTGTGTGTGTGTGTGTCAACCGGACACCGTTTACAAATCGGTAAGAGCATTGACTTCCCGTGCGCAAGGCCGGGGGTTCGAAAACCGGGCCGAAACTGATCAAATTGGTCGTAATTAGACACCGACACCGCATATGAGTTTAAAGTTGGATTTATTTTTCTTCGATAATGAGTCAAGTAGTAAGCACATGTCAATTTTAGTAAGCATAATTAAGTTCCGTAGAATAAGCACAGTGAGGTAATCAATGAGTTATGCACAAAGAGGTCAACAAGCTTTTAACCCTATGCCCTATATAGTCTTTTAGCAGGGGTGGGCGGGATGGCAGTTCAGAGCCAGCCAGTGTCCTCCTGTGGCCATGTCGAAGTGAGCTCTCTGGCGCTGAGACGGGCCTTATATAGCCAGTTAGTCCGCTAGTTCGAGCTAACGACCGCAGAGGGCAGGTCGGACAGGCAGAGCCAGCATTCTCGAAGTATTTACGTATCAAAGAAGAAACCAGGCAGCGCTGGCGTATAAGTCAGAAGGAACCACCGGCGAAAGTAGCTAGGTGGCAGCACCTGTATTATGCTTAAGGCTGTAGAGCTATGGCGGCGATCGAATGCCAAATTACCCGTGTTGCTGAGCATCATGAACAATGCTCGCATTGCGCTTGATTCGCAGGGAAGGAGGAGTTCCCCCCCCCCTCCTCCTTCCGCCCGACCGTTGGGTTACGCAACCCCCCCCTCTCTACTTCCCTTATATGCAGCCCCTCCTCTCTCCTTCCTCACTCACCCTCCATCTCCAGCCGCACGCAGTCCTTTCTTCTCCACCCACCCACCCTTACTACATATACTTACCTTTATAGGGCTCAGGGCTCTCCGGGGCACCTCCCTCATTGACATTATTCACATTGACACTGCTCATTCATCATTGCCCTGTACATGTTTCCCCCCGATCATTGTACATTGCCCCCCTCACACTTTACATGCAATAAAGTGTTTTTCTTCCACCCCTGCCTTCGCCTCCCTCCTTCGCTGCGCATCAATACCAGACGGTTGGCCGAATGAGTTGAGCGTCCGTCTCCCGTTTTGGTAGATCGTGGGAGCGCGAGGGAGTGACCGGCTCCTCCCCCGCCCCTCTACATACATATATATATTGTAGTCTGTTTGTTGTTGTTTTATGTCCTAGCAACATCTAAGGTCACATCAGGACGGGTACCAACTTGTGACAGTGCACACTCCTGGTGCCTTTATAGTGCTTCCCTACTGGGAGACCATGCCGTCAGCACCATGACCTGATATCCCACTCAGTCACATTATCCTGACACTGAGCCAACCAGTCCTAGCCCTATCCTAATAATACCGACTGCCAGGCTAGGAAGTGACAAGTATCGAACCCACAAACCCATGAGTTCGGATCCCCAGATTTCCAAAAGCAGGAGACGGACACTCAACTCGTTCTGCCATCCCGTGTGGCTACATACGTATATGCGATATATATAGTATATATATATATATGTATATATATATATTATATATAGGCATAAAGCTTCGCCATGTCAATGGCAGATGCATACAAATTGCAGGCCCGACTATCCGAACACAACAACTCTGGTGTTCACATTGACACTTGGAACTTCCTGTCACTCCACAGACGGCTGACCGGGTGCAGTGGCCAAATCGGTAGAGTGTAGGCCTCGCGTGTGGGAGATCGGGTGTTCGGTTCTTGGTCGAGTCAAACCAGTGACCTATAAAATTGATACTTGTCACTCGAATGACTTATAAAATTGATACGTATCACTCCTTAGCCTGGCGATCAGCATTAATAGGATAGGGCAAGGACGGGTTAGCTCAGTATCAGGATAATGTGACTGAGTGGGATATCAGGTCATGTTGCCAGTGGCCTGATTTTCCAGTTGGGCAGCACTATGAAGTCACCATGAGTGTACACTGTTATAAGTCGGTACACATCCTGATTTGACCTTAGATGTTGCCAGGACATAGAACTCCAACAACCAACCACAGACGGCCATGTCATGAGAATGTCAGGAGCCAATTACGAGCAAACACGGCTAGGCCTGGCCGGCTTTGGCGAATAAAACATGTGATCTGGAATAATCCTCTCCACGCGTCATGATAATGCCGCCCTCTTGTTTGAAATCCCCCCCATACCCCCACAGTCCCACCCCCACAGTCCCACCCCCACAGTCCCACCCCCACCCAAGCTCCCAAACCCCCTCTAAGCATCCAACTCCTCCCCAACACCCAATCCCTAACCCCCCCCCCCCCCAAACCCCCCAAAACCCAAACCCTCCAACCACATACCCAAACTCTCCAACCCCACAACCAATCCCCACCACTCAACCCCAAACCTCTAACTCCAACTTCTGTATAGATACATGTATCTTAGATATACATATGAAGTGCGCGAGAGTATAATCGAGCTGTGGCTGGTGCGGGCTTGGGTCGAGCAACACGCATTTGGAAATGCGGGCTGCTCGCCAAGACAAACCCGCATTTTCCATCAAATGCGAAGAATGGTTCACTGCTGTAACTCATTGCTAGGAGACGCACCACGGTGTCCTGCGCTACTCTCCTAGCAACATAGAATGGTCAAGCGATCGGGCTCGGACCCATCGGAGACGTGCTAGGCGCGCTCTGATGTTTTAGATGATATTTATGCTTTAATTGTGGAAATACGAAACATTGTTAACTCTAAAAGATGGGAGGGGAAGTATTTATTCATATCGGTGATGTTGGTGAACTTAGATTGTATTGGTAGGAACAGAAATAAAGTTGTGAGCTCTTAAAAGTGATTGAAACATTCCTTGCATTCCTTACTATCCACCAGTCCCTTAGTATATTAACCGTTATGGTAAACTCTAAACCAATGATTCACGATTATATCCAGTATTAAGGGCCTTCTGCCCAGCTGCCCCTGCATAGCCTACCCCATCCTCTGTGGAATTTGTAACTACCGTATTAACTTGAACATGAATAACAAGTAGTAATATCTCGGGTGTTTATAAGTGACATCAGCGGCGGAGTACACCGGCTGCTTTGTTTCGGAATAACATTAATTAATATACAGCTAAGTGCGGCAGGGGTAGAGCCAGTAAACTAAGAGAGTAATAAATACATATTAAATATGGGAGGGGTAGAGCCCATACAAATGTGGCACTCCGGCTGTCCGCCCTTAGCCGGGGTTTCATCTAACGAAGGCGGTCAACCGGTGGAGGGGCGGAGAAGCAGCGGCGGCCCATGGCAGGCCCAGGAAACCAACACGGAATCATATGGAAATCTTTAGGAAATAGCACGAAACGGTTAAACATATATGCACAAAACGATAGCAATTACCTAGATTTGATTCTGCCTATCTAGCTTAGATACTTTTAACAAACGTTGTTTTAAAGATTTATATTGCCTATCATGGATAAGTCTGAATAGTCTTGTTTTCACCATTAGACAGTTTGTCGATGGAAAGCCTGAGCCTACACTTTTACCGACCCAAGGGATTTTTAACCTTGCACACCACATAGACATGGTATGAAAGCAACTGGCCTTTGATGACGCTGTAAGTTATGCACAGCGGTGGAAATCCAACTTGGCATTAATAGGATAGTCCAGGGAATGCTCGACATTAATAGGATAGTCCAGGGAATGGTTAGCTCAGTGTCAGGATAATATGACTGAGTGTGGGATTGGATCATGGTGCCGGTGGCCTGATTTCCCAGTAGGGCAGCACTATAAAGTCGTCATGAGTGCGCACTGTCACAAGTCGCTACCCGTCCTGATATGACCTCAGATGTTGTCAGCACATAAAACCCCAACAAACAAACAAAACCAGAATCCCAAACCCATCGGACTATGCGGCTTGAACCACATTCAGATATATATATATATATACATGACCTTAGATGTTGCTAGGACGTAAAACAACAACAAATAAACATATATATACATTGACAACGGGAATCAGAAATACTCAGATTTACAACAAATAACAGCCAACAATAAAGAATATAATTTAAGCGGTTAAATTTCTCTGAAATGACAGCAACATTTGTATATGAAGAGTGTAAACATGTAAACACCAATCCAAAAATGCAATTAAAATGAAAGATTTTGAAGTGAAAATAAATTTAATTTTGACAAATTCCACTTATGTCATGATTGCATGATTATGGAGTAATGACAAAAATAGTAGGAATGTAAAAAAAAAAAATGTTTTTCTAAGTTTTTGATTCCAATGTTTATCGCAGTTTTTAGATTGGCGTTTATGGGGTTTTGCGACTGAACTCTTCATATACAGTATATAGCCAAGGCATTCTGCCATTACCAACTCGAAGTCGTATTCACGTAAATTAATGCTTATTGGTAATTATTTTGACACAACAGGTGCGCCATAGCGTGTGCCCGACTAAGCGTGTGTTGCCCTGGTTTTACACGGACGCAGCTTGGCTCCCCTGATGAGCTGTAATCCGTTTTTGGCTTGTTACCGGCGTGGAAAGAATGCAGACCTGGCACCATCGGCCCCCCCCCCAACTCCCACTCCCCCCTCCCCCCCCAGCACCCCCCTACACCCTTAACCAGCACACACACCCCCTCTCCCCCTCCTCCCAACTCCCACTGTGTGTAGGCATCGCTTCACCCACCACTAAGTTGGAGAAGAGTGGTGTGGTGGGGGGGGGGGGGGGGGAGAGCAGATGGTTGGTTGGTGTTTGGAGTTGTATGCCTGGGCAACATCTAAGGTGATATCAGGATGGGTACTGACTTATGACAGTGCGCACTCATGGCGATTTTATAGTGCTGCCCTACTGAGGAAATCAGGCCGCTTGAATCATGACCCGATATCCCACTCAGTAACATTATCCTGACACTGAGCTAATCAGTCCTTGCTCTATCCTATTAATGCTGGGTGTGAGGCTACGAAGCGACAAGTATACATTTTATAAGTCGACCTGGAAGTGAACTCCTGATCTCCCGCACACTCTGTCGATTCGGCCATATGACACCCGGTCTCCAGATACTATATATATGGGATAAGAGGAGAGTGGGTGGGGTGGGGTTGGGGTGGGGGTGGGGTGGGGTGGGGGGAAGGGGTGGCGTTGGTCTTGGCAGAGCAGAAGTAAATGAGACACCCAGAGATGATGTTGCAGCTTTGTCTGATTTGTTGTTTTTGTTGTGTAATTTACGATTTGTGTTATCTCTTTTTTTTAAAACTATTCTACGATATTCTACACATTCTACTTTCTTTTAAAAAAATTAAAAAATTGATACTGCCTGAATAGTCTTGTTTTCACCATTAGACAGTTGGTCGATAGAAAGCCAGAGTCTACACTTTTACCGGCCTCATGGATTTTTAACCTCCCACACCACGTAGACATGGTATGAGAGCAACTGGTCTTTGATTATGTTGTAAGTTATACACAGCGATGGAAATCCAAACTGGCAGAGAGGTGATGGCATGGGGAATCGATCCATTGACCTTCAGATTAGGAGTCCGAACTAGAACAAAAAAATCGGACACTCTAACCACTCCACCACAGGGAAGGCAATATTATTATTTCATGTAATATTCCACCTGCTATTTCTTAAAGGTGCATAGTCCGATGGTTTTGAGTTTCTCTCATTTTCCGACATAAATAATAATAAGTGCATGAGTATCTAAGTTAGATATCTAGAGCAAATCTACATCATTGTTTTTGGTTTGAAAATTTGACGCTTCATAGGACTATCCAACGTGTTTTTTTTCAAACCCACAAAAAACTATCACATGATATTGTAGTGGTCTGCACTGACCTCTCAGGCAAGGAGCCGCATAGACAGGTATGCGTGGGTAGTGTGGTGACATCAGGGAGCCTAGGTGGTGTTATGGTTAGCACACTGGCCTGGAATGCGGAGAGATTTTCGTTTGAGTCCCGCTCTAGGTGTAATATTTCCCATTTTCATCACCCCCCATGACACTAGTGTTGTGACCAGGATCCT
The DNA here is from genome assembly GCA_030323885.1 of Branchipolynoe longqiensis. Classification (NCBI taxonomy): domain Eukaryota; kingdom Metazoa; phylum Annelida; class Polychaeta; order Phyllodocida; family Polynoidae; genus Branchipolynoe; species Branchipolynoe longqiensis. The sequence goes on along the minus strand of CM059200.1, from coordinate 55,187,962 downwards.
ATACACGCTATGCACTGTATGATTGTTGAACCTGCCCTGTGTATGTGTAAGTGTATTGCCTGTAAATATGTAATTGTAAGCATTAAAAGACTTACAATTCTAGGGGGACGAGTGTAGTGGTCAGCACTGACCTCTCAGGCAAGGAGCTGCATAGACAGGTAGGCGTGGGTAGTGTGGTGACATCAGGGAGCCAAGCGGTGTAATGGTTAGCACACTGGCCCAGAATGCAAATAGATGTGGGTTCGAGTCCCGCTCTAGGCACAATATTTCCCATTTTCATCACCCCCACGGCAATATTTTACATATTTTAATGTGCTTAACATAATTTTGTCCTGTTAATACTTAAATACCGTGAAATTACATGAGTATTTCAAAACTTCAACCATGTCCCTGTAATAAATAGCATTTGCTTTCCGTCAAAACGCGGAAAGTCTCTCACAGGCTTACTCACCACTGTTTGAGAATCATTGGCAGAAACGCCTGAAGTCAGGTTTCATTCAGTAGTCTCCAAGCAGAGTCGTTGCACTATGCCTGTGGCTAAACTTGACAAACTGGGGAGCGGGACCTAGCTCAGGCAGCACCTAGCTCAGACAGTCCACCTTTGAAGGTGTGGGTCATCCCATCGATCCTGGTCTGTGTGATCACATTTGCAGTTTGGGCTATTTTGCATTCCAACCAGTGGGCCACAAGTGGTTCATCAAAGCTTGTTGTATGTGTTGTCCTGTCTGTGGGAAACTGCATATAAAAGACCCCTTGCTGCTTATCGGAAAGAGTAGCCTTTGTGGCAGCAGTTGGCTTTCTCCAAAGAAATATGTCAGAATGATCGTATAGTTGACATCAAATAGCTGAGCACCAGATGGCATGGCTGAATGAGTTAGAGCGTCCGTCTCCCGTGTTATTAGATCGTGGGGTGGGGGGTCTGAACCCTGGTCGAGTCAAACCAATGACTTAAAAGTTGATACTTGTTGCTTCCAAGCCTGGCTCTCAGCACTATTAAGATATGACAAGGACTGCTTGGCTCAAGGTCAGGATAATGTGACTGAGTGGGATATCAAGTCATGGTGCTGATGGCCTGATCTTCCAGTGGGGCAGCACTATAAAGTCGCCATGAGTGCACACTGTCACAAGTCAGTACCCATCCTGATATGACCTTAGATGTTGCTAGGATGTAAAACAATAAACAAATAAACAATTAAATAGCCGATGATGAAAATCAATGTGCTCTAGAGGTGTCGTTAAATAAACCAAGCTTTCTTTTAAACTTGACAAACTATGCTTGGGGAATATTGTGTCATTGTTTTGAGCGTGTTGTCGTCCTAATCCTACTATCGATTTCCGCTCCCCACCGCCCCCCCCCTCCGTCCGCCATCACTTTCATCTCTCGACACTGCACACACAGCCCGAGTAGTGCTCGGCCAGCTACGGAGGGAATCCGGATGTCGGAAGCTGTTTGGTTACGTCGTGTAGCATAGGCCTACCAGACGGGATGGCCGAATGAGTTGAGCGGCCGCCTCCTGTTTTGGGAGATCGGGGGATCCGAAGCCATGAGTTTGTGGGTTTGAACTCTAGTCGAGTTAAACCAATGACTTTAAAATGTATACTTGTCACTTCCTATCCAGGCACTCGGCATTATTAGGATATGGCAAGGACTGGTTCGCTCAGTGTCAGGACAATGTAACTGAGTGGGATATCAGCCTGATTTCCCAGTCGGGCAGCACTATTAAGTCACCGTGAGTGTGCACTGTCCCAAATCGGTACCCATGCTGGTATGACCTTAGATGTTGCTATGACCTTAAACAACAACAACAAACAAATAACACGTGTGGGACGGGATGGCACGGTGGGTAGAGCACCAGCTTCCAATGACGCAGGTTAAAGTCGCTGTGGGTTGAGTACAGATATAATCTCAGAATAATATCAGATGCGATGTCAGATGCAAGGGCAAATACAAGTTCAGATACAATATCAGATACAATTACATGTATTATTTCTGAAGCAATGTCGGATACGATGTCATACACCATAACGGATGCAATGTCAGATAAATGTCAGCTACAATGTCAAAGTGACAAATAAGGAAATACTCGAACGGACGGGGCTGCCCTCTATGGAAGATCTTCTGATCAAAAAGAATCTCCGGTGGACTGGACACCTCATAAGGATGTCATCAAACAGGCTACCAAAGCAGATCCTCTATTCTCAACTGTCTTCTGGTTACAGAAAGAGAGGGCGCCCTCGTCTCCGGTTCAAGGATACCATCAAGAGAAACCTGAAGCTGAGAGACATTAAGACCGACTCATGGACGCAACTCTCACAGAAGAGAGCTAAATGGAGAGCGGCAGTCAAGTAATGAAAGCATCGCGACCAACAGCATGATGATGATGATGATGATGATGATGATGACAATGTCAGATACAATGTCAGACATGGTATCAAACACAAGTCCAGGTACAACATCAGACAAATATAATATGTTATGTCATATACAATGTCAGATGTCATGCAGGATGCAATATCAGATACAATGACTGACACACTTCCAGACACAATGCCAGACACAATGCCAGACACAATGCCAGACACAATGCCAGATAAAATTCCAGATAAAATACCAGATATAACAACATGTACAATATCAGATACAATGGCAGATACGATGTTAGATACAATGCCAGGTACACTGTCCGATACATTGTCAGATTCAATGTGAGATACAATATTAGATACAATGCCATATTCAATGTTAAATACAATGCCAGATAAATGCCAGATACAATGCCAAATACAATATCAGATACGATGCCAGATACGATGCCAGATACAATGACATGTACCATGCCAGATACAAAGTGAGACATAATGCTAGGTACAATGCCAGATACAATGCCATGTACAATGTCAGATACAATGCCAGATACGAATCCATATACAATGCCATGTACCATGCCAGATACAATGTGAGGCATAATTCCAGTTACAATGCCAGATACATTGCCATGTACAATACCGGATACAATGTCAGACAGGGGCTGCATCTGCTATCCACTACTTTAGCTGTTGTCACTGCCATCAGTGGGTGGGTTTGTGGTGGAAATCATCTAAAACTAAAAGACCTTTTCCACTGAGCAAAACTGATGTGATGCTAGCCGCTCACCGAAGGCTCACTCACTAGCCTCAACATCAGTGGCGAGGGCTAGAAGCAGAAGGGAATAGAATGTGGGTCAGATAGATAAGCAGGGACCCATGTATTCCTAAGGTATCTCTCCCATTCCGAGGTAGGTGTTTTCACCTTTAGGCCACTGAGGAACCCTCAATTCAACCACACTCAATTATCTATGTGACGCATTACCCACATTTCTACTAAAGTCACAGGGTGATAGCACCTTTAACGGCCCACTTTATGGAATCGCTTACCAGAGGAGGTAAGAAGTGTGTCGCCTCTCGATAACAATTTAACCTGTTCTTACGACTCACCTGTTTACGGTTGCTTCCCCCTCCCCATCTCCTTAATGAATAAAATGTCTACGCTAGTCAACATTTTTGTTAAAACCAAGTCGTAAATATGTCATACCATGCCTTAAAATGGGTCCTTTTTGTAAGGACACTCTGTTAAGTCTGACTGGGCGCGGTGGCCTAATCGGTAGAGCGCGGGCCTTGCGTGCGGAAGGTCTGGAATTTAGTTACTGGTCGAGTCAAACCAATGACTTTCAAATTGATACTTGTCGCTTCCTAGCTTGGCACTCGGCATTAATAAGATAGGGCAAGTACTCATTAGCTCAGTGTCAGGATAATGTGATTGAGTGGGATATCAGGTCATGGTGCTGGTCTCCCAGTGCGGCAGTACTATAAAGTCGCCATGAGTGTGTACTGTCACAAGTCGATCGATACCCGTCATGACATGACCTTAGATGTTGTTAGGACATAAAATAACAACAGACTAACAAACAAATGGTGCTGCCAGCCTGGTCTCCTTATGGGGCAGCACTATGAAGTCGCCATGAGTGCGCACTGTCACAAGTCAATACCCCGTCCTGATATGACCTTAGATGTTGCCAGGACGTAAAACTCCAACAAGAGACTGGTGTAAATGTCGCTGTTTCTTGCATCAGTGACCTATAGTTATATAATGGCGGGGCACGGTGGAAAGCACTCAGAGATAACCAATGAGAATGGAGACAAATCGGCAAAGCACACAGCAGGTGTGGCATGGTGCACTAACAGGTAGCTGATGTCATTATCAAACAAGGCAGGTGCCAAATTACAAACTATTCACACATTAAATGGATCAAGTCTTCCCACCCCTTCCAAAAAATGTTTGGGTGGTTTAAAAAAATAGTAAAGCTGTGTACAAATTAAAATTGTGCCAAAGAGTTTTAAATCAAAAGTGCTGATGGAACACAAGCAGGGTGTTATTTGATGACACTGTTGATAGGCTGAATTTGTTTTTTCAAATAACGGAAGCATTTGCTACTGAAATAGGTGGGTGGGTGTGGAACGGGATTTGTTTGTTTGTTGTTTTACGTCATAGCAGCATCTAAGGTCATATCAGGATGGGTACTGACTTGTGACAGTGCACACTCATGGCAACTTTATAGTGCTGCCCCACTGGGAAATCAGGCCACCAGCACCATGACCTGATATTCCACTCAGTCACATTATCCTGACACTAAGTGAACCAGTCCTTTCCATATCCTAATAATGCCAAGCATCTTGCTAGGAAGCGACAAGTATAAATTTGTAAGTCATTGGTTTGACTTGACATAGGTTCGAACCCACGATCTCATGGGTTCGGATCCCCCGATCTCCCAAAACAAGGGACGGATGCTCAACTCATTCAGCCACCCCGTCTGGTTCTGTGGGACTGAAAGGGCAGAGGCATGGATGCTACAAAGGCTCACACACACAAGCATACACACACACACAACACACACATAAATACACACAAACACACAGAAACACACACAAACACACACACACAAACACACACACAAACAACACAAACACACACAACACACACAAACATACACACCCAAACACACCCAAACACACCCAAACACACACACACAAACACACACACAAACACACACCCAAACAGAAACACACAGAAACACACAGAAACACACAGAAACACACACACAACACAAACACACACAAACACACCCACAAACACACACACACAAACATACACAGACAAACACAGACAAACACACACAACCACACACACAAACACACACAAACACACACACACAAACACACACAAGTACAGACAACACACACAAACACACATACCAACACACACAAACACACACAACCACACACACACACAAACACACACACACTCACACCCAACACACACACACACTCACACACAAACACACACAATCACACACATACAGACACTCAAACACACACACAAGCACACACTCAAAAACACACAAGAAACACACACATCACACACACAACCCAAACACATAACACAAACACACACAGCAACACCCACAAACACACACACAACCACACACATAAACACACACACAAACACACACACAAACACACACACAAACATACATACAGACACACAAACATACACTTAAAACACACACCAACACACACAACACAAACACACACACTAGCACACACGAACACAACATAAACACACACACAAACACACACACAAACACACAAATACACACTAATACGCAGTAAGAAAAGCACATGTGAAGGATGCAAAGACTGCTAAATCCTGACTGAGAGATATATGCAGAGATGATGTCGCCCTCCACCCCACACTCCCCACTCCCCACACTCCCCACTCCCCAAACAACCCCACACCCCCACTCCCCACACAACCCCACACCACCACAACTCCGCGTCCGCAATCCCGCAACCCCACACTCCCCACTCCCCACAATCCCCACACAACCCCACACCCCCACTTCCCACAGAACCTCACACCACCACAACTCCACGTCCGCAACCCCACAACCCCACACTGCCCACTCCCCACACTCCCCACTCCCGACACAACCCCACACCCCCACTTCCCACACAACCCCACACCACCACAACTCCACGTCCACCACCCCACAACCCCACACTCTCCACACCCACACACAGATATCTGTCATTACTATGCCAGTCCTGATATGACCTTAGATGTTGGCAGGACGTAAAACTCCAACAAGAAACCACCCATGAGTATTGACTCACCCTCCTCACACACCGGACACGGTGGCCGAATCGGTAGAGCGCAGGCCTCCCATGCAAAAGGTCGGGAGTTCAATTCCCGGTCGAGTCAAACCAATGACTTTCACAATTTAATACTTGTCACTTCCTAACCAGGCGCTCGCCATTATTAGGATAGTGCGATCACTGGTTGGCTCAATTTCAGGATAATAAATGTTGGCCAGCATTGAAAACAAGCCTGGGTACGCGGGCTTATATGCTAGGGACAGTATAAATACAGCCTAAAAAAAAAAGTGAAAAGTATGTCACTGAGTGGGATATCAGGTCATGGTGCGGCAGCGTGGTCTGCCAGTGGAGCAGCACTATAAAGTCACCATGAGTGCGCACTGTCACAAGTCAGTACCCGTCCTGATATAACCTTAGATGTTGCTGGGACGTAAAACTCCAACAACCAACCAACACAAACACACAACACACGCAACACACACAAACACACAAACACACAAACACACAAACACACAAACACACAAACACACAAACACACAAACACACAAACACCCACACCCACACAACCACACACCCACACACCCACACACCCACACACCCACACACACACACCCACACACCCACACACCCACACACAAACACACAAACACACAAACAGACAAACACACACATAACACATGCACAAACTCACACAAACACAATAAGAAAAGCACATGCAAAGGATACAAAGTAAGCATTTATTTATATTGAACAGTGCTAAAGCCCTGACTGAAATATAGAAGTAAAGATAATGTCCCCCTCCACCCACCACCACCACCCCCACACTCCCTAACCCCCAACCCACCTCCACCCCCCGCCCCCACACGCAGATATCTCTCATTAGTAGTATTGGCTCACTCCCTCACACCTGTTATGTATGTACTAAGTCAGGACACGCCTGGAGCCAGCGGGCCGGGACCAGCGAACAGGCAACCAGCGCAGACTGGGAGGCACCGTAATATAGTGATTATGCAGATAGATTTGTTTGTTTGTTTGTTTTTGTTTTACATCCTAGCAACATCTAAGGTCATATCAGGACGGATACCGAATTGTGACAGTACACACTGATGTTTGTGTTATTTTTAGTGATACGGCCCTACTCCATTTTGATATGGATTTTTAGTTAAATTTATGGAAATAAAAAGGGTGAGCTGAAATGCCGAAAGCAGATGAAATCAGCTGATGCAACTGATTGTAAATTCGACGGCTGGCAGTTTGAGTGGTGTAGATAGGCTAATAAGAAATCACTACAGGCAAGGAAGGAAAGTTGATATAGAGTGAAGGGTAGGAGAGTGAGACTCCCTCATTTATTGTATATATAGTTTCAAGAAACAAGATGGTGGTGATCACATGATCCAGTCTTCCAATCACTAACAGGCATTCGTATATCCACCAATGAGGGTTCAATATCCTTGTAACCAAGGCATCGTTAGGTCTGGCTACAGTGCTCTGTTGTGTCTGGTGTGCAGTGATCCATAAATAACACTTGGAGGGGAGGGGGTATCTGAGGAGAGTTCCAAAGACTCTCTCACAAGTCAAGAAGTGACCCTCTCTCAGGTCAAGAATTGACCCTCTCTCACTATCTATATTGATACACAACTTCTATCTTTAATTAGTATTGGATCACCAACTCCACATATACCTCATATGCCTTTGGTTTTACATACCATCTATCATTATATAGACTATTTGCAATTTATTATAGAGTAGCCCATATCTCAAATATCGGAAAATTGTACATGATGTTCAGCCACAGTGATGAATGTTGTATGTGATTGTAATATAGTTTGTTGTACATATAATGTTTGAGTAATAACATCTTGTAGTTGTATTTACATGTTTTTTTATGGTATGTTGAACATACGAGCTCATGTGCAAAACCACGTAGATGCGAATCCAAAAATCGAGATAAACATTGGAAACAACCCTTCAAAAAGATTTTAAGAATTATATTCCTACTTTGTTGTTCATTGCTCCATAACCATGTGACCATATGAAAAGTGGAATTAGTGAGAAGTGAAATTATTTTCGGGCAAACATTTAAAGTTTTTGGATTGGCGTTTACGTGGTTTTGCGCCTGAACTCTTCATATATGTATGAATTGTGCATGTTATCGTAACATGTAACATTGTGCATGTTATCGAGGGTATGCAGGTATTGCAATACCTCAGGGAGTTTGACGCCCCTGCCCTGCAGAGTTGTAAACCACTGCCTTGTGGTACAGGTTCTTGACAGAACCGAAGGCTAAGGGAGCAAACCCTGAACAGAAAACCATGTCACTGTGGCAGCATTGAGGGCGGTTGATGTATGGAAGTCCCAACATCTCCCGACCAGCCACTGCAGGGACAAATAGTTTTGCGCCTGTCTGGACATGTTCTTGCCGGTGTGAGACCTCTATTTGCGCCCCGAGAGAGTACCGCTGGTAACTTGCCAAAGCCAGCAGCACTTCAATACTTTTGCAGGCAGCTTTCATGAAATGTAGGTGAAAAAGCTGCATGCCTTCATGATGCGACATCTGTGTTCAATCACGAGGCTAACCTGGAAGGACAAAGTGACAAATAAGGAAATACTCGAACGGACAGGGCTGCCCTCTATGGAAGATCTTCTGATCAAAAAGAATCTCAGTGGACTGGACACCTTATAAGGATGTCATTAGACAGGCTACCAAAGCAAAGCAGATCCTCTACTCTCAACTGTCTTTTGGTTACAGAAAGAGAGGGTGCCCTTGTCTCCGGTTCAAGGATACCATCAAGAGAAACCTGAAGCTGAGAGACATTAAGACCGACTCATGGACATCACTTTCACAGCAGAGAGCTAAATGGAGAGCGGCAGTCAAGTAATGAAAGCAGTCTTTGTCACACCACGACCGACAGCATGATGATGATGATGATGATGAGTCAGTTAGCCGATAAAAAGCCAGAGCCTACACTTTTACCGACCCGAGAGATTTTTAACCTCCCACACTACATAGACATGATATAAGAGTAGCTGGCCTTTGATGACGCTGTAAGTTTATACATAGCAGTGGAAATCCAAATTGGCAGAGGTGATGGCAGGGGGAATCGAACCACCGACGTTCAGATTAGGGGTCCGACCCACTCCGTCACAGAGAACACCACAACTGCCCTTCAACAGCAACAGGTGGCCCACGCTACTAATGGAACGCCAAACTGGGGTGGGGGTGAACTTTTGAGCAGCCCTCCAGCGGGTCCATTATGAGTGGTCCAAGTTGCTCATCCGTTGGTTGTTGAGGAGGGACTGAAGCTGGAGCCCGGCGTGTTTGCACAACCGGAAGTGGACTGACAGAGTCCCTCCCACCCTGTATCCCTTACCATAGCCCGAGAAGGGGTAAACAGCGACGAAAGGAGGAGACTCAACCAGCTCTTGTCATTGAGCGTACAAGACTACACTCGTTCACTCTACTACTCTCTTGTTCGAGTCTCTCGTTACCTTACTGTTGTGTCTGTTTGTTGGTTGTGGTTTTACATCCTAGCAACATCTAAGGTCATATCAGGATGGGTACCGACTTGTTACAGTGCACACTCATGGCGACTTTATAATCCTGTCCCACTGGGAGACCAGGCCACCAGCAGCATGACCTGATATCCCACTCAGTCACATTATTCTGACACTGAGCCAACCAGTCTTTGCCCTATCCTAGTAATGCCGAACGCCCGGCTAAGAAACGACAAGTATCAATGTTTAAGTCATTGGTTTGACTCGACCAGGGTTCGAATCCACGACCCCATTAGTTTGGATCGCCCGATCTCCCAAAATGGGAGATGGACGCTCAACTCATTCGGCCATCCTTCTCTCTGGTCAAGCCTTGCCAGTTAACGACGTGTATTGGTCGATATGCAGGTCTTTGTGAGCGCTACTGATTAAACTCAACATTGGTCGACATGCCGGTCTGTGTGAGGTGCTATTGATTTAAACTCAACATTGGTCGACATGCGGGTATGTGTGAGCGCTACTGGTTTAAACTCAACATTGGTTGACATGCAGGTCTGTGTTTGGTATCAAAGGCTGTGGCACGTGCTGTCCTGTCTGTGGGAAAGTGCATATAAAAGACCCTTTGATGCTTATCGGAATGTGTAGCCTATGTGGCAGCAGCTGTTTCCTCTAAAGAAATGTCAGAATGATGATACGTTTGACGTCCAATAGCCAATGATGAAAATGAACGCGCTCTAGAGGTGTCGTTGAATAAAACAAGCTTTAGATGAAAGCCCGGACGGAACATCAGAAATAAACCCAGCAGAAATCTTATTCCCGGTAAATCGTCCACGATTCTCTGACAGCACTAAGCCTAAGAAAGGTTTTTCGTGTTTTTTTAATGGAAAGCCAATCGTCAAACTATTTCTGAATACCCAAAAATTGCAGAAATCAGAAAAAAAACTAAATAAAACAAAAAACGCGCCAGTCCTTGATCGCGGTATTTTGCTAACTATTTGCAGGCAGCCACAGAAGTCACTGTAGCCATGGCAACCACTGCAAAGAACGCAACAACAACACGTTCATTTGGCAATTTGGGGAAAATATAAATATTTGTGGTGTTTTCTTTTGTAAATGACTGGGCGCGGTGGCCTCGTGTGCAGGAGATCGGGAGTCTGATTTCCCAATGGGGCAGCATTATAAAGTCACCATGAGTGTGCACTGTCACAAGTCGGTACCCGTTCTGATCTGACCTTAGATGTTGCCAGGACGTAAAACTCCAACAACCAACCAACCCAATGGGGCACCAGTATAAAGTTGCGATGTGTGTGCACTGTCACAAGTCTGTAGGTACCCATCCTGATGACCTTAGATGTTGCCAGGATGTAAAACTCCAAGAAATAATCTTTTTTAAATAGATATTTGTTCCGTTCTGAATAGGCTATTTGTTAGCGCCGATTCTCACTGATTAAGTTTAAATAAATTAACTGGGTAACTTTAGAGGTATTTGACAGGCAAACATGGTGTTCTCTGTGGCGGAGTGATTAGAGTGCCCAACATTTTTCTAGGTCGGACTCTTAATCTGAATGTCAGTGGTTCATTCCCCCCCCCCCACACCTCTGCCAATTTGGAATTTCATCACTGTGCATAACTTACAGCGTCAGCAAAGGCCAGTTGCTCTCACACCACATCTATGTGGTGTGGGAGGTTAAAAATCCCTTGGGTCGGTAAAAGTGTAGGCTCGAGTTTTCTATCGACCAATTGTCTAATGGTGAAAGCAAGTCTATTCAGACTTATCCATGATAGGCAGTATAAATCTCCAAGAAGAAAAAAACATGGACAATTTATTTTTGGTGTGCACATCAAAATTCTGGTACCATCGGTTTCCTGAGTAACGTTTTTTTTTTTAAACAGAGATAACTTAGAATTCCCTCCTGTGCAACTAAAGCTTAATGAGTACACCAGCATCTAAGTTGGATATGTAGGCTCAAAATCTAAGTAAATGTTTTGGTTTTGAAAATTTGATTCATTCATTGGACCATACCCAATGACTTACACGAGTAATACTTGTCACAACCTAGCCTGGTGCTTGGCATTACTAGGATAGTGCAAGCACTGGTTGACTCAGTGTCAGGATAATGTGACAGTGGGATATCGGGTTATGGTGATGGCAGCCTGGTTTCACAATCTCGTCTGGTCATGACTTACAAAACTGATACTTGTCACAACCTAGCCTGGTGCTTGGCATTACTAGGATAGGGCAAGGAATGGTTGGCCCAGGATCAGGATAATGTGACTTGAGGGAATACCAGGTCACTTTAATAGAAGCTCTTATTATCGAACCTTCTGATGTAAAACGTTTGATGTACATGCCAAAATTAATATGACTTGTTTTCACTTCAAGAATCTCCAAAGATTGCAATTTAAATTAAAAGTTACTTCAAATTAGAGTCAGATTATAGCAATTGTCGTGGGGGTGATGAACACGGGAAATATTGCGCCTAGAGCGGGACTCGAACCCACATCTCTTTGCATTCCGGGCCAGTGTGCTAACCATTAAACCACCTATCTCCCTGTTATCACCACACTACCCACGCCTACTTGTCTTTGTAGTTACTTGCCTGAGAGGTCAGTGCAGACGACTACACTCGTCCCCCTGGAATTGTAAGTCTTGTAATGCTTACAATTACATACATACAGGCAATGCACTAACACATACATACACAGGGTAGGTTCAACAACCATACAGCGCGTAGCTTGTACAGGATCCTGGTCACAGCAACCAGTGTCGTGGGGGTGATGAAAACGGGAAATATTGCGCCTAGAGCGGGACTCGAATGCACATCTCTTCACATTCCGGGCCAGTGTGCTAACCATTACACCATCTAGGCTCCCTGATATAACCACACTAGCCACACCTCCCTGTATATGTGGATACCTGCCTGAGAGGTCAGTGCAGACCACTACACAATTAACCTAATATATATGAGTCAGTCTCATGAAAATAAGCCAATTGGTGCATGGGGGGAAAGATGTCGGCGTCAACCATTGGATGTCGGTGTCGAACGGCATAACTATAGTTCAGCATTGACAGAGGTGTTCGAAAGTTCTTAAATTTATCCTGAATGTAAAGGTAGAGAAAATACAACAACCCTATTTGTTTCTGGGATAATTTGATATGAAACAAAGAAATGCACTACACTTTAACTATTGCGATGCCGACATCTGTTAAATTGACCAAAATCGCTCTTTGAAAATAGAGGTAATTTAGACAAATATATTGATGAACCCATATTTTTGTATGGGTTTCCCTCAATGCGTATAGTCCATAGGATTTTGTAAGGAAATCTCCAAAAATGCAACCTCCTTTTTTTAACACTGCAACACCAAAATGGAAATTTTACCTTATTTTTTCTTCTTTTTAGGCAACATATAAGGATTCCTATTTTCAATATTTTAAAATATTGTTAACTATGGTTTTCACAGCGTTGTTCCTTACAACCTTTCCCATGCTGGACACTTTAATCCAGAGTATATTGGAGATGAATTCCCACTCTTTTGTGCATTTTCTTATTAAAACCACCAATAGACTACATCGTCATTCCAGCGGTGCGATGCATTGTGGGATGTGTCAAAGCAAAACAAACCCACGAGAAGCACATGGCACATGCTAATACACTGGGTGCAGTTATGAAATGTGCTAGTTTCAGCTCATCTCAGCTCTTGTTTCAAACATAGAATACCAACTAAAAAAATATATATAATAAATTAAGATAGTAATCTTTTATTCAGCATTGCATTTACATCAATATAATCAGCACATCTTATGCCATGTGCATTTAGATTTAGACAAATCTGGGCACTCAGACAAGTGTTAAAGCCATAGCCAGAGTCTGTTTTACTTATTTTATTAATTTTTTTATTTATATCCTATGGTTAATGACATATGTAGAAATAGAAAATGAGTAGGGTTAATCAGATATTGGTTATATATTTCTTTGAAACAAGTTTTTGTTGACACATTTGACAATTTAATATTTAGAACAAGAATTACTTATGTCTGATCAATGGTGATGTAAACATTAGCCTGTAAATTGACTGAAATTGTATGTTTCTTAGCTCAAAATGCTTAATTATGGAGAGTTGTGTCTTAAACATATTCATTTTATTATCATATTGCATCCATCCATCCATGTTTGTGCCAAATTGTTATGTATTTATATTAATTTTGAATAAAATCGAAGTTTTGCCCTATGCGTATTGGCAAACTCAATGGCTGTACTCCTTTGCTTTGCTGCCAGCGGCGTTTTCAGCGCATGCACAGTCGGAACTGTGATCTCGTCTATTGGCCCATTTTCGAGAGACAAACTCATGACGAGGCTTGGAAGGAAGCCGCTCTTTATTTTACAAGGCTCTGCTCGAGCAAATATCGTCATACTTATACAAACCTAAAAGTTTTAATATTACCAAAGACCCTATAATACTAAGACGGCTCACTCAGCCTGTACTGTGTAATCAAAATGATCAAACCCACCACTTGGTGCGCTGGCTGTTCTATTCGTTAAACAGGTTCTATATTATATGTATAAATGTATATATGAATGTGAAAGATGTGTGATGATGGCGATGCTGATGATGATGCTGATGATGATGTGTATTTGTTCATAGAAATTTCATATTGATGTGTACTCATACTTACCTATCTCATGTATAATATAATTGTATGTGTTTACATGTGAAACACCAACCAGAAGCTGGGTTGATCAAACCCACCACAAGGTGGCACTGCGAAATGTACATTACCATGGGAGAGATAGGGAGTGAGCCGTTTTAGTATTATAGGACCTTTGATATTATCGATCAAGTGGTGGTGTAGAGTGGCGCGCGACGTACAAACTAAGCGATGGTGGCGCCACCTTCGTCATAATACATGGTAGACCTGCAGCAAATACCAAGTAGCAAGGAATAAATAATAATGACATACATAATAGTGAACGTATTACTTGACCCTCTTTATACACATGAGGAATTCAGGCGCAAAACCACGTAAACGCCAATCCAAAAATATAGTCTAAATAAAAAGAATTTACCTGAAAATAATTTAAATTCTCACTAATTCCACTTTTCATATAATCACATGGTTAGGGAGCAATGAATAAAAGAGTAGCAATATAAAGAAGTTTACTTTTTGAAGGTTTGATTCCAATGTTTATCTCTATTTTTGGACTGGCGTTCACATGGTTTTGCACCTGAACTCTTCACATATATATAATAAATTATATATTACATCTAACAAAAATGGCAGGAACTCAAAACCATGGGTTTATGTACATTTAAGCACCATGCAGATGAGGAGTCAGTGTTATGCCTGTGTGTGCATTCTTGGCTTCAGAATCTTCTATGGGAAAACCTCGCTGTCAGCAAAGCCTTATGGCCCTGTCACACTACGACATAACGACGTCGACGTAGGGAGAACGTGAAGAACGTTGAACTTCTCGGCATAGTATGCAAATTTGGGCACAAGTTGAACGTGGATGCAGCGTAGTGGACGAGAGCGTAACGTCGGTAAAGCGTAGTGATACCGTCATTCAACGAGAGAGGTCAACGTAATGACGCTCACGGAACGTTATGAACGTTATTCCATCGCCAGAAGAACGTTACGTGACGTTAGCTATGTCATGAGACGTTGAACGTATGTTGAATGCATGTTCTCCTGACGTTCTCCTGACGTTCTCCTGACGTTCTCCTGACGTTCTCCTGACTTTCCCATTACGCCGCATGGACGTTTCCACCGGTTTTAATGTGGGTCAACGAGTGGAACGTAGTGGAACGTAGTGAGGAACGTTGGCCTAACGTCCGTTTAACGTCATTGACGTTTGCTGAACGTGAACAGAACGTACGGCGAACGTAAACCCTTACGTTCGACCTACGTCAAAACTTTTGAACATGTCCAAAACATCGACGTAACTCGACGTAACACGACGTAATGTGACGTAGCTTGACGTCAGTCTAACGTCATTATGACGTCATCATAACGTAATCCAACGTACATCAACGTAATGACGAAATATCACCATGTTAGGCTCACGTTCGCTCATTACATCGTAGTGTGACAGGGGTATTAGAAGAACAAGGCCGCGTTCAGGGTGCACCTCCGAGGCGTCTCCCTTTTCAGACAGGAGACAAAAAGCGCCTCGAAAATGGCTGCTGTATTCAGTGGTTTCAGCCAATCACAGCGCTTCTTTTTCATTGCAAATGGCTGCCACCTATGGGAGCGGCCATTTTCGAGGTGACCAACTGCTTTTACCGTGCATACTAGCGTGACGTCAGGGATTTCCCCGAGACGTCTCCGAGGCGCACCCTGAACGCGGCCCTGATTACCTTGGAGGGGCGTTTGTTTCATAATTGACAAAAGTCAAGCGTGTAAATACCTAGATTGGGGAGGGCATGGGATGGGGAAGGGAGGGTGAATGGTTGTTAGAGTTTTACATCCTGGCAACATCTAAGGTCATATCAGGACAGGTACCTACAGACTTGTGACAGTGTGCACTCATGGCAACTTTATAGTGCTGCCCCACTGGGAAATCAGGCTGCGTTCACCATGACCTGACATCCCATTCAGTCATATTATCCTGACACTGAGCCAACCAGTCCTTGCCCTATCCTAATAATGCAGAGCGCCTGGCTAGGAAGCGACAAGTATCAATTTCTCCCCTTCTCCTCCCCCCTCCCCCTCCCCCTCCCCATAAACCCCTCCACCCCTACCCCCTCCCCTTCCCATTACCTCTGCAAAATCTCAAATGGACATTAGGCCAAATAAACAAAGAAGTTAGTGATCATCCTTTTAATCACACAACTCAGGGTTGAGCGGGCGGGTTTTATTTGACTTTTTTCAGTATTTTATATTTGACATGATTTCAATGGAATTACATAAACATCAATTTCAGTGTATGCACATGGTGTTCCCGTGCTTACAACTGCCCATACATACACACGTATAACATCTGAAAGTTGAATTTCTGCTAACCCGATGCATTTTTAGCAGTTAAAAAAAAGAATTTATGTAAAAATCAGGGGCGAGCGATTTTTCAAGCACGGACGGGGACGATAACCTATGTATTATTTGTATTGGCCTTAGTTTAATTATCTGGCGCTGCTGACTAACCATAGCCAGCACCAGAAGTCACTGCAGTTTTATATCAACGATAGTGGCGCCCCCAAGTGGGAGTGAGTTAATCCATTTCTGGCTTGTTACTGGGACCTGGAAAGAACGCAGACCCTGTGTGGCGGCTTAAAATCTCAGTGTGTTTAGAGTCTACGCTCGGGGTTCTGCGCATGGATCAATGGGTTATTCGCATGCGCGTATCCGATTAACACGACCCGGGTGACTCGGGTCACCCGAGTTGCTAGAAATTCAAATGGAACGCCGTGAGTGGAGTTGACACAAACACGTCCATTATGCACAAAGTTTAACCCACCTCTTGGCTGGGATTGGCTAGGAGCGATGATGTCACATTTGTGAATGAAAAAGTTGCTAGGGTCACCCGAGTTGATTATTCGAATAAATGCCGTTCGATTTTTCCGCATGCACCGAACCCCGAGCGTAGAATCTAAACACACTGAGATTTTAAACCAACGCACCAGTAGCAAACCAGCCCGGCTGAGCAACGAGGAAAATAGAGGATTTCCACCACGAGCCGGCCCTCTGATGAGAGTAGCAAGAACTAATGTGAGAGGGGGTAAGCTCAATGTGCAGGATGATAATCTGTGGAAACGGTCTTATAGAGGATTTCAACCGCCAACGTATCATTTGATAGCAGTGGCTTTTGTTTTGTTTGTTGTTGTTTTATGTCCTAGCAACATCAAAGGTCATATCAGGACGGATACCGCCTTGTGACAGCGCGCACTCATGGTGACTTTATAGTGGTGTCGCACTGGAAAAACCAGGCCACCGGCACCATGACCTGATACCCCACTCAGTCACATTATCCTGACACTGAGCACACCAGTCCTTGCCCTGTCCTAATAATGCCGAGTGCCTGGCTAGGAAACTACATGTATCAATTTTAAAGTCATTGGTTTGACTCGACCAGGGTTCGAACCCACGATCTACCGGCAGTGGCAAGAACTAGTGTTGTAGGCTAGTGGTCATTTAGCAGTGTGATCTGTGGAAAAGGTCTTATAGACGATTTCAAACATCAAACTCTCCTCTGGCTGCAGTCGCAATAACTAATATTGTAGGCGAGTGCTCACTGTGCACTATAATCTGTGGAAAAGGTCTTATAGAAGATTTACACCACCAACCTGTCATTTGATAGCAGTGGCAAGTACTAATGTTTGTGGATTGCAGCTCCATGGAAAATGTTTATTATATTTACTGCATAATGCTCTGCAGAAAAGGTCTATTAGAGGATAATCTACCACGAGTCTTCCCTCTGGTGGCAGTGACAAGAACTAGTGTTCTGTGGGACTGGTTTTATAGAGAGCAACCTGCCCTCTGACGGCAGTTATAGAACTAATCTTGTGAGTAGCAGCTTACCGTGTAGTATGTTTTGCGGGATAGGTTTTTATAGATGATTTCCACCACCAACCTGCCCTCTGATGGCAGTGGCAAGAAGTAGTCTTGTGGGTAGCAACGGACTACACAACATTCTCTTTCGAAAATGTCCTATAAAGGATTTCCACCACCCACCTGCCCTCTGATGGCAGTGGCAAGAACTATGGGGGGCAGCTCAATGTGCAGCATGATAATCTGTGGAAAAGGTTCTACAAGATATAGTGAATAGAATCAATTAAGCTGGAATACTATTCAACATGAAGATGAATGCCAGGAAGACCAAAATAATGGTTATAAGTAAAAAGACAGATAAACCAAATATCAATATAACCATAGATGGCACAAACATAGAACAAGTATCCGAATTCATATATCTCGGACAAAAGATTACAAATGATGGGAGATGTGAGGAAGAAATTAAAAGAAGATAACAATAGCCCGAACAACATTCTCCAAAATGTATAGAGTGTTAACATCAAGTAAGATATTAATACAAACAAGGAAGCGTATTCTTCAGTGTTATGTGTGGTCTACTCTAATGTATGGGGCTGAGACATGGACAATCTCTAAGAAAATGTACAAACGTTTAGCAGCATTTGAGATGTGGACTTATCGAAGGATGATGAAAATATCATGGACAAAGAAGATCACCAACAAAGAAGTTCTCAGAAAAATTTTAAATAAGAAAAGCTTGTTTGCCACTATACAGACAAAGAAACTTATTTATTTTGGCCACATGATTTGTCAGAGTTCAATATACCGTACATTGTTGGAATGGAAGGTGAATGGCATCAGAGGGAGAGGGAGACCAAGAACATCATGGTTTACAAATATTTCACAGTGGACAGGCTTGAATTTTCACAGTCTATCAAAACAGCACACCATCGGGACAAGTGGAGAACCATTGCATCCAACCCTCGACTAGAGGATGGAACTATTGATTGATTGATTGAGAGGATTTCCACCACCAACCTGTCATCTGATGGTAGTAACAAGAGCTAATCTTGTGGGTAGCCCCTCACTTAGATAACAGATTCACCCCGTACTTCCAGTACAGGGGTAAAACCCAACCCATTAGAAAAGCTGGCGAAGAATTTCGACATGCTGGGGAAATTAACTGAGCTGGTAAATTCTTAATTTAAGAAGCGCAATATATTCTTTATGTACGTCTTCATATTTATCCACTACTTTTGAGTTGGAAAATATAATAAAACATATACTTTAATGCAATTTAAAAGTGAAATGGACAGCGTTCTGTGGCCGCCATCTTGTCTTTTTGCATTCTCTCCCATTTCACCAACTCTGTGCCGATATACGTAACCATTTGACACTGGTGCCAGGCATTCTACTTCCTGTTCCATACTGAAGCTATTTTCGCCCGTATTTAGACTACGTTGTCGTTCACCCCTGTACTGGAAGTGCGGGGTGAATCTTTTATCTACCCCTCACTGTGCAGCATGTCCTGTAGAAAAGGTATTATAGAGGATTTCCACCACCAACCAACATGCCCTCTGCTGGCAGTGGCAAGAACTATTATTGTATAGGTGAGTGCTCACTGTGCACTATGATCTGTGGAAAAGGTATTATAGAGGAGTTCCACCACCAACCAACATGCCCTCTGATGGCAGTGGCAAGAACTAATATTGTTTAGGTGAGTGCTCACTGTGCACTATGACGTGTGGAAGAGGTCTTATAGAGGATTTCCTTTTCTCACCGCCCCACCCGACCCTACTTTCAGATGACATCAGGGTTTAGTGCCCGGTTCTCGCAGAGACTGACCTTTACCTATTGTGAATTGACCTCCTATTGACTCTTGCCTATGTATTCTCCTGTCTAGATTAATAAATTCCATACTAAGTAGTCCCGTGTTGTGTCCTGAATTAGCTTCAGCAACCACATTCCAATATTAAAATGAAAATTCGGAAAATGCCTCCTGCTTGTTTAAAAATCCACCATAATAGTGAAAAATGATTGTGACGTCAGCAGCTCTACCAGCACTTGATCCTTTTTTTTACCCCAACCTACCTTTGGCCGTCCCCAATATCCCATGTGCCATTGTTTTGATGGTCGCTGAGCGACGCTTCTAGGCTGTTTAGTAATTTTTCCAGCGAGCCGTTCAAGACCATAAAAGTTCCGTCCATGAGGATACACGCCTATTTGCATAAAAAGTGAGCCCCATGGGTTTGCACCGGAAATAAGTAGCGAATACAGCGCCACCTCAATCCTCACACACGCATACACACACGCAGACAATGTATCACTCTTGAGTCAAAGCGGGCTCCGTGGAGCCATACCGTCCTTCCCGGCACCCATTCTCACCTCCACTGTGGGAGATTTACATCTGCGGCATTGTTAAAGCATGTGTGTGAGCAGAGATAGCAGCTGGGCGTTTCTATGAGCCACAGATCGCCGCTCTGATTGATCGAATCAAAAGCCAAGTCTTTTGACTCCGAATGAATACTGTCAAATGAATAATCAAGTAAGTGAAGCGAAGCCCTCTCTAAACAGAACTCTTTGTGTTCTTCTTTTTTTTGGTGGTAAATATGTTTATTCTGCTGAATAAGTATTTTGTCAGTGCCGAACACTGGTCTTACAGCCATTTTTCAATTCAGGATTCACAATCGTTATCGTACCCATCCACATATGCATTCTCACACCTATCCTCAAGTACACTCCGACCAGACGGGATGGCCGAATGAGTTGGAGTGCCCGTCTCCCGTGCTGGTAGATCGTGGGGTCGTGGGTTCGAACCCTGGTCGAGTCAAACCAATGCCTTAAAAATTGATACTTGTTGCTTCCTAGCCAGGCACTTGGCATTAACAGTATAGGGCAGGGACTGGTTGGCTCGGTGTCAGGATAATGTGACTGAGTGGGATATCAGGTCATGGTGCCGGCGGCCTAGTTTCCCAGTGGGACAGCACTATAAAGTTGCCATGAGTGCGACTGGCACAAGTCCGTACCCGTCCTGATATGACATTAGATGTTGCTAGGACGTAAAACAACAAGAAACAAGTACACTCCCGTCCTGATATATCCTTAAATGTTCCCAGGACGTAAAACTCCAACAACCAACTAACCATCAAGTACTCTCACACTGATATCTATACTAATTTACAGATATCCACACGCACATTCACACACACCTTTACACACACAACTAGACACACACACCCCTTCACACACACATTTACACATACACCCCTACATCACCTTCATTGAGTTTGACAGGCAGTTTCCTGCCACACGCCCCCTGGCGGGCGCTAGCTTCACTTCACAGTCACACGCGCCCTCTAGTGTGTCGTGGATGAAGTGGCGTGTTCAAGAGATGGCGCTGCGATAAGAGAGTCACGTGACGACCGTCTGTGCGTGTCGATCACGTGGTTCCGTGTGGCGGATAGCCCCCCACCCCCACCCCACCCCCCACCGAGAAGATTTGTGTGTGGGGTTCGGGGGGAGGAGTGGGTGGAGGGGGAGGGGTGTGGAGAGGCAACAGGAGGGGTGGGGAGAGATGCTGGCCAGCATTAAAAAGAAGCCTGAATACCCAGGTTTATATATGTTATTGACAGTATAAATACAGCCTCAATAACAATAAAATAAATAATAAAATAGGGGAAACACATCATGCTTAAAGTTGCATAGTCCGATGATTTTGAGTTTCTGTCACTTTTCTGAGATAAATATAATATGAATAAGCAATGCTTAGGACCGACCTGCCCACATTAGACTAGTCGGAATTACAAAACTGTCTATAGCATGCACGCTGAAAATGGCGTCGAGAGCCAAACAAACGCCAATGGCCATTCAGTTTGTATTCTATGGAGTTTGCCACTACACGCAGTGCAAAACTAAATTAATAGAAATACAGAACAATTTGGTATAAACATGAAAGTTTGGAATCACAAACTAGTCTATTGACACATACATATAAATGCTCGGAGAATTATTTATTTATTATTATGCGATTCAACACGAGTATACAAATGGTGGCAGACATAGGGCAATTTCCGTTTCCGTTTGCTGGATTTTGATTATTCTGTTATTCAACACGAGTTTACAAATCGCGGCGCCCATAGAGGCCTATTTCCGTTTCCGTTTGCTGGATATTGGCGGTTTCATTTTCTACCTCTATGAGTAGGAGTATTGTTTATGTGTATATATCTACATGCATTAGTCCTAAGCCTCCCGAGAGGGTGGGTCGGTATTAAATTGATTGTTACAGTCGACATTACTTTCATTTGAAGTAACTTTTTTTTTAAATGGCTAACGTTGACGATATTTGAAGCGCAAACATTCCAAATTAGTTTTGGTAAGCATGCTAAAAGTCAGAAACCATAGGCTTCAGCAGTAACAGATTATGTTAAATTGACTCAGCATTATTCCGTTCTAGGTGGCAAGAAATGCTTAATGTGTGCATCAGTATTTAACCTAGAAATGTAGGATCAAAACTAGGTCATTGTTTAGGTTTTTAAAATGTGATGCTTTTATCGGACTATGCAGCTTTAAAAGCTGCATAATCCGATTAAAACATCACATTGTGTAAACTTAAGCCACTCACTTAAGGCCAAGTCACACATCACCGGATTGAGGAACCGGATGGCAATGTATGGTTTATATATGGTTGGCATCATGTGTGTCCGTTATGTGTCCAATGGTGTCCGTTGTGTACGGTGGGAAGTTTTGAACATGCACAAAACTTGTACCAGACACCGTCGGACTGACGTGTTCGTTTGGTGTCCATTTTAAGTCTGTTTAGTCCGTTTTGTCTGTTTCATGTTCGGTACCCATTCGTTACATCTCCGGTTTGCTTCCATTGACGGTGATGCGGGAATTCGGTCCGTTGGTTTTTTATATGTTTTCACTGCGTCCATTCATCATCATCATGCTGTCGGTCGCGATGCGACAAAGACTGCTTTCATTACTTGACTGCCGCTCTCCATTTAGCTCTCTGCTGTGAGAGTTGCGTACATTTCATGAAATCTGCCTGCAAAAGTGTTGAAGTGCTGCTGGCTTTTGCAAGTTACCAGCGGCACTCTCTCGGGGATCAAATAGAGGTTTCACACCGGCAAGAACATGTCAAGACAGGCGCAAAACTATTTGTCCCTGCAGTGGCTGGTCGGGAGATGTTGGGAGTTCCATACATCAACCGCACATAATGCTGCCACAGTGACATGGTTTTCTGTTTAGGGTTTGCTCCCTTAGCCTTCGGTTCTGTCAACAACCTGTACCACAAGGCAGTGGTTTACAACTCTGCAGGGCAGGGGCGCCAAACTCCCTGAGGTATTACTATACCTGCAATACCTGCATACACAATACGTCCATTAACAGTCTGGTATGTGTCCGTTTGATGTTTGGTCCATCCGTTTGACATTCGGTTTTCCCCCGTCGGTTCACCGTTGCTTGTCTGGTTACATATGGCATCGTCCGGTGTCGTCCGGTGTCATCCGGTGTCGTCTGGTTATCATCCGGTTATCGTCCGGTGGCTATTCGTGAATGTATGTTCCTTGTCTTGTCTGGCTCCCTTTGCAACATTTTGACACATTTCGGTACTTTTTGATACCGAACACCAATGAACTAGACAATTCTTTGTCTGGTTGTGTCCATTGCTCAATCCGGTAAGGTGTGACAGGCGCTTTAGATTTGATCCCACGTAATTCATCTCGGGTCACTGGAAGTGGTGACCTGATTGGTTAAAGTGCTCGCTGGCTTCCTGTGCTAGGAGTCGTAGGTTCGAAAGACTCGGCCGAGTTAAACCAATGACTTACAAAACTGATGCTTGTCGCTTCCTAGCCAGGCGCTCGGCATTATTTATTAGGATATGGCATGGACTGGTTGCCAGTTGTTTTGTATTTGTATTGGTTTAGAGTTAGGCAATGTATATTTGGTGGTAGCCATTTGTAGTGCATTATTAGCGCTTTAGTGGCAGGCAATGTGGAGTTGGTTGTAACCATTTGTAGTGTTTTAGAGTTAGGCAATGTGTATTTGGCTGTAACCATTTGTGGTGCATTTTTGGCACTTTAGTGTTAGGTAATGTGGATTTGGTTGTAGCCATTTGTAGTGTTTTGTAATATGCTTAGTGGTAGGCAATGTGGATTTGGTTGTAGTCATTTGTAGTGTTTTGTAGTATTTTTAGTGTTAGGCAATGTTTATTTGGTTGTAGCCATTTGTAGTGTGTTGTAGTAGTTTTAGTGCTATGCAATGTTGATTTAGTGGTAACCATTTGTAGTGTTTTGTAGTATTTTTAGTGTTAGGCAATGTGGATTTGGTTGTAGCCATTTGTAGTATTTTTAATGTGGATTTGGTTGTAGCCATTTGTAGTGGTTTGTAGTATGTTTAGTGTTAGGCAATGTGGATTTGGTTGTAGCCATTTGTAGTGTTTTGTAGTATTTTTAGTGTTAGGCAATGTTTATTTGGTTGTAGCCATTTGTAGTGTTTTGTAGTATTTTTAGTGCTATGCAATGTTGATTTAGTGTTAACCATTTGTAGTGTTTTGTAGTATTTTTAGTGTTAGGCAATGTGGATTTGGTTGTAGCCATTTGTAGTGTTTCATAGTATTTTTAGTGTTAGGCAATGTGGATTTGGTTGTAGCCATTTGTAGTGTTTCATAGTATGTTTAGTGTTAGGCAATGTGGATTCGGTTGTAGCCATTTGTAGTGTGTTGTAGTAGGTTTAGTGCTATGCAATGTGGATTTGGTGGTAACCATTTGTAGTGTTTTGTAGTATTTTTAGTGTTAGGCAATGTGGATTTGGTTGTAGCCATTTGTAGCGCATTTCTCAACAGGTGTCGGTTCAAGTCCCACTCTATGCGCAATGTTTCCCATTTGCAAAAAAAAACACAAAATAAGTAACCAACAAAACAACCACACCACTATCAAATAACCGCTTTTTAATGAGCAGTTCAACAATCTGCCACTGACCTTTCCAAAATGATGTGGATCAAATTCAACCCCGTCATGTTTGTCGAAAGCATCCTGCTACTGTTTCACAAACAGAAGCTGATTGTCCGTTTCCAGCGCCAAACCAGCGCCTAGTGGCAGTGGGCAGAAATGATGTAATGGGGTTCAAATCCCACTCCCGGACACGGTGGGCCAATCGGTAGAGCGCAGGCTTCCAGAGCGGAAGGTCGGGAGTTCGCATCCCGGACCGAGTCAAGTCAATGACTTACAGATTTGATAGCTGTGACTTCCTAGCCTGGCACTCAGCATTGATAGGATAGGGCAAGGACTGGTTAGTTCAGTGTCAGGATAATGTGACTGAGTGGGATATCAGGTCATGGTGCCAGTGGCCTGATTTCCCAGTGGGGCAGCACTATGAAGTTGCCATGAGTGTGCACTGTCACAAGTCGGTACCTGTCCTGATATGACCTGAGATGTTGCGAGGACGTAAAACCCAAACAAACAAGACAAAACAAAGAGGCCACTGCTGACAAGATGATGGGGTAATGGTGGAAAATGGTCTACATTACCAGATTAAATTTGTGTATTGCCACTCGATTTAAAAAAATGGGAAATAATGTTTAAAGAAAAATCCAGAACCATACAATACCATATAACATATATTCACCAAATATCTAATATGGTTTATCGAACTGGAATTGCATGCAGTTAGTATTACAACTGATAGTTTCATTTATAAAACACATTTTTTATCGAACAGGATTTGCATGCAGTGTACTGCTATCATCATCCATCATCATGCTGTCGGTCGCGATGCGACAAAGACTGCTTTCATTACTTGACTGCCGCTCTCCATTTAGCTCTCTGCTGTGAGAGTTGTGTCCATGAGTCGGTCTTAATGTCTCTCAGCTTCAGGTTTCTCTTGATGGTATCCTTGAACCGGAGACGGGGGCGCCCTCTCTTTCTGTAGCCAGAAGACAGTTGAGAATAGAGGATCTGCTTTGGTAGCCTGTCTGATGACATCCTCATGAGGTGTCCAGTCCACCGGAGATTCTTTTTGATCAGAAGATCTTCCATAGAGGGCAGCCCCATCCGTTCGAGTATTTCCTTATTCGTCACTTTGTCCTTCCAGGTTAGCCTCATGATTGAACGCAGATGTCGCATCATGAAGGCATGCAGCTTTTTCACCTGCTGTCTGTACGCTGTCCAGGCCTCGGCTCCGTATAGTAGGGTGGATAGCACGATTGCGCGGTAGATCTTACCTTTGACCCGAATGGACACATGGTGGTTGTTCCAGAGTCTCTGGCGTAGTCGGCCGAAAGATGCGCTAGCCTTGGCCATCCTCCTCTGTATCTCAGCATCAATGCGTCCATCACTTGATATAGTGCTTCCGAGATAGGTGAATTCCGGAACAGAGTTCAGCTTGTTTCCGTCAACCATGATCTCCTCCTCTCGGGTTCTTGTAGAGTTGGGTTGGTACAGCACCTCCGTCTTCTTGATGTTAATTTTCAGGCCAAACTTCTTTGATGCATCGGAGAAAGCGTCCACTATTTTCTGGGTCTCTTCAGCAGAGTGGGCAACCAGTGCACTGTCATCTGCGAATAGTAGCTCTCTCACCAGTATCTGAGTAGTCTTGGTCTTCGCTCTGAAGTGTGCGACATTGAATAGGTCAGCGCTCTGTCTGGACTGTATATAGATGCCATCCCCCATGTCTCGGAAAGCCTCGTCTAGCATTGCTGATAGGAAGATGGAGAAGAGCGTGGGGGCCAGTACACAACCTTGCTTGACCCCATTGGTAACCCCAAACGATTCCGAGACTTCCCCTCCAGCACTAACGTTCGCCATCATTCCTGTATGTAGAGCCTCGATCATAGTTGTGAACTTCTCTGGGCATCCGTACTTCCTCAGTAGCTGCCATAGCCCGGTCCTCCCGACTGTATCAAATGCCTTAGTGAAATCGACAAATACCATGTACAGTGGTCGGTCCTGCTCAATGCACTTTTCTTGTAGCTGTCGGAGACAAAATATCATATCCACAGTGCTCCGGTTACCTCTGAAGCCACACTGTGACTCTGGAACTACACCAGGTGTTATGTGAATAGATAGTCTGTTGAGTAGGATCCTGGCGAAGATCTTCCCTGCTATGGAAAGAAGAGAGATTCCTCTATAGTTCCCACAGTCTGTTCGATCACCTTTCTTGTAGATGGTTACAATGCTGGCATCCTTCCATGCTTGGGGTACAGAACCCTCCTCCCAGGCATTGGTGATTAGTTGGTGCAGTCTGTTGAGCAGATTGTCTCCTCCATGCTTCCATACCTCGGCAGGAATTCCATCACCCCCAGGTGCTTTGCCATCTTTCAGGCTGGTGATTGCTCTAGCCATCTCATCCATGGTTGGAATCTCATCGAGGCATGTTTTGGTAATGCGCTGCTGGATGTTGTTCAGAGCTTCGTGATCTATGTCGCCAGGGACGTTGAGTAGCTTCTGGAAGTGTTCGCTCCATCTTGCCACAACTCTCTTGCTGTCGGAAAAGGTCTCCGTTCCATCTGTTGATTTCACACCTTGTAAAAATATATGGTCTTTCGGTCGTGATAGACAAGCTTGGAATCATATCAATATCTCGGACGGCGGAGTTGGGGACCAATGTGTGCCCACTCGCTGTGTGACATATAAATGGTTA
Organism: Branchipolynoe longqiensis; assembly: GCA_030323885.1. Classification (NCBI taxonomy): domain Eukaryota; kingdom Metazoa; phylum Annelida; class Polychaeta; order Phyllodocida; family Polynoidae; genus Branchipolynoe; species Branchipolynoe longqiensis. The sequence goes on along the minus strand of CM059200.1, from coordinate 55,160,169 downwards.
TGTGAAAATGTTATGGCATGCAGTGACCGGGATTGCGGTATGATGTCTGGTTATTAAGATATGGTTATTAATTACAGAAATGTTCCCTCCATGCACCAGGAAGAGTGCAAATGGACTGGGACATGTATTATTGTTTAATGTAACTGTATGATGACTACTTGTTACCATGGGACCGCTGGGTAAGCACATCCAGCCATTCTGCATATATTATGGAGACCACCTGCACTGGGGTTGAGTGACAGGTGCCCCTCTTGGACGACACCCCTCCCAGGCTGCAGAGGTGTCTGATTGGCTAGCTGTGTGAGCCCAGTCACCCTTGCACTTGCTATGCAGACACACTCACTCTAGAGATACCAAAAGAAGCAGTTCACCACTGAGCTGTGTGTAACACCTATAGGACGTAGATTCAATGGGTTGCAGGTATTGCAGGTATTGCAACACCTGGGGGAGTTTGACGCCCCTGCCCTGCAGAGTTGTAAACCAGTGCCTTGTGGTACAGGTTCTTGACAGAACCAAAGGCTAAGGGAGCAAACCCTAAACAGAAAACCATGTCACTGTGGCAGCATTAAGGGTGGTTGATGTATGGAACTCCCAACATCTCCTGACCAGCCACTGCAGGGACAAATAGTTTTGCGCCTGTCTTGACATGTTCTTGCCGGTATGAAACCTCTATTTGCTCCCTGAGAGAGTGTCGCTGGTAACTTGCAAAAGCCAGCAGCACTTCAACACTTTTGCAGGCAGCTTTCGTGAAATGTACAACCGCACAAAACATCACTCTCACAGCAGAGAGCTAAATGGAGAGCGGCAGTCAAGTAATGAAAGCAGTCTTTGTCGCATCGCGACCCACAGCATGATGATGATGAGGCACTGATTAGACTCAACAAGCAGGAATCATGTGGGTCTGTGTGGCAGGTTGTAAGTGAGTCAGGGTGACAGGTCCCTAGTGGGTGAACAAGAGTTGTAGCAATAAAGCTCAAACTTATCACTGTCAATCTTGTGTGACTTGTCTTCCCTTTCTTGCTTATGAGTTGTTTTGGTATTTAGTGGGTGGAGACCTGCAGACAGGTGCCAGGATCCTCCTGATAGTAGTGAGTATGAAGATGAGTATCTGGGACGGCCAAACCAGATATTCTTCAACCTGATAGTTTCAGTTACGTATCAAGCAATTTTACTGTACGGCTGGAAGACCAGTGCGTTGGCGCTGACACAAGACATTATTCAACGAATAAACTACATTTTAGTATTAAAAATATATATATACATGTATATGTATATAGGTGTCGATTTAAGCTCTCCTCTCCTTACTCTTCATCAAGACCTCGCTGACTGCCGGGACGAGGGTTCGCGCTCTCCCCCCCCCCACCCCCCAACCCCCCCACCCCACCCCCCACCCCCGACGAGATCTCGTGAGATCAAAGCTGACACGAGAACTTGAAATCTTCGTGAGAATTGATGAATGAGGCTGTGTCTAGTGGGAAGTCGAGGGGGCTGCAGGTGTGTGTGGATGGTTTTTGGGGGAGTTGTGTGTGTGGAGGGGGTGTGGAGGGTTGTGTGTGTGGAGATGTGAGTGGAGGGTTGTGTGTGTGGAGGTGGTATAGAGAGGGGTGTAGGGTTTGTGTGTGTGGAGGTATGTGTGTGGGTTGTGTGTGGAGGTGTGTATGGAGGGTTGTGTGTGTGGAGGGGATGTAGCATGGGTTTGTTGGGGAGTTGTGTGTGTGGAAGGGGTGTGGAGGGTTTGTGTGTGTGGAGGTGTGTGTATGGAGGGTTGTGTGTGTGGAGGGGACGTAGAGAGGGTGTAGGGATTGTGTGTGTGGAGGTGTGTGTAGGGGTTGTGCGTGTGGAGATATGTGTTGAGGGTTGTGTGTGCGGAGGGGATGTAGAGAGGGGTGTAGGGATTGTGTCTGTGGAGGTGTGTGTGTGGGTTTTGTGTGGAGGTGTGTGTGGAGGGTTGTGTGTGTGGAGGTGGGTATAGAGAGGGGTGTAGGGGTTGTGTGTGTGGAGGTGTGTCTAGGGGTTGTGCGTGTGGATGTGTGTGTGGAGGGTTGTGTGCATGGAGGTGGTGTAGAGAGGGGTGTAGGGATTGTGTGTGTGGAGGTGTGTGTGGGGGTTGTGTGTGTGGAGGTGTGTGTGGAGGGTTGTATGGGGGGTTGTGTTGAGGGTTGTGTGGGGGTTGTGTGTAGAGGGTGTGTGGAGGTGTGTGTGGATGGGTGTGCGGGTCGTATGGAGGGGTGTGCGGGGCTGTGTCTGGAGGTGTGAGGGGGGTTGTGTGTGGAGAGGGTTCTGGAGGTTGTATATATATATGTATGGGTTGGGGGGTGTGGACATGTGGAGGTGTGTGTGGACGTGTGAAGGGGTGTGGGGACGTGTGAATATCGTCTCACTCCACAGACACAGCATTAAAGCAGTAGATATCTCTCTCTTCTGATCACGCATTTAAGCTAAGTTTGGAAACACATAACTAGAGTGCTTGCTATAAATAGGAAGCAGATCACGTGATATATTTGTAAAATATTCTGATTTACGGCATAGGGGGAATGCAAATGTTCTATTACTGATCGGTGTATGTGACTAGGTGCATGTATGTATATATATATGTATGGGTTGGTGGTGCCTGAGTGGGATGTAAATAGACATAGTGGTGCTGGCAGGGCTGTGTGTAACCGCATTCAGGGCCTACCCCCTCCCCCACTGCTGGGTAGGATCACCACACTCAGGGTCAAGGTTGGTGGTGGCCATGGGGCCATACAGCTTAGTGGTGGTGGGCAGACCACTGGTAGCCATGGGAACCAGGAATGCTGGATCCCTATTGGCAGAATGCTTGTTTCCCATTGGGGGAAAGGGGTGGGGTGATACTCTACAATGAACCCATGTAACCATATAAATAAAAAAAACAGAGGGCTCGACTCTGTCCTTCTTTACACTTCATACTGTTCCTTTCTCTTTGTCTGTATTGATTTCACCATAGCCTGCCTACACGGCCACAGATTCGCGCTTTAGCCATTTTACATATTGATTGAAGTCATTTAAACTAAAGTTTATATACCGCAGTAAATTAGATAGTTTCCAGTTTCTCTAATTTTCTGCGGTATATAAATGAGGTTGATCGTGTATTATCGACCTTACTTTAGTTTGAAGATACTTTTATTTCAATTGGCAAACTTTTGCGATATTCGAAGTGCAAACATGCTCAATTAATTGTGGCAAGCATTTCCAAAACTCAGACACTGTAGGCTTCTACAGTAACAAGTTCTATTAAATTGTCTTCATATTCCCTTATATTTGGTGACAAATGTTTAATAAGTGCATCTATGAGTCAGATATGTAGAATCAAATATAGATAATTGTTTTGGTTTTGGAAATTTGATGTTTTCATCGGACTATGCAGGTCAAAGCAGAACTTTGATATAGAGAGGCGTAGTTTAGAGCAAAGAGCAATGTTACCGTTGTGGGGTTATTATTAGAAAATGTGGTGTTCTCTGTGGCGGAGTGGTTAGAGTGTCTGACTTTTTTCTAGGTCGGACTCCTAATCTGAAGGTCGGTGGTTCGATTCACCATGCATTCACTTCTGCCAATTTGGATTTCCACCACTGTATATAACGTACAGCATCATCAAAGGCCAGTGGCTCTCATACCATGTCTATGTGGTGTGGGAGGTTAGAAATCCCTTGGGTCAGTAAAGTGTAGGCTTGGGCTTTCTATTGACAAACTGTCTAATGTTGAAAACAAGTCTATTCAGACTTATCCATGATAGGCAGTATAAATCTTCAAGAAAAAACAAAAAACAAAAATATTTACATTTAGCCATGGGTTTTTTAATTATAATTATTTTAGTTTTCATGTCCGATGTACAAATCAGGTTACAGTACAACCCCGTTAGACCAAGCTCGGTTAAACCAAACTAACGGTTAATCCAAACTTGTTTAGGCGGCCCGGCAAAATACTACCATTTATCATATAAAAATGCCGGATAAACCAAAGTCGGTTCATCCAAATTATCGGTTAATCCAAACAAAATTGTAGGTCCCAGGCCATTTCCGATATGGATAAACCAAACTTTCATGTGGTTATAAGGTCATCTGAGACCCCTCGGCCTCTTACAACACGCTTGTTTGGATAAGTGTTAGCAGTAGTGTGTGTGTAGGGGGGGGGGGGATGCAGTAGGGATGGGGAGTAGGGTGGCTAAGTGAGTGTGTGTGGGCAGTAGAGTGTGTGTGTGGGGGGGGGGGGAGTCAAAGACAAAGTCGAAGCCAAAGGTCAGTTAAACCAATGATCAGTAAATCCAAACAAATTTCTAGGGTCCCTTCAAGTTTGGTTTAACGGGGTTATACTGTAGCAGGTAGTGGTCAAGATGGTAAAGCCCAAGAATTATCAACATGGGTTGGTTGGTGCAGTTTTACGTCCTGGCAACATCTGAGATCATATCAGGATGGGTACTGACTTGTGACAGTGTGCGCTCATGGCAACTTTATAGTGCTGCATCACTGGGAAATCAGGCCGCCGGCACCATGACCCGAAATCCCCCTCAGTCACATTTTCCTGCCACTGAGCTAACCAGTCCTTGCCCTATCCTATTAATGCCGAGCGCCAGGCTAGGAACCAACAAGTATCAATTTGATAAGTCATTGCTTTGACTCGATTTGGCCACTGCATCCAGTATTTGAACAAAGAGGAACGCTACGTTTGTGGGTTTATTATTAGAATTACATTTAGCGGTAGTGTAAAAAGAAATTATTTTTAGTTTTCTTGTCTGATCCACAAACCAGGTTAGCAGCGGTCAGTAAGATATAATAACCTAAGAATGGCCTTCGAAGCATCAATATCAAGATGGCGGCTTATCATAATAAAGCCTCAGCTGGGAGAGTGATTACAAAGAGATACACTGCCCGGCACAGCCATCTCCAAGCGGGTCAGTCGGTACAAACCATTATGTTTAAGGATAATATCGGAAGAATCAACTAGGCCTATTGCCACCCTGCCATAACCTCTCACATTCCTGCGAGTAAATTTGCCTGGTAGAAAATTGCATGATTTTAATCTTCTGCCATCTATTGCAGATTCATACTTTTGCGCTTTCTTTTTTTATCAATTCAATTAAATTCTTTATTTCAGACTCAGGATTATGGCAGTTACATAATTTGGTCCATAGTAGGTAGATATAAAAATAAATGTGAATAACATAGATGTAATTGTATGAATAATACAATACTAACCATTATCAAAATGTTGGTCTACATACAGTAGTTTGTACCAATGCCTCTCTATATGGCAGAATCTGAGATCACTCTCTTCTATTTTCACAAGTCCCTGTATTATAGCATTTTCTGACTTGTCGGGGGATCCGAGTAATACATTTGAATATTAGATTCCTGATAACAGCCCGGAAGGCACAGTCTGCTGAAACCTCAAATTAAAATAAAGCAACAAAAAATACCACTGACCTGGATTTGATCCGCATATCCAACTTACACCGTCCTGATATTACCTTAGATGTTGCCAGGACGTAAAACTCCAACAACCAATCAACCAACCCAAATTAAAGTATTAGATACTGGTGAATTTATTAAAGTTGCATAGTCCGATGAAAGAATCAAATTTTCAAAACCAATCCACTGACCTAGATTTTATTTTTCATTTGTGTAGGGGTTGTGTGTGTGGAGGTCTTCCTCATTCCACTGCTCCTTGCCCTATCCTAATAATGCTGAGCGTATGGCTAGGAAGCGACAAGTATACATTTTTAAGTCATTGGTTTGACTTGACCAGGGTTCGGACCCACGACCCCATCATCTACCAAACACAGGAGACGGACGCTCTAACAAAGTCGGCCATCCCGTCTGGTTTTCCTCTCCAAATTCTGAATTTCTGAGACCATGTGACCTATTTTTAGAGCCGGGGATCTGGTGGTCAGTGCGGCTAGCTAACACACCAAATAGGACCAGAACACGAGCTTGAAAAGGAGGCTGGACGCTGCTGAGTTAAGAAATCATACAGAGTCACGTTTGCTCAGAAACTGGCAATCACTAGTAGGGTCTGGCTTTGGAAAGAATCACCGACCAAGGTCAGCGAATTTCATTTCTAACTTAGATACTGGTGCACTTATTAAAGTTGCATAGTCCGATGGTTTTGAGTTTCAGAAATTGTCTGAGATAAATACATTAGGTTGATCGTTATAATGTACCTTACATTAGATTGAAGTAGATTTTATTTTAAATGGCTAACTTTTGAGATATTTGAAGTGCAAATGTGCGAAATTCATTTTGGGAAGCTTGCCAAAACTCTGACACCATAGCATTCTGCAGTAACATGATCTATTCAATTGCCTCACTATTCCCTTATGTGTCGCGACAAATGCTTGGTAAGTGCATCAGTATCTAAGCTAGATATGTAGAATCAAATTTAGATCATTGTTTTGGTTTTGAAAATTTGATGATTTCCTCGGACTATGCAGCTTTAAGCATTTGTTGCCACATAGAAGGGAACGCTGTGGCAATTTAATAATCTTACTGCAGAAGCCTATGGTTTTGAGAGTTTTGGTGTGCTTTCACAAATTAATTTGGCATGTTTGCACCTCAAAGATTTCAAAAGTTAGCCATTTAAAATGAGTTGCTTCAAACTAAAGTAAAATAGATAGTGTAGTGCTGCACTGATCTCTCAGGCAAGGAGCCACACAGACAGATAGACAGGGTAGTATGGTGATATCACAGAGCCTAGGTGGTGTAATGGTTGGCACACTGGCCCGGAATGCAAAGTGATGTGGGTTTGAGTCCTGCTCTGGGCATGGTATTTCCCATTTTCATCACCCCCATGACACTGGTTGCCGTGACCATGATCCTGTACAAGCTATGCGCTGTATGGTTGTTGAACGTACTCTGTGTATGTATATGTAAGTGCATTGCCTGTATGTATGTAATTGTAAGCATTAAAAGACTTACAATTCCAGGGGGATGAGTGTAGTAGTCTGCACTGACCTCTCAGGCAAGGAGCCGCATAGACAGGGAGGCGTGGGTAGTGTGTTGATATCACAGGACCTAGGTGGTGTAATGGTTGGCACACTGGGCCGGGATTGCAAGGAGATGTGGATTTGAGTCCCGCTCTAGGCGCAATATTTCCCATGTTCATCACCCCCATGACAATAGTAACGACTAACCTAATATATTTATCAAAAAAATGACAAGAAATTCAAAAGTCTGCAACTTTAAACCTTATGTGGTTGTTGAGTGATGCATGCTGGGAAATACTTACACATTCGGAAAGATTTTCTCCGTTAAATGACGCTGGCAAAATGCATATATTTAAGGGTCACTCATTGTTTGTTTTGGTTTTACATCCTCGCAACATCGAAGGTCATATCAGGACGGGTACCAGCTTATGGCCGTGCACACTCATTGTGACGTGGTGACTTCATAGTGCTGCTCCACTGAGAGATCAGGCTGCCAACACCATGACCAGATATCCCATTCACATTACCCTGATACTGACTGGTCTTCCTCAATCCACTGCTCCTTGCCCTATCCTAATAATGCTGAGCGTATGGCTAGGAACTGACAAGTATCAATTTTTTAGTCATTGGTTTGACTTGACCAGGGTTCGGACCCACGACCCCACGATCTACCAAACACGGGAGATGGACGCTCTAACTAATTCGGCCATCCAGTCTGGTTTTCCTCTCCAAATTCTGTATTTCTGAGACCATGTGACCTATTTTTAGAGCCGAGGATCTGGTGGTCAGTGCGGCTAGCTAACACACCAAATAGGAACAGCACACGAGGTTGAAAACGAGGCTCGACGCTGCTGAGTTAACAATCATACAGAGTCACGTGACGCTCAGAAACTGGCAATCAGTAGTAGGGTCTGGCTTCGCAAAGAATCGCCTAGCAAGGTCAGCTAAATTAAAGTTGCCTAATCCAATGGTTTTGACTTTCCACCATATCAGTTTTTAGATTAAGATATTTGAATTTAAATCCTGCCAAATTAATTGGTGCGTGCACACCGAAATGCTGGACATTAGTGCAAGGTCAGCTAAATTAATTTTTCTTAATTGAATGTTTTTGAGTTTCCACCATATTAGTTTTTAGCTAAAGATATTTGAATTTAAATCCTGCAAAGTAAATCTGTGTGTGCACACTGAAATGCTGGTGTGTTTTGAAATAGCTTTTATTCTAAAGGGTAAAACTTCGGAGATATTTCAATGTAAATCCTGCAAAATTAATTTGTGCGTGCAGACTGAAATGCTGGACATTAGGGCAAGGGCAGCTAAATTAAAGTTGCCTAAACAAATGGTTTTGAGTATCAATTTTTAAGTCATTGGTTTGACTCAACCAGGATTCGCACCCACAAACTCATGGGTTCGGATCTCCCGATCTCTCAAAACAGGAGACGGACGCTCAACTCATTCGGCCATCCCGTCTGGTCTCTAAGTTGGATATATCGGATCAAATCCAGGTAAGCGCGTTGATTTCGAAAAAAATTATGCTTACATTGCATTATGCCACTTGAATATATAATGGTTTATTCTCTCAAATTGACCCCCTCATATTTGGTATCCATGTTGTGATGCTGTCAATAAAAGAAATAATTAATTATCACCAAGTCAAATAATTATTCTCGCCTCTGTGTATTAAATATGTTAGCAATACTAGATGTATTGAATCTATCACACAAAAGAAATCAAAAGTATACTTGCATGATTTTGTGCTAAAGTGAAAATGTGAAAATTTACACATCGACATAATACATTTACATAAGCTTTTTTCCAACTTTTCTTCGACTTTATTTCTTGTAAGACATAACCTTGTTTCCTTAACTGTAATCAGTACAATCATGCTTGACTTTCTTGTGTATGTTAAAATGATGTTCTAGATGTGTCTTTGATTTCCATGTTACATGAGTGATATTAACGTATCGCTCAATTTGTATAAGATCTTTAAAAAAAAGAAAAAAGGAAAGTCTTTTTTAACTCTGACATATGCACAACATGTAACCCTTCATAGGAACAGGGTTTTTGCTATTATTTGGAAGGTTTTCACTTGTGGTTTCCACGTCACACTTTAGTGCCCAATTTCAGAGAATGACCCATATATATAGCGGGTCTGCGGTAAAAGGCGAATAATTTAGGATTTACCAACCACCAACCGCCCTCCCTGGCACGTGGGTCAATATCTTGCTGCGCATAAACATCGAGAACGAGGCTAACCACGTGATCACCATGTTATCAGCCAGACTCCAAACAGAGGTGCTCACTCTCCACCCACAACCAGACGGGATGGCCAAATGAGTTGAGCGTCTGTCTCCCGTTTTAGTAGATCGTGGGATTCTGAACCCTGGTCAAGTGAAACCAATGACCTAAAAAAGTATACTTGTCGCTTGCTATCCAGGCACTCACCATTATTAGGATAGGATAAGGACTGGTTGGCTCAGTGTCAGGATAATGTGACTGAGTGGGATATCAGGTCATGGTGCTGGTGGCTTGGTCTCCCAGTAGGGCAGCACTATAAAGCTGCCATATGTGTGCACTGTCACAAGTCGGTAACCGTCCTGATATGACCTTGGATGTTGCTAGGACGCAAAACAACAAACAAACAATGGTGGGCGAGGGGGGTGATTAGAAAGGAATTCCACCCACCCCTCCCCACTATCCTGCAATCATTTCTGGAACATGAAGCCAGGCCAAATTACATCCGGCCACTGAGGCTCCGAATGAAACCTCATTTGGAGGCCTTGGGCGTGGATTTGGACGTGTTGGAGGATGCCAAAGTCCCAGAACATCCCCCGTGGTCATTGAGAAAGCCATCGGTTATCCTCCGACTCACGGAACTGAGGAAGTCTGGGACACATCCACTCGAGTACCAAGGACTGCATGCAGAGATTCAAGGCCAGTTTGCAGACCACCTCTCCATATACACTGATGGTTCGAAAGACCAAAGCCGGGTAGCTGCTGCGGCAGTCTGCCGACGGGAAAAATTTGGTGTACGTTTGCCCGATCAGAGCTCGATTTTCACTGCAGAGGCCCGAGCACTCCTTCTCGCTTTGGAGTGTATCGAGGTATCCAACCACACTAACTATGTTATATACAGTGATTCCTTCTCTTGCCTCCTGGCTGTTGCTGGACTGAAAACGAATCACCCTATTCTAGCAACGGTCATTTATAAAATGAACCAACTGACAACAGATGGGTATGATATCCACCTGTGCTGGGTGCCTGGCCATGCTGGCATACAAGGAAACGAACGAGCTGATCGGGCTGCGAAGAAGGCCCTGAACTGTGATCTTGAACCGTGTCTGATCCCTCACTCTGATCTGAAACCACTAATAGCCACCCACATAAAATCCAAATGGCAACATGAGTGGGATGAAAACATCAATAAACTTAAAGAAATTGAACCATCTGTGGGAAAGCCACCACAGACTCATGCGGGAGGTCGGCGGGACCAAGTGGTCCTTAGTCGCTGCCGTGTTGGCCACTCGTGGCTTACACATGCTTTTCTGCTCAAGGGGGAACCTCCCCCTGAATGTATTGGGTGTCAGTCCCCACTGACACTCAAACACATTTTACTAAGTTGCGTTGATTTTTTGGCCCTGCGCCAACGGTTCTACACTGCAGGCAGTATGCATGACCTTTTTACTAAGGTAAAACAGGAAAACATTTTAGCCTTTTTGAGGGCAGCTGGACTGTACCACCTTATATAGTTTACTAAATGGATTCTATTAATTATTAATGAAACTTTTCTTTTTCTATGGGAATTTGTTTCCCTTGACCACAGATATATGATTGTGAGCTTTCTAATTTAATTAGTGTCTATTGGCACATAATTGATTGTCTGCTTTTACATGTAAAAGCGATGGTTTGAACAAAAAACAAACATTTCTCGCCGTGAATATGGCCTATGCTGCCGACACGGCGTAAAGCAACCACCAATCAATCAATCAATCAATCAATCTGGAACATATCCTTAAAGGAGGAAATCTGACATAGTAGCTACATCAGCCTTTAGATATTATTTATTATAGCAAGCTGTAGAAGCAGTGTCATGGCAGCCAAAGGTTGCTGTCACTTCTCTGTGTGGGAAAACCATCTTCGCTGTGAAAGTGTCGTTAGATACCAGATTGCGTCCTGGTGACAATGCATGATAGCCTATATATAAAGGTTTGCGTAAGAGAAATTGACATCACACAAGAAGGAATTCAAGTTTTTAAGGAGTGGGACATAGCTAAAGACCCTATAACACTAAGACAGCTCACTCCCTATCTCTCCCATGGTAACGTAAATGTTGCAGTCCCGTGGTGGGTTTGATCAGCCTGGCTGCTGGCTGGTGCTTCACATGTAAACACATAGGCCTTCAAGGCGAGAGGGTGAGTTTAAAATTTAAAAAAGAGAGATTGCCTGTCATTTGGATTTGGCCGATGTTGCGCCTAATGCCTAGTCCCCACCTCCCTCTGCCCCGCCCTCCCTCATTCCCCCACTCTCTCCCCCTCTCCCCCCCCCCACTACTCCTCGGCTCACTCCGACCTTCCCTCCGACCCTCCCTCCGACCCTCCCTCTGACCCTCCCTCCTACCCTCCCTCCGACCCTCCCTCCGACCTTCCCTCCTCCCAGCTTCACCGCCCTTCCCCCTCCCTCCCACCTCCCGCCCTGCCCTCCCCTTCCCTCATTCCCCTTCCATCCCCCCTTCCGTCCCACCCTCCCCCGGCCTCACCACCCTACCCATCCCCTTTCCCCTTCCTCCCCCACACTCCCTCTCCCCCTCCCTCTCCTCACCCACCTCACTCGGTGCTCTCACACCACACCTCCCGCCCACTTCCTCCCTCCCTGTCTACCTCCTCCATCTCCACCTCCCCCCTTCCTCCCTCACGCTCCCTCTTCCTCCCCCTTCCTCCCTCTCCCCCTCCCCCTCTCCATCCTCACCCACATCAGTCGGCGCTCTCACACCGCACCTCACGACCCCCTCCCTGATGTAGGCGGGGGGGGGGGAGGAGGTCCCCACTCGTTGTGTGTTGCTACTCCTACAGAACTCCCACCACCACTGCTACCCCCACCCTGCTGCTCTAGCTCTCCACCCCACCCACCCCCACCACCATACACACATTCTGTGTGGTGGGGGTTGACAGTGTGCATGGTTAGGGTGTAGGTGGGTATGGTGGGGATGTAGGTGTAGGTGTGTTTGGTGGGTGTGTAGGGTGTGTGTGGTGGAGGTGTAGGTGGTTTGTGGTGGAGTTGTAGGGGTCTTGCAGAGCGGCATCTCACAATCTTTAGCATCCCTAAACCCCCACCACACACCTACACCCTCACCACAGCCCTAAACCTCCACCACACACACCTAAACCCTCCACCACATGCATATACCCCCACCACATCCCTAATCCCGCACTACACACCCGACCACACCTACACTCCCACCACACACACACCACACCTACACCACTGCCACACACATATACCCTCACCACACACATACACCTCAACCACACACACCTACACTCCCATGACACACACAGCACACACCTACCCCCAGTTCACACACCCACCACAGAACTACACCACCAACACACATACCTACACCCCACCACATCCATAAACCCCCAACACATACCTACCAAGCGACAGCAGGGTTTCTTCTGACACTCAAACAGTATCAAAATGATCAAACCCATCACCTGGTGCACTGGCTGTTCTCTTGATTACACAGTACAGGCTGAGTGAGTCGTCTTAGTGTTATAAGGTCTTTGACGTAGCTCAGGCAGTAGAGTGTCCACCTGTGAAGGTGTGGGTCATGCAATCGATCCTGCTCATTGGACCCATTTTCTGATTAGGCTATTTTCTGTTCCAACCAGTGGTCCACAACTGGTTCATCAAAGGCTGTGGTATGAGCTCTCCTGTCTGTTGGAAAGTGCATATAAAAGACTCCTTGGTGCTTATCAGAAAGTGTAGCTTGTGTGCCGGCAGCAGGTTTCCTCCAAGAAATATGTCAGAATGACCATATGTTTGATGTCCAATAGCCAATGATAAAAATCAATGTGCTCTAGAGGCATCGTTAAATAAAACAAACTTTAATTTGAATTCAAGTGTTATCCTATTTTCCTAATCGGATTGGTTGTGTGTCTTTTGTTTGCTTCTCTCTAATTTCCATAATTTATGCATAATTATTTGATATAATATGAATTGAGAATATCAATCAAGATGTATGTACATACATGAGATGTACTAATAACACCAGAAGGCGATAGTTCTCCTTGACGAGAATTAATACATATTTGAATTAAACAGAATTACTGACTTGAACCTTTATTGAATACTTAAAGCTGCATAGTCCGACGAAAACATCAAATTTTCCTAAACCTAATAATTATCTAGATTTTAGTCAACAACTTAGATTTTGATGCACTTATGAAACATTTGTCGCCACACAGAAGGCAATACTGAGGCAATTGAATAGAACATGTTACTGTAGAAGCCTATGCCGTCACAGTTTTGGCATGCATGGCAAAATTAATTTTGCATGTTTGCACTTTAAATATCTAACAAGTTAGCCATTTAAAATAAAAGTTTCTTCAGGCTAAATTAAGGTAGATTATAACGATCAACCTCATATATCCATCTAAGAAAATTACAGAAACTCAAATCCATCGGACTATGCAACTTTAATGCTACGTAGAATACACATTCACCATGTCTAATACATCTTTTATGTTCTGGAGCCTTTATATATTTTATATATTTATATATTTATATATTTATATATTTATATATGTATATATTTATATATTTATATATTTATATATTTATATATTTATATATGTATATATTTATATATTTATATATTTATATATTTATATATTTACATATTTATATATTTATATAATTATATATTTATATATTTAGGTATTTAGGTATTTATATTATTTATATATTTACATATTTATTTATTTATTTGCCATATTTCCTACTTCCCAGGGTTAGCCTGAAGCAAACGTTGTGCATGGAAGAATATGTGCTTGGAGAATGTGGGTGGTGATCGTGTGCCTTGTCTCCCCCCCCCCTACCCCGCCCCACGTCACCCCAGCCCACCCCGCCCCACCTCGGGCACGCCACGCCCCGGCCCGCCCCGCCACGCCCAGGTCCCTATTGATTGGGTACTGATCGATGACCTTCACCCGTGACATTGGGAGCACTCAGGGTCATGGTTAGGGGAGTTCTGCTTCAACAGAACAATTACCGGAAGTCGGGTGAATCGATGACGCCCGGGTCGGACCGTCATGACGCAGCGCAGGTCATGGGGGTCACATGACCTCTGGGGTCGGGAGGTAATTGTACAGTTATTTGTACCTCCGTGAGGGGAGAGGTGGAGAGTTCACTCTGCACCGGAAGCTGTTCGGAAGGAGCTGTCGACTGCGCATGTCTCTATTTGCACGGAATGTCCTCTCAGGTGGGGAAAGTAGGTCACTGGGTCAGCTGCAACATTTGACAGCAACAACCCTGAGAGATGACCCGTACTCCAACAAATGCTCTCCAAGCATTCGTTTGCCTGTTTTCAGTTTATGCAACTACATATTTGGGGAGAGTGCTGACATTGCTTGCTTCTGCTGTGTTTTATTTAGTCCAGAGGCACTGACACTTTTAGACAACCATATAGAGAAATAAATGTTAGAAATTGCAATCTAAAATAATAAATATAAAGTTCAAATGTTTATTTATCATAACCAGCTACTTTTTGTGTCACTAATTGATTAAATCATTTAGATTAATAGACTTTAAAAGTTGAATTGAGATCTTTCTGTGGCTGCCATCTTGGTGGTTGCCATGGCTTCCCCTGTGTGTGGGGAACCCCTCTAGGTCATGTGATGAGGGAATCCCACCTATGATGTCATTCATACATCACAGACCTCAACTCTCCTCCCACATGTTCAGTGGCACAAACTGAACAAACTAAGCAAAGGTATGCTTGGAGAGCCCTTGATGCCGGATTCGTTTGTATCTGGGTGAGGTATAACCGGCGACTTTAAAGTTAGAATCGACCTTATTTTCAGTTTGAAAAATCTTTGATTACAAATTGGTAACTTTGGAGATATTTTCCCATGAAGACATGCACAAATAATGTTTGTATCCGCGTAAAAAAATGTGACACCATGGGCTATAGTAGTGATGGGTTCTATTAAATAAACTTAACATCCCCTTCTATGCAGCAACAAAAGCTCAATAAGTGCACCAGTAAGGTATCTAAGTTGGATATGTAGATTCAAATGTACGTGGGTGCTTGGATTTTTGCCAATTTAATGTTTTCATCAGACTGTGTAACTTTAAAGTTGCATAGTCTGATGAAAACATCAATTTTTCAAAACCAAAACACTCATCTAGATTTGATTCTACATATTCAACTTAGACATTGGTGCACTTATTAAGCATTTGTTGCTGCATAGAAGGGCATAATAAGTCAATTAATAGAAACCGTTCCTACTGAAGTCAATGGTGTCAGAGTTTTGGCGTGCTTGCTAAAATAATTTTGGCATGTTTTGACGTCAAATATCTCCAAACTTAGCCATTTAAAATTAAAGTTACTTAAAACTAAAGTAAAGTACATTATAACGATTGGTATAATATATTTATCTCAGAAAATAGCAAAAACTCAAAAGCATCGGACTATGCAACTTTAAGAGGAAACAGACTATACATAGCTTATTCACAATCCATTCTTAGATAAAGTAATAGGGAATGCTTTCGCTGTTTTGGAGATTTTTCGAGTTTATTCAAGGAGGTGCTTCTTGGCATATAGTGCACTATTTGCACTGATCTTAAAGTTGCATAGTCCGATGTTTTTGGGTTTCTTAATTTTTTCTGAGATAAATGCTTTAAATTGATTGTAACTACCGTCCTTCATTTTGAAGGAATTTTTGTTTTAAATGGCTATGTTTTTACGATATTATGAAGTGCAAACATGTCAAATTAGTTTTGGCAAGCACGCCAAAACTGTGACACCATAGGCGCTTTAGCAGTAACATGTTTTTATTAAATTGTCTCAGTATTCCCTTCTATGTGGCAACAGCTGTTTAATAAGTGCATCAGTGTCTAAGTTAGATATGTAGAATCAATTCGAGATAATTGTTTTGGTTTTTAAAATGTGATGCTTCATCGGACTATGCAGCTTTAAGCCTGCATACCAGGAAAGAGGCCTTTCCTGAATGCCATACACCAGATTTAAGGTAATATTTGTTGTTTTTTGTTTGTTTGTTGTGGTTTTACGTCCTGGCAACATTGGTGGTCATATCAGGATGGGTTCCAAACTTGTGACAGTACACACTCATGCCAGCAGCACTTCAACACTTTTGCAGGCAGCTTTCATGAAATGTACAACCGCACAAGGAGAGCGGCAGTCAAGTAATGAAAGCAGACTTTGTCACATCGCGACCGACAGCATGATGATGATGATGACACACTCATAGCAACTTTACAGTGCTGCCCCACTGTGAGATCAGGGCACCATCACCACGACCTTATTTCCCACTTTGTCATATTATCCTGATACTGAGCTAATCAGTCCTTTTCCCTATCCTAGTAATACCGAGCACCAGGTTAGGTTGCAACAAGTCTCAATTTTGCATGTCATTTGTTTAACTCGGCTAGATTTTGAACTCCTACCCTTTTGCACTTTAACTGAACCAATATCAAACCACAGACAAATAAAATATAACTGAATGGAAATGTAGGATTCCATACATGGTATATTTGTTATTTTGTTATTGTTGTTTACTTCAACTTGTGTTGCATAAGCTATATGACCTGTCGGCGCTCCGAGAGATCATTTCCGGTTTGCACCAGCCAATCAGACGCCACCGGAAGTCGATACACTACTGGCTGTAGCTGGCACCATCAGGTGGCCTTCAGGAGTCAATGCCCTAAATCCAGGACCCGCCATGTCTTCCAATCACACACATGATGGCCGAGGCGCCACACGATTGGCTGACTATTAGAAGGAATTGACGTATTGACCCATGCAAGGTTCAGAGTTAGCATTATCCTGAATGAGGTGAGTGCGGGAAGATTGAGTTGGCATATACTCTGTGGTGTAGCTACTCTAGCAGTAGTCTGCACTGACCTCTCAGACGAGGAGCCCCATAGACAGGTAGGTGTGGATAGTTTGATTGCATCAGGGAACCGAGCTAGTGTAATGGTTATCATGCTGGAGCCAGAATGCCAAGAAGTGTGGTTTCAAATCCTGCTCTATAAGTAATAATTCCCATTTTCATCACCCCTCCGTGACACTGGTGCCGTGACCAGGACCCTGTACAATCTACGTGTTGTATAGTTGTTAAACCTAGTCTGTATACGTAGTTCTCCCCATCTTAACATGACATTTTACTCAAGGGAGAACCACAGGTTGTGGGATTCAAATCTGGCCAAGTTTTTTTTGTTTTTTTTGTGACAAGTTTTTTATTCTTCCCATAACGTATAAGCTCCTGTGAGGGTACTTGCTTTCAATGCTGGACAGCTGTGATACTGGATTGGGCTGGTCCCGCACTCAGGAGTGTTTACCTGATCTTTCTCGGGCCAACCTTTGCGATTTTGGGTGTTAGTAGTTTCTATATTAGTTTTTTTTAATTTTCTAATTTTTTCCTAACCTGTATATGATAACTTAGCCTACTATGTACATCTATGCAGATGACATACAGGCCTGTGGTGTCGGTAAGTCAAATCAATAACTTAAAAGTGTTGGATTAAACAGAGTTATAGGCATGCTATAGGCATGTTTGTTACAACAAAGCAGTGTCAGTGTTGGAAAGCGAGTGTCGGATTAACCAGATTAATTAGCATTGATTAACATTGGGAAAATCCGTTACACCTGAAATCGTGTCGGTAAGCAAAATTGCTGGATTAACCAGTGTCGGATTAATGAGAGCTGACTGACTAGGATAGGATAAGGAGGGGTGGAATGAGCCAAAACTAATTGTCCTTGATTGAAATTTCCTCCCCGTACACCATGAATCGTTCTACTCCTATCGTTCTATGAATATGCACATGGATTCTCCGCTCCTGCTGCTGGCTGTCTCTCTTCCTATGATCCATCATAGCCATTTCACGTATTCGTTAATATAATCTCGCCTGAGTGCCGACAGCCTATGTAATACATGTCCTTGGGCTCTACCCCCGCATATCGCTTGTGTATTAATTGCAATTACTCATATACTTCCATTGCTAAGGCTGACTGTGTACTCCGCCGCCGATGTCACTTATAAACACCTGAGATATTACCTATTTTTGTTATTGTCCGTATTAAGAAGGTGGTTACTAGTCCCGAGGAGAGGGTTATTCTGCATTACTTTAAAGTCTACATTACTCCATCATCGGTGCAAATAATAATAATGAATCATCATTAGGGGGTTGACCATGATGGTTAGTGTAATAAGGGACCTGTTCGTAAAGGGGAAGGAATGCAAGGAACGTCTCAATCACATTCTAAGAGGTCACAACTTTATTTCAGTTCCTACCAACACCATCTAATACTCTTCCAATGTCAATCGTATGAATAAATACTTCCCCTCCATTTCCTTTATAGTCAAGACACTTCCAATTACTGTATTTAAAGCCAGATTATCGTCTGAAACATCAGAGTGCTAATGAAACACATGTGATGGGTCTGGGCCCGATGGTTCGAACCTTCTAGTTTGCTAGGAGAGTAGCGTGGGACGCCGTGGCGCGTCTCCTAGCAACGAGTTACAGCACCGAACCCTTCCCCACATTTGATAGCCAATGTGGGTTCGTCTTGGCGAGCAGCCCACATATCCATATGTGGGTCGCTAGAACCAAGCTCGCACCGGCCACAGCTCGATTATAGTCTTGCCCACTTCAAATGTAATGAAAAGACAAAAATAATATTGTTTATGATCTTATAAAAAGACTTCTACCACCAACCTACCCTTTCATGCTAATGAAAAGAACAGGAATTGGAGTAAAAATTTGGAAACTGAGAGGGAAAACTTCAGAACTGGAAACAGAGAATGGCCATTGCAAAGAGGCATTGCTAAGAGGCATTGCAAAGAGGCATTGCTAAGAGGCATCACAAAGACCCAATTGGGAAGAGGCATTTGGGAAGGAGCAATGAGATGGGGCATTTTGGAAGAGACATTAATAAAGCATCGTGGTAAAAGGCATTTGTGAAAGATTTGGTAAGATAGAATGGGAAGAGGCATTGGTAAGAAGCATGGGAAGAGGAATCGGGAATGCATTGAGAAGAGGTATTAATAAGAGGCATTTGAGAAGAGGCATTGAGAAGAGGCATTTCGGATAAGGAATTGAGAAGATTAATTGGGTCGAGGAATTGAGATGGGACATTGAGATGAGGAATTGAGATGGGACATTGAGATAAGGCATTAAGATGAGGCATTGAGATGGTGCATTGAGATGAGGCATTGAGATGGGACATTGAGATGGGGCATTGAGAGGGGACATTGAGATGAGGCATTGAGATGGGGCATTGAGATGAGGCATTGAGATGGGGCATTGAGATGGGCATTGAGCTGAAGCATTGATATGAGGCATTGAAAAGAGGCATTGAGATGGGGCATTGAGATGGGGGCGTTGAGGTGGGGCATTGAGATGAGGCATTGAGAAGAGGAATTTAGAGGGGTGAAATGCCACAGTTGGTGGGTCTGTGGTGATGGCGTGTCTTTTGAAGTGCTCTGGGATTGCCTGAGATGCACTGATTGACCTGGTGGGATATGACCATGGAGGTCGGCGTATAACTGTGTTATTACTTGCCCGGCTGCGGTCCTGTTAAGGCCGGCTGAGCACTTCATAGAAGCGATTAGAAGGCAAGGCGGTGATTTATGTCTTATTGCCTTTTGTCGGGCTGCTTTATAGCTGAGTGCCCAGACAAAAGTACCACAGCGTTCATTTCAGTCAGACGCTAACCTCCTTAATCGGTTTTCAGGAAATGAGTCACCGGTCACGGTGGTGGCCGAATCAGTTAGAGCACAGGATTCCTGTGTGGAACGATGTGAATTTGAAATCCTGACTGAGTCAAATTGGTGACTTACCAAATTTATACTTGTCGCTACCTAGCCTGGCGCTTGGGATAATTAGGTTAGAACAGGGACTGGTTAGCTCAGTATTAGGATAATGTGACTGAATTGGAAATTGGGTCATGTTGCTGGCATCCTGGTATCCCAGTGGGGCAGCACTATTAAGTCACCTTGAGTGTGCGCTATCGCAGGCCAGTACCCATTCTTATATGACCTTAGATGTTGCCAGGATGTAACAACCTCAACAAACAAACTAAGATATGAAAATTTCCTGAAAGCAAAATGACTTTTAGTACAAGGAATACATACATACATGTCCAAGTCACGTGACTGAATATTGATTGTCCATTCTGGAATTATGAAGTCCCATAATGACAACAACTAAACTGCGTTGAAGAAGATCTATACTGCCTATTATGGATAAGTCTGAATAGACTTGTTTTCACCATTAGACAGTTTGTCGATAGAAAGCCCGAGCCTACACTTTTACCGACCCAAGGGATTTTTAACCTCCCACACCACATAGACATGGTATGAGAGCAACCAGCCTTTGATGACGCTGTAAATTATACACAGTGGTGGAAATCCAAAGAGTCAGAGGTGGGAGGCATGGGGAATCGAACCACCAACCTTCAGATTAGGAATCCGACCTAGAAAAAAGTCAGACACACTCACCACTCTGCCACAGTGAACGCTGGTGAAAATAAACTTTATAATGATCCAAAACTGGGATGGTTGAATAAGTTGAGCACGCACCTTCCACAAGGAAATTCATGGGTTTGAGTATCAGTCATTTCAAAGCAATACCCTAACAATTTAAACTTGTCGCTATCTAGCCTGGTGCTTGGCATTCATTACTAGGACAGCTCAAGTAGAATGAGGAAGACCCTAATTGTCCATAGTTCAAATTGACTTTCCTTAATCAATGAATGTATCCAAATATATAGACAAATTGCCTTCATGCTTAAAGGTGGAGGGTGGGGGGAGGGGAGAGAGGGGAGGTAAGGAGGAAGGTGGAAGGGGTAGCGTGGAGTGCGGATGGTAGAGGTTGGGGGTGTAGAGAAATAGCTACAGTATAATGCTGTAGCTATTTCTCTACAAAACTCCACCCTCCACCCCTCAGCTTCCACCGTGCACCCCCTCCCTCACCGCCCACCTTCACCTCCCCAAGTTCCACCCTCCACCTCCACCTCTACCGCTTCCACCCTCCACCCCCACCTACACTCCCACCTTCCACTCTCCACCTCCACCTCTACCCCTTCCACCCTCCACCCCCACCTCCACTCCCACGCTCACCGTCCAACCCCACCCAAACCCTCCACCCTCCACCTCCACCTCCCACCTTCCACCCTCCACCTCCACCTCTACCGCTTCCACCCTCCACCCCCACCTCCACTCCCACGCTCACCGTCCAGCCCCACCCAAACCCTCCACTCTCCACCTCCATCTCATCACTCCCACCCCCCTAACCCTCCTCCATCACCACTCCAACTCCATCTTCCCTCCCACCACCTCAAAAACCTCCACCACTCCACCCTTCCACCTCATACATCCACCCTAACCCCTTTCTCCCTCTCCCTCCACCCCTCAGCTTCCACCGTCCACCTCCTCCATAACCTCCCACCTCCACCTCCACCTTCCACCCTCCTCTCCTCCTCTACCCCTTCCACCCTCCACCCACCACCTACACTCCCACGCTCACCGTCCAGCCCCACCCAAACCCCCCACTCTCCCACCCACCCTTCACCCTCTCATCGCCCACACCCACCACTCTCTACCATACCCTCTTTCCCACACCTCCACTCCACACCATCCACTTCACACCCTCCACCCTACCCCCCACCACCAACACTACTACCATCCCACCTCCACCCCACACTTTCACCCACACCTTCCTCCGTCTCTCCACATCACCCCACTCTCCACCTTTCAGCCCCAACCCCACCTCCACACAACCTACCACTGTCTCCCCACCTCCACCCCAACCTACCCCTCTCTCCCCTCTCCGCACCTCCGCCCTTACCCTCTCTCCCCTCCCCAACCTCGCCCTACCCCTCTCTCCCCTCACTCGCCCTACCCCTCTCTCCCCTCCCCAACCTCCGCCACACCCTCTCTCCCTCCCCCACCTCCGCCCTACCATCTCTCCCCTCCCCCACCCTCCGCCCTACCCCCTCTCTCCCTCCCCTCCCTCCGCCTGCCCTTCTAACCTCCCCCACCCTCCACTCTCTGCTCTTTTGCGGCAGTCCACTCAATCTCACTGATGGAAGCCCCAACATAGCCGTCCCACATCACCCACAGTGTACCACTAAATCAATGTATATAATATAACTTACATAGTGATGCACATATTAAGCATGTGTTGCCACATAGAAGAGGACACTGAGTCAATGTATTAGAACCTGTTACTGCAGAAGCCTATGGGGTCAGAGTTTTGGCCTGCTGATCAAAACTAATTTAACATGTTTGCCCTTCAAATAGATAAAAAGTTAGCCATTTAAAGTAAAAGATACTTCAAACTGAGGGGCTGAGGGGCTGAGGGGTCGTGGGTTCGATAGTGTTAAAGAATATGCACACCAAAAGGAAACAGGAACCAATAGGGAAAAAACACCACATCCCCCGTACCCCTACCCTCACACCAACGCCACCACCCCCATCCCATCCCCCACCACCTCCATCTCGACCCCCATCTCCCACCCCCACCCCCACACCCACATCCACACCAAGTATCGGGGGATCCGAACCCATGGGTTCGTGGATTCGAACCCTGGTCGAGTCATTATTAGGACAGGGCAAGGACTGGTTGGCTGAGTGTCAGGATAATGTGACTGAGTGGGATATCAGGTCATGGTGCCGGTGGTCTGGTCCCCCAGTGGGGCAGCACTATAAAGTCGCCATGAGTGCGCACTGTCAGAAGTCGATACCCGTTCTGATATGACCTTAGATGTTGCTAGGATGTAAAACAACAACAAACAAAGAAAAGCCCAAACCAACACCCTCACCCCCACCCACACAACCACCATACACCTACACACCCACACACCCACACACCCACACACATACCCAAACACACACACCCCACAGACCTACACACCCACACACCCACACACCTAGGCACCCACACACACACCAACACTAACACCCACACACACATACCCACACACCCACCAACACACACACATCCACATACCCCACACCCACACACACCCAGCCACACAGACACCCACCCACACACATACACACCCTCACACCCATACATCCAAACACCCACACACCCACCAAAACCCACACACACACACACATCCACACACCAAAACACCCACACACCCAAACGCCCACACACACATCCACACACCCACACACCCACACGCGCATAGATCCACACACCTACACACCCACACACCCACGCACCAAAACACCAACACACCCACCCACACCCACAACCTCATACACACCCACACACACATCCACACACCCACACACACACCCAACCACATATCCACACACACGTCCACACACACAAACACCAACACACACATCCACACACCCCCACACACACCTACACACCCACATACCCACACACACTCACCCATCCACACACCAACACACCCACACACCCATCCACACTAACACACCCACACACACATCCACACACACACCCACACACACCCACACACACACATGCACACATGCACACATGCACACATGCACACACATACCGACACACCCACACCTACACACCCACACACCCACACACCCAACCATCCACACACCTACACACACCCTCACACCCACACATCCACACACCCACACACCCACCAACACCCACACACCCACACACCCACACGCCCATACACCCACCAACACCCACACACCCATACACCCACACACCCACACACCCACACACCCACACACCCACACACCCACACACCTACACACCCACACACCCACACACCCATCAACACCCACACACCCACACACCTACACACCCACACACCAACACACCCACACCTCTCCTGTACATAGACCACGTGATCAAGATGGGTTGTCACTCCGCCTGGATCCTGACATTATCTCTTGATCTCGCTATTCCATCCGTGATGTATTGGCCGACGAGCGGAGTGTGACTGGTCGCCACTATAGGGGAGGCGGTGTGTGGGGGTGTGGGGGTGCGGGTGTGGGTGTGTGGTGGGGGCGGCTGTGAGGGTGGGGGTGGGGTGTGGGGGTGTGGGGTGTAGGGGTGTGTGGGTGTGTGGGTGTCGGGGTGTGGCGTTGGGGTGGGGGTGGGGTGGGGGTGGGGGTGGGGGGTGGGAGTGTGGGGTGTGGGTGTGGGTGTGGGTGTCGGGATGTGGGGATGGGGGTGGGGCTGGGGGTGGGGGAGTGGGGGGTGTCAGACTCAATAAAGGAGACCGTGGAATATGGAGCAGTGTAGCGTCCGGCAGGCAATGCAGGCTGGGAAGGGCTGTGAAATGGTGGCGAGGGAGGTGCTAAAAATAGAAAGTAACAAGAAAACAAACAAAAACGGAGAAAATAGAAGAGAAAAGACAGAGAAAGAGAGGAAAAAAAAGAGAAAAGAAAAGGAGAAAATGAGAATAAATTAGGGGGAAAGAGAAAGGGAGAAAATAGAAGAGAAAAGAGAGAGAGGGGGAAAAGAGAAAAGAGAAAAGAGAAAAGACAAAGAGAAAAGACAAGGTGAAAAAATGGGGAAAGGGGAAAAAACGGGAGAAATAGAAGGAAAAGAAAAAGAGAGAGGACAAAAGAGAAAAGAAAAGGAGAAAAGGGGAATAAATGGGGGAAAGGGAAAGAAAACGGGAGAAAAGAGAAGAAAAAGAGAGGAAAAAGAGAAAAGAAAAAAAGAAAAAAAAATGAGGGGGGAGAAGAAAAAAGGAGACAAAAAAGAAAAGAACCAAAAAAAAAGAAAAAAAGGAAGGAAAAGAAAAAGGGAAAAAAGAAAAGAACAAAAAAAGAAAAAAAGGAAAGAAAAGAAAGAAGGGAAAACAGTGGGGTGAATGAGGATGTTTCTGCAGATTGACACATTCATTCAAATCATCACTCTTTTTATTTATTTATTTATTCATTTATTTATTTGATCGATTTTTATGTGTGTTTTTATTTACAAATGTGAAGTTGTGTAGCGTTTGTGCGTGATGTGATGAAAGCGTGAACTTTTCTAAACAAGACGTAGATGGGGGAATGGGTTGAGAGCATCTCGATTTGTTTCTTGTTGTTTTACGTCCTGGCAACATCTAGGGTCATATCAGGATGGTTATCGACTTGTGACAGTGCGCACTTATGGGTGACTTTATATACAGTGCTGCCCCACTGGGAGACCAGGCCACCAATACCATGACCTGATATCCCACACAGCCACATTATCCTGGCACTGAGCTAACCAGTCCTTACCGTATCCTATTGTCATGGGGGTGATGAACATGGGAAATATTGCGCCTAGAGCGGGACTCGAACCCACATATCTTTGCATTCCGGGCCAGTGTGCTAACCCTTACACCACCTAGGCTCCCTGGTATCACCACACTACCCACGCCTACCTGTCTATTTGGTTACTTGCCTGAGAGATCAGTGCAGACCACTACACTCATCCCCCTGGAATTGTAAGTCTTTTAATGCTTACAATTACATACATACAGGCAATGCACTAACACATACATACACAGGGTAGGTTCAACAACAATACAGCGCATAGCTTGTACAGGATCATGGTCACGGCAACCAGTGTTATGAGGGTGATGAAAATGGGAAATATTGTGCCCAGAGCAGGACTCGAACCCACAACTCTTTGCATTCCGGGCCAGTGTGCTAACCATTACACCACCTAGGCTCCCTGATATTCATTGGTTTGACTCGACCAAACTCCTGATCTCCCGCACGCAACTTTAGTTAAAAGTAACGGCGATTTTTAAATTACTAGCTTAGGAGATATTTTAAATGTAAACATGCTAAATTAATGTTGGCGTGCTTGTCAAAACTCTCATCCCATAGGCTTCAGTAGTAACAGGCTCACCGAAACTATTTTCCATTTCCGCACCACAAGAATCTCCAAAGTTAGCAATTTTGAATCAACTTTACTCCAACCTAAGGTAAAGCAGATTAATGATCAACATAATATATATTTTTTTTTAATATGGTGCAAACTTAAAACCATCAAATTATGTAACTTTAAATTCTAACCTTGTAGATATTGAAGTTAATTTGATAATGTTTATATCAGCAACAGCTTTGCCGCCTTAAATCTAAAACATATATATTTTATTTTAATATGGCGCAAACTTAAAACCATCAAATTATGTATCTTTAAAGTCTAACCTTGTAGATATCGAAGTTAATTTGTTAATGTTTATACCAGAAACAGCTTTGCCGCCTTAAATCTAAAACATATATATCTTATTTTAATATCGCACAAACTTAAAACCATCGAATTGTGTATCTTTAAACGCTAACCTTGTAGATATCGAAGTTAATTTGTTAATGTTTCTATGAGCAACAGCTTTGCCGCCCTAAATCTAAAACCCACACTGTGTGATAATGACCTATTATTAATTAGGTACCGGTAAGGATTTTTTTTAGATGTTTATGCTGGGCAGTTAATTAGGTTAATCACCCAGTGCTAGTTAAATGCAGAATAACACAAACAACAGAAAGGTTCTATCTTGCTTAGTTTTCAAAATATTCACATTTTAAAATCTGTTTATTTACTTGAACAAAATTTGCCTTTAAAACTGAATGAAGCATGAGGTGTGTTTTTTTGTTTGCCATAATCTGATTTTGTTTTAAATATAGGACTATCCTATACCAAATTAAAGCTCATTTACCGGGATTTCTGATAGGATCTATTAGCCTCTGTAACCAACGGCGATTCGGCGCCGAGCGAAACAAAACTGCACTTATTGTGATTAATGTGACAGCTCACTTCTATTCTGACCATGGCGGAAAAAAACCAGAAATGGGTTGGTTTCTGAAGCAGGGGAACGGGACGTAGCTCAGGCAGTAGAGTGTTCACCTGTAAAGGTGAGGGTCATCCATTCGATCCTGCTGAGTGAACCTATTTGCAGTTTGGGCTATTTTCCATTCCAACCAGTGGTCAACGACTGGTTCATCCAAGGCTGTGGTATGTGCTGTCCTGTCTGTATGGGAAAGTGCATATAAAAGACCCCTTCCTGCTTATCGGAAAGAGTAGCCTATGTGACAGCAGCTGGTTTCCTCCAAAGAAATATGTCAGAATGACCATATGTTGGACGTCCAATAGCCGTCGTTAAATAAAACAATTTTGTTGTGTCTGAAGCAACTTCTGCATTACCTTATTATTAATTCCTTCCATAAGAAAGATGAAGACAAGACAGGGTTAATGGATCGAGCCTAAGACTCTGGCTGGCCCTAAAGATCAACCGTTATATTTTTATTGAGCAAAATTGGAGGCGAAATGGGGCGATAGTAGGGGGATGAGGGGCCCCCTGGAGGGCAGGAGGAGAAGCAGGTGAACTGCTTGCAGGTAGACCTCCAGCTCTCCAGGCTGCACCCGCATCTCCAGTACCCCAACTGACGTAGAACATATCAACAAGGGGTTTTACAGGAGTGGAAGCAGGTAAGAACAATAACAAGAGAAGACAGGATAATTACATACATGAATAATATTAGCATAATAGGTTTATACCTCGCATTATTCCTCAGGCAGAGTTTTGTTTGTTTGTTGTTTTACATCCTCGCAACATCTAAGTCATATCAGGACGAGCACCGACTTGTGACAGTGCGCACTCATGATGACTTTATAGTCCTGCCCCATTGTGAGACCAAACCATCAGCACCATGACCTGATATCCCGCTCAGTCACATTATCCTGACACTGAGCTAAACAGTCCTTGCCATATCCTATTAATGCCAGACACCAGACAAGGAAGATTGATTGATTGATTGATTGATTGGTGGTTGCTTTACGCCGTGTCGGCAGCATAGGCCATATTCACGGCGAGAAATGTTTGTTTTTTGTTCAAACCATCGCTTTTATATGTAAAAGCAGACAATCAATTATGTGCCAATAGGCACTCATTAAATTAGAAAGCTCACAATCGTATATTTGTGGTCAAGGGAAACAAATTCCCATAGAAAAAGAAAAGTTTTATTAATAATTGATAGAATCTATTTAGTAAACTATATGAGGTGGTACAGTCCAGCTGCCCTCAAGAAGGCTAAAATGTTTTCCTGTTTTACCTTAGTAAACAGGTCATGCATACTGTCTGCAGTGTAGAACTGTTGGTGCAGGGCCAAAAAATCAACGCAACTTAGTCAAATGTGTTTGAGTGTCAGCGGGGATTGACACCCAATACATTCAGAGACAAGGAAGCGACAAGCATCAATTTGATAAGTCATTGGTTTGACTCGAACGGGAATCGAATTCCCGACCTTCTGCATGGGAAGCCTGCACTCTGCTAACTGGGCCACCGCGTCCGTTACATGGAACGGTACTGGTAGATGTATGGGTTCGAGTCCCTCTTTAGGTGCAATGTTTCCCTACACACACCTGCCTCCAGGACACATATAATAATATTATTATTACAATTTTTAACAAATAAATGCTGACACATACTTTACATCAAATGCACCTGAATGCACATTTTGCATCATTTTTTTTTCTCCTCAAAATTGTCTCTGTGGGAGTGGGGGCACACATCCTCTTGCAACCTCCCCTACCACCCCCCCCCCACCCCCACCACCACCGTTCGGCCACACTATTCCTCCCTATTTACTATTTGTGTATTCGGGAGATCTCCCTACCTGACACACTTATCTACTTGGCACCTCTGAG
This sequence comes from Branchipolynoe longqiensis, assembly GCA_030323885.1. Classification (NCBI taxonomy): domain Eukaryota; kingdom Metazoa; phylum Annelida; class Polychaeta; order Phyllodocida; family Polynoidae; genus Branchipolynoe; species Branchipolynoe longqiensis. The sequence goes on along the minus strand of CM059200.1, from coordinate 55,131,350 downwards.
ATAACTACATTTCTGAGAAGCAAACTTTAACTACACCACCTGGGTACCCAGATGCAATCATCCCGCCCACGCCTGCCTGTATGTATGTGTGGTGAGCTTTACCTAGAGCTCTGTGCACGAAATGCTTGGTTGGTTGTTGGGGTTTTACGTCCTGGCAACATCTAAGGTCATAATCGGACAAGTACCAACTTGTGACAGTGGCCACTCATCGTTACTTTATAATCCTGCCCCACTGGGAAATCAGGCAACCAGCACCCTGACCCGATATCCCACTCAGTCACATTATCCTGACACTGAACTAACCAGTCCTTGCCCTATACTATTAATGCCAATCGCCAGGCTAGGAAGCGACAAGTATCAATTGTTGAGTCATTGGTTTGACTCGACCAAGGTTCGCACCCACAAACCCATGGGTTCGGACCCCCCGGTCTCGCAAAACAGGAGACGGATGCTCAACTCATTTGGCCATCCAGTATGCTCTGCAACCTGGCATTGACAGTGACAGCAATGGCTGCTGCCGGTGTCAAGTCGGTCACACTGTCAACTTCTGCAACCTGGCATTGACAGTGACAGCAATGGCTGCTGCCGGTGTCAAGTTGGTCACACTGTCAACTTGACAGCAACTTGAGGCATGTTCAGGACACACATAACACAACACATTAGTGAAGCATGAGACGGGATGGCTGAATGAGTTGAGCGTCCGTCTCCTATTTTGGTAGATGGTTGGATTCAAACCATTTCGAACTCTGGTCGAGTCAAACCAATACCTAATTTATACTTGTCACTTCCTAGCCTGGTGCTCGGCATTAATAGGATAGGGCAATGACTGGTTAGCTCAGTGTCATGACAATGTGACTCAGTGGGATATAGGGTCATGGTGCCAGTGGCCTGATTTTTCCAGTGGCACAGCACTATAAAGTCACCATGAGTGTGCACTGTCACAAGTCACCACCCGTCCTGATATGACCTTAGATGTTGCCAGTGTGTAAAACTCCAACAACCAACACAGCACATTAGTGAAGCAGCCTTTTGCCTGCTGTCAGCAAACTGTGGGTCGAAGGAGCACCTTCCTCAACTGTCACACTGTCACACTTTCAACACTGTCACGCTGTCCCGAGAGGTTGACTGGCTGTCAGGTTCACTTTGAGCGCTTTATTGATTACTGTCAGGCCTATGATTGACCACAAGCCACGACGGAGACCCCCCCCCCTACCCCCTCCTCATAGCCCCCCCCCCCGGCCCCTCCCAGCCCACCCCCCAATGTCCCCCCCCCCCGGCCTCAACCTGACATCCTTTGTGGACACGCGGGAGGGACTGCGCTAGAAACAGATCATCGATTACTTTTTTGATTTGTTGTTGTTGTAAATATAGTTTGTTCATTGAATAAAGTCTGTTGTCAGCGCAGTGGAACTGGTCTTTCAGCCATATGAAAATACAGTTACCTATAATATATGTATGTAGTCTGATATTGTCATCAGCAGCCATCTCAAGTCAGCTGAAATAACAATATTAATCATTCCAAGACTTACATATGGCATAGTTTGACAAATCACATATGAGATAGTAATTATATGTTGTACATAATACAGACTTACATATATCTGTATTGATTAGACATTATGTTGCGGAGTCGTTAGGTGCATGGTTTCCCTTAGATAAGGGATTCACCCGGTACTCGCAGTACACGGGTGAATACCAACCCTACATAAAAACGGTCGAAAAGCGGGTTAATGAAATGAGAGCATAATGTCACAATCTAAGAAGCAACATTTATTCTTTCTAGATGTCTTCATATTTACCTGCTACCTTTGAGTTGAAAAATATAATAAAATAGCTAGTTGAATACGATTTAAAATTGAAATCGACGGCGTTCTATGGCCGCCATCTTGGATTTTTGCATTCTCTCCCATTTCATCAAATCTGTGCCAATATGTGTAGCCATTTGATCATGGAACCACAGTTTCTACTTCATGTTTCATACTAAAGCTATTTTCGCCCATATTTACACTATGTTGTCGTTCACCTATATACTTCAAGTAACGGGTGAATCTTTTATCTAGGTTTCCCTTTGCAGGTTTGTATACCTGTTATGCGGTAAATTGCCTAATTGTCTTGTTGTTGTAGATAGAATATAGCTTTTATTCGCCCGCAGAGACCCCAAATAGCAGCTTTCTGTTGGGGTTTTATGCCCAGGCAACATCTATGATCATATCAGGATGGTCTTCCAAGTAGCAGTTACATAGCAGTTGGTTTGTTGTTTGAGTTGTATGTCCTGTCAACATCTAAGGTAACAACCAACCGATATAAGGTCATATCAGGACTGGTACCGACTTGTGACAGTGCACACTTATGGCGACTTTATAGTGCTGCCCCACTCGGAAATCAGGATGCTGGCATGATGACCTGATATCCCACTCAGTCACATTATCCTGACACTGAGCTAACCAGTCCTTGCCCTATCTTATTGAACCCGAGTGCCAGGCTGGGAAGCGACAAGTATAAATTTTGTAAGTCATTTTATTTTAAAGTGTTAAATTTGACGATATTTAAAGTGATAACATGCAAAATGATTTTGGCAAACATATTGAAATTGTGGTAGCCCCCGGTCTTCACACTGCCACGCACTCACGGAAGGACACCAAGATTGAGTTACAGTACGCTTCAACTGGTTTATTCCAAAACCTATCGGCTCTCCATGGCATCACCGGTCAACTGACCCGCCCCTAACTCGCTAGGTCCCAAATCGCCTCTATAGGTGTGTGTGTGTGTGGGGGGGGGGGGGGGGGGGGGGGGGGGGGGGGGGGGGTGCTAGCCATACGCAGTAGAGGGCAGTCCAGTCGGGGCCCTGCCCGGTGGCTAGCGTGCCGCCACCTAGCGCAGTTGAGTGTAACTGCATAGGTGTGCAGCGTTAGTGTCTGCCATGTACAGACTACTACCAAACCCTGGACATAATAGATTTCAACGGTGGGATATTGTACTAAATTGACTTGTTATTCCTTGTACGTTAGAACACATGTTTAACAAATAAGGATAGTGATAAGACTGTTATCGCGTGTAATAATCTCTGTAAGTGTCCTGCTACTACCCCCCCCCCCTTCCTGGGTGGGGTGGGTACCGGCATCCTTCACTTCACCCCGCCGCCCCCCCCATCCGGGGGCTTCCGCACGACACTCGCTCAGAAGTTTCGCCCTACTTGTCTCTAACATTCTATTTTCCTGTTAGCATATGTAAGAATTATTACCCGTATCTAAGCTGCATATGTAAAATTAAATCTTTTGTTTTCGAAAATGTCATGCCTTCATCGAATTCTGCAAGTTGTACAATCCTCTAAATCCTCTAATATTAATCAGCAAGGTTGTTGATTGGACTAGTTCTAAGTCCAATTAATTAACCCCAAGAGTGTCATCTAATTAGTTAATTGGACAGTTGAAATAGCTGCATTCAACCCTGTCGTCCTATCCTGGTCCCCCTAAAATCCCAGCCATGCCATTGCCCTTCTCCACACCTTCCTCCCCACCACTGGCGTACGGCATTACTAGGATTAGTTAGCTCAGTGTCAGGATAATGTGACTGAGTCAGGATATTGGGTCCTGGTCCTGGAAATCTGATTGATCTCCCAGTGGGGAAGCACTATAAATTCGCCATGAGTACATCCCCGAGAGAGTGCCGCTGGTAACTTGCAAAAGCCAGCAGCACTTCAACACTTTTGCAGGCAGATTTCATGAAATGTGGAGACATTAAGACCGACTCATGGATGCAACTCTCACAGCAGAGAGCTAAATGGAGAGTGGCAGTCAAATAATGAAAGCAGTCTGTGTTGCATCGCAACCGACAGCATGATGATGATGATGATGATGACATGCACACTGTCACAAGTCTCCTTGTTTGAGAGGCCAGTGCTAGTCGGGTTCCAGTACCCACGTTTTCCGCTAGGTGCCGCCTAAGTGCATCCACATGGGTCCTGCACAAAGGTCACGAGGGCGGTAATCGATTAACACGACCCGGGCGACTCGGTTCACCTGAGTCGTCAGAATTTCAAATCGAACACCGCAAGTGGAGTTGACAAATACACGTGCCATGTGCAAAATGACCCGACCCCAGTAACCCACCTCTTGGCTGGGGTTGGCTAGGAGCGATGACGTCACATTTGGGCTGATACCATCCTGCAGGATAACAGCTACCAGTACCAGTCATATGTACATGTGTTTTTTTGGTAATAACCTAGATTAATGAAATGGAAATGTAACTAAACTATGCCATCTTAAAATCGTTTAAATCCTAATTTGCTGTAGTTATATCGGTTATTAAAAAAAAAAAAAGCCACCATTTTTTTCCACCCCGAGCGTGGAGAAGCATATTCGAATATTCGACCCGAGTCTGTAGGATGTGCGCATGCACCAAAAATTGGCTCGGGTGACCCGAGTTCATAATGTCAACTTACCTAAGTGATACTTTTGTAAACAGAGTGGTGTTCAAAGGGTTTCAAAAACAATGTTTTTTTTTACTATCTATCACTGCTGCACACACAGATGTTTAAATTTGGGTCTATGATAGATGAGCATTTATAATTATCATCTTGTAGAATCGAATGCTCTGATCTGTGGCTGTGTACGTATTCTATGAGAAAAACAATACAGACAAAGAGAAAGGAAGAGAGTAAAGTATAATATAATAAGAGAAGAGAGTCCAGCCCTCTGGCTTATTGCTTATATAGTTACATGGGTTCATTGTAGCGTATAACCCCACCTCCTTCCCCGAATGGGAATTGAGCATTCTTGGCCCTACCAATAGGGATCCAGTATTCCCGGTCTCCATGGATACCAGGGGTCTGCCCACCACCAGTAGCTGTATGCCCCCCATCGGCACCACCAACCTTGACCTTTTGTGTGTGGTGACCCCTACCCCAGCAGAAGGGGTAGGCCCTGAGTGCAATCACACCAAAAGCTGCCACAGTGTCAGCACCACCATGTCTATTTGCATCCCACTCAAGCACTACCAACCCATATATAAATATATACATGCACCTGGTCACGTACACCGATCAGTACTAGAGGGCAGCCATTTGCAATCGAAGAGAACAGCTCTGAATTGCTGAAGCTACTGAATCTTTCAACCTTTCCATATCAGCCATCTTGAAATACACCATGTGACCTTATGGATGGAGCCACGAGACAGAATCGATTCATATGTATAGAAACCCACTTCCGGTCCCAGTCGAATAGGAATTTGTAAAGAAATATTTTGATATGCGTATAGAAAGGCCCAGTTGAATACGTCCTTTGTCTCGGGAATGAAGGCCTCTGATTGGCTGGCTCCCCACTCCCAATAGACACGTGGGTTTGACAGTCAGGGAGCAATTCCCAATGCTTGTTCCGCTTTATTCTTTCTATCTATTTTTCTTCCTTTTTTTTTTTCTTTCTCTTTTTTTTCTTCTTTCACCGGAAGTCAGTTAGAAACCGCGAGGGACCCTTTGTGCCGGCATTGCAGTGAATGGACCTTTGACAGTGGTCTCTCAGTGGAGTTGCCTGGCATCACAAGACCCGGGTCGTGAAGTCAAATCTGACAGCCCGAAGACGATAGAGTGTCTCAAGATTTATTTCCGGTTCAGATTATGTATCGGGTGGTGTTTAAAAAAAAATAGAACTATCTTCTTCATTGTTGTTATTTTGGTGGAGTTTTTTTTTACATCTATTTATATTCATTGATTAGGTCGGCGAGATTTCAATCGCGAACAATGTGTCTTCCTCATTCCTCTGCTCCTTGCGCTAGCGTAGTAATGTCGAGTGCCTGGCTACGTAGCGACAAGTATAAATTCTTAAAGTCATCGGTTTTACTCGGCGAGGGCCAAGATGGGAAGCGGGTGCTCAACTTGTTCGTCTGTCTATATTGTAATGTTTTTGTTAAAGCCTGTCACTGGAACATAGAATCATTTAAAAATGCAAATCCTGTTTTCTCTCACTCTATCTATATATGAAGAGTTCAGGCGCTAAACCATGTAAAGGCCAATCTAAAAATATAGTTTAAATAAAAGATTCTTACCTGAAAATAATTTTAATTCTCATTAATTACACTTTTCATATGACCATATGGTTATGGAGCAATGAACAAAAAGATGAGACTATAACAAAATATACTCTTTGAAGGTTTGATTCCAATGTTTATCTCAATTTTTGGATTGGCATTTAAGCGGTCTTGCACCTGAACTCTTCATATCATACTAGCTTTAACCAGACCCTCTCTGCACTTCAAACTTCACCCATGTCACATCAATTATTAGGTAAGAAGGGAGCTCTGGCTCTACAGACTTGAACCGTATTACTCCATCTCTCTATTCTCTTTAATTATATGTAAGTCATTCCTATAGACTTTACACCATGCTATGCATGAGTTAAAACTAGGCTCTGCATCAATCCCTGGAAAATATTGTGTTGAACTGTCATTATATATATATATTCACAGTATCTGACTATATTCAAAGACTGTGTATATATCCATGTTCTCTGCTATATACCGAACTCCTACACAGTCCCCTTTCAATATAGTGTCGCCCTCTGGTGGAATCCATCTGTACTATTATGTGGTTAACCATATTGGTGGCGCTATCTAATGGGGGAGTTAACAACACTCGCAGTTACATGACTCATAATGGATGCCACTCTGGTCAATGTGACCAAAGTTAGAAAATACCATAAAAATGAATATGAAATGTGTAGAGTAGGTCCAAAAAAATGCTATTAACAAGCATCAGTGGAGTACAATGATGCACATTGGCAGCACCAATTCACACTATTCATGCCACGGCCATGTTGAAACCAAACCGAGGACACTTATGCATCTGCGAGGCGCTGCTGTATGTAAAGTAATGTGAATGCTTTTTTGTCGACCAAAACTTCTCGAAATCACTCAGATTTTAGGGTATTCATTTTTTAAAGTAACATATTCATCTTTGCATACCTGTTTTCTATCTGTTGGCCAATTTTCACAAAGATTGCATGACCCTTGCATGGTGATTTTCCCATTCTTTAACTACAATGTGACTGTCAACTTCAAGTCTGTATAGTTATGGTGGTATCATGTAATGCAGCACTGTCAGCGTAGCTATCTGTGGAACACAGTTAAGCAACTAGTCTTAGTAATGACAAATTAATAAAAGCTTTAAAAGGGTTAAAATATATTTTTAAGTATATTAAGAAAGTTATGCAATTTTGAATTTAAGAAAAGATTGGCAGCCAAGGTGAGTGACTTTGTTGACATTGCCTACTGAAATGCATCTGATCATCACTCAATCTTCATGAAAATTGACCAATAAATAGAAAAAAGGTAAGCAAAAATGATCATGATAGTTTCAAATGTTAATATCTTCAAATTTGAATCCTTTAATTTATGTAGTATTTCATACACATCGGCACACAGCCGTGTCTTATGGCCATTTCCAATACCGACGCTTACTCAGACTCGTTCTGATGCCTAATTCGGTCGCGCGTGAATAGGGTGAATTAACCACCGTTCAGTATTATATATAGACGTAGTAGTCTGCACTGATCTTTCAGGCAAGTAACCACATAGACAGGTAGGCATGGGTGCTGTGGTGATATCAAGGAGCCTAGGTGGTGTAATGGTTAGCACACTGGCCCGGAATGCAAAGAGATGTGGGTTCGAGTCCCGCTCTAGGGGCAATATTCCCCATTTTCATCACCCCCATGAAACTGGTTGCCGTGACCAGGATCCTGTATAAGCTATGTGTTGTATGGTTGTTGAACCTACCCTATGTATGTATGTGTTAGTGCATTGCCTGTATGCATGTAATTGTAAGCATTAAAAGACTTACAATTCCAGGGGGACGAGTGTAGTAGTCTGCACTGACCTCTCACGCAAGGAGCCGCATAGACAGGTAGGCGTGGGTAGTGTGTTGATATCAGGGAGCCTAGGTGGTGTAATGGTTAGCACACTGGCCCGGAATGCAAAGAGATGTGGGTTCGAGTCCCGCTCTAGGCGCAATATTTCCCATTTTCATCACCCCCACGACACTGGTTGCCGTGATCAGGATCCTGTACAAGCTTTGCGCTGTATGGTTGTTGAACCTACCTGTGTATGTATGTGTTAGTGCATTGCCTGTATGTATGTAATTGTAAGCATTAAAAGACTTACAATTCCAGGGGGACGAGTGTAGTGGTCTGCACTGACCTCTCAGGCAAGTAACCACATAGACAGGTAGGCATGGGTAATGTGGTGATATCTGGGAGCCTAGGTAGTGTACTGGTTAGCACACTGGCCGGGAATGCAAAGAGATGTGGGTTCGAGTCCCGCTCTAGGTGCAATATTCCCCATTTTCATCTCCCCCATGACATAGATATATTCATTTTGTAACCGGACTATGACTGCCCAGAGAAACCATCCTTATTTGTTTGGGGTTTTCATTCTAGCAACATCTAAGGTGATATCAGGATGGGTACCGACTTGTGACCCTGCACAGTCATGGTGGTATATAGTGTTGCCCCACTGGAAGACCAGGTAGAATGTCTGCACCATTGTAGAGTGGGTGTTCGAGTATGTGGCTATGTAGGTATGCTAAAGTGAAAAACAATACAGACGGAGAGAAAGAGAGAAAGTAAAGCAAAAGTAAGAGTGTAAGAGAGAGTCCAAGCCCCTCTGGTTTATTACATATAGTACATGGATTCTTGGTATAGGATCATGCCATTCACTCCAACCAAAAGGGACGCAGCATTCCCAGTTCCTCCAATAGGGACTCAGCATTTCTAGTTACCATGACCACCAGTGGTCTGCCCACCACCAGAGCTGGTTGACCTGTGGCCACCACCAGCCTTGACCCCTGCGTGCATTGACCCCTATGTCAGCAGAGAGCGAGGCTCTGAGTGCACTCACCCAGACCTGCTAATCATCCCTATGTCTATAATTAAATGCCCTCAAGCATGGGCCAAGCCATATATATATATACACAACATACATATACACACTCTTGGCCGGCCACACAGAATAATAATAGAGGATTTCCATTTCCCCCTCTGCTGATTATTGGAATATTGTACACCATGACATGATATCCCATTCAGTCACATTATCCTGATACTGAGCTAACCAGTCCTTGCCCTATCCTATTAATGTCGAGTGCCAGGCTACGTAGTGACAAGTATCAATTTTGTAAGTAATCGCTTTGACTCAGCTCGTTTTTTAAACTTCTGACCTTCTACACAAGTAGCCTGAGCTCTTACTGATACAGCTACTCCATCCGGTTATCAAAATAGTCGGAGAGCGGGAGGCGGACGGGGGTGGGATGGGGAGTGGGTGGGGATGGGATACCAGACATACAGATGTGAAAGCGGAATTTAAAACTCTGATGCAAGCGTTATTTCGACTGGCGTATATGATGCATGCGCTATATGACCTGTCGCCTCACAGGCACGTCATTTCCGGATGCTGCCAGCCAATCAGATGGCACCGCAAGTTGATATACCGGAGGTAGCCGGTGCCATCAGGCGGCCTTCAGGAGTCAATACACTAAATCTGGGTTCCGCTGTGTCCACCAACCACGCACGTGATGGCTGAGGCCCCATGCGATTGGCTGGCCATTAGAAGGGAATCAATGTATTGATCCACCGCCATTGCCTGATGCCGTGCCAGCATCAACCGGAAGTACACTTATTTTCGGAAGATAGAGCAGCAACGGGTGAACTCGCCATGTCAGTCACCGACCAGCCGCGGTGGTCGAATGAGTAACAGCGCAGGTTCTAGTGTGTGGAAGGTCGGGGGTTCGAAATGTGGTCAAGTCAAACAAATGACTTATAAAATGTGTACTTGTCGCTACCTGGCCTGGCGCTTGCCATTACTAGAATAGGGCAAGGACTGGTTTAATTCAATTTCAGGATAATATGACTGAGTGGGAAACTGGGTCATGGTGCCGGTGGTCTGGTTTCCCCTCCCAGTGTTTTATTTGTTTGTTTGTTGTTGTTTTGTGTCCTAGCAACATCTAAGGTCATATCAGGACGGGCCCCTCCCAGTGAGGCAGGGCTATAAAGTCGCCATGAGTATGGACTGTCACGCGTCGGTACCTGTCCTGATATAACCTTAGATGTTGCCAGGATGTAAAACCCCAATGAACAAACAAGATGGCGGCCAGCCACTTGATAAGGTTGCTCAGCTGGAAGATCACCCCTAAAAAGTGCCTGTCACACTATGGCGGATTGATCAACGGACAGAACCGGACAAACAATATTCTACTATTTCTAGTCCGGTGTTATTCGGACTTGCAATGTATCGATTATGTAACGGACGGGTAACGGACGGGTAACGGATGGGTAATGGATATGGAACGGACGGGAACGGACGGGGAACGGACGGGGAATGGATGGGGAACGGACGGGGAACGGACGGTAACGGATAGTAACCGCATAGGTTAGTCCAACGCAATCTGTTACAAGTTTTGTACATGCTCAAAACTTGTAACGTATCGGGCCGGATATCAACGGATATCAACGGATAATCAACGGATATGCAACGGACACAAACCGGACTTTGCCGGATATCAACGGACTTTGTTCGGTTTCTTTCCGTTTCCCCAATCCGGTGACGTGTGACAGAGCATATCCGTTGATATCCGTTGATATCCGTTGATATCCGTTGATATCCAGCCCGATTGCGCCGGACTGACCTATGCGGTTATTATCCGTTACCGTCCGTTCCCCTCCGTTCCTCGTCCGTTCCTCGTCCGTTCCCGTCCGTTCCCGTCCGTTCCCGTCCATTACATATCCATTACACGTCCGTTACCCGTCCATTACCCGTCCATTACCCGCCCGTTACCCGTATGTTACATAATCGATACATTTCAAGTCCATATAACGCGACCTAGAATATTTTTTGTCTGGTTCTGTCCATTGCTCAATCCGCCATAGTGTGACAGGTAAAGGGAAGCCATACAGTGAGTGACCTTACTACATAGTTGTAGTTCAATAAATCTCTAAATAAACTCAAAATTGTTTCCAAAGTTACTGGGAATTAGTTTGAGGAAACACACTACGGTTAGTCTAATCGCAGGCCGCACCGACCTCACTTGACTAAAGGCCCTGTCACACATCACCGGATTGGGGAAAACAGAAAGAAACCGAACAAAGTCCGGTTTATGTCTATACTAGTTCTGAACATGCACAAAACTAGGAACAGATGCCGCTGGATTGACGTCTACGGTTCTTGTCCAGTTTGAGTTTGTTTCGTCCGTTGGCTGTCCATTCATGTCCGTTTCATGTCTGTTTCATGTCCGTTTCATGTCCGTTCATCCAGCAGCCATTGACCCGATAGCGCGACATTTCGACACATTTTAATACATTTTGATACTTTACACGCCCAAACACCACCAGACCAGTTGAATAACATCTTTTTTCCAGTAACACGTCACAGCTCTTTCGGCCATGGTAGTAATTGTGCATATGAACTATTTATGGATGAAATGGTGAGATGGTATAAACAATGTAGGCAATAGCAAGTAACTATCAGGCGTTACAAATAATATGGGGATCTTATTTTGTAAATGTAGACGGGAGGACTCATGTCTGCGGGGAAAGTGCATATAAAAGACCCCTTGCTGCTTTTCGGAAAGAGTAGCCTACGTGGCGGCTGCAGGTTTCCTCCAAAGAAATATGTCAGAATGACCATATGTTTGATTTCCAATAGCCGATGATACAAATCAATCTGCTCTAGAGGCGTCGTTAAATAAAACAAGCTTTACTGTATACGTGAAGGTAGTCATATTTTACTTAAGGCCCTGTCACACTACGACATTTCCCACAAATGCGCTTCGACGCGTGGCGACGTGTTGCCTTTTTGGGCGAAACGTCGGTACACGTTCGGTATGTTACCGGGGCGTTACCGGCGCCTTACCTGTGCATTACCGGCGCGTAGGTACACGTTGAGGGATAGCAACGTGTGAATGGACACGTCGGCGCTGATCGTTTTGTGCTTGCACAAAACTTTCGACACGCGCCGACGTGAGGCAACGTGTTGGATCGCGCGTTACCGGCGCGTTGGCAGGACGTGCACCCACGTTACCAGCGCATTGCCGGCCCGCTCGAACCACGTTGAGCAACGTCCATCAACACTGGGGATTTTTCGCCAAACTGCGTTGGACGTGTTGCTGGCGCATCTTGATGTGTTGCTGGCACATCTTGACATGTTGCTGGCGCGTCTGCCGCACGTCTAACATTACCTGGCATTCTTCGAACCTTTAATGATGGGCTACCCCCACGCCGTAGGCGCTCCGACAACGCGCCGATAACACGCTGATGGCACACTGAGAACCCGCTGGCGGGACATTCACATGTTGTTCCGCAACACGTCGAAACCCGTTGGCCGCGCGCCAAAAACACGCCACTAACACGCTGCAACCCGTCAAACTTTCCCCCAAAGCGCCGAAGAGTTGGACGCGTATCGACGGGTTAAAAATATTTTGCGCGTTCCCGGCGCGCCGGTGACAAACTTTGTAGTGTGACAGGGCCTCTAGCAATATATCATTAATTTGCTGATCATATCTATGAGGAGGCATTAATGCGATGGGTATGACTTGCACATACCAAGGTAGGCTCAGATAGGTTGAGTGCATCAGGGGGTTCTATGTAGTGATATGGTTAGGACGTTCACCATATCGCCGGAATGGCAGACATGTTAGTTCGAGTCCCACTCTAGGCATGGTATCCCATTTGTTTGCAAAGCTCTCACAACTCTGGTCACGTGACTAGTAGTATACTGTAGAAGCAATGCGTTATCTGGGCCGCTTTCAGGGTATGTCACGGAGGCGCCTCGGAGATGGCCATGACATCACGCTAGTCTGAACCACAAAGGCAGTTAGTGGCCATTTGCAATGGAAAAGCTGTGCTGTGATTGGCTGAAACCGCTGAATACGGTGGCCATTTTCGAGGCGCTTTTCATTTCCAGTCTGAAAAGGGAGGTGTCTCCGAGACGTCGCCGAGAAGCTCCCTGAACGCAAATAGGCCAAAAAGCATCGCCGAGACGTCTCAGCAGCACCTCCGAGATGGACCCTGAACCCGGCCCTGGTTGGTCAATCTCTCTTCTGTACTTTATACAGTAGTACCCTGGAACATGTCTTCAACGGATAACTCAGCATCGAGACCAATGCTGTCCTGACATAGCAGGTGTTCTATCATCAAAGGTACAGTCAAATTAAAGTTGCATGGTCTGATGAAATATCAAATTTTCGAAACTAAGCCAATTATCTAGATTTGATTTTACATATCTAACTTAGATACTGATGCACTTATTAAGCATTTGGAGCCACATATAAAGGGATACTGAGTAGATTTGATAGAACCTGTTACTGCAGAAGCCTATGATGTCAGAGTTTTGGCGTGCTTGCCAAAACTAATTTGACATGTTTGCACTTCAAATATCTAAAAAGTTAGCCATTTAAAATCAAAGTTACTTCAAACTGAAGTAAGGTAGATTATAATAAGCAAGTTGATATATTTATCTCAGAAAATTGACAGAACGTCAAAACCATTGGACTACACAACTTTAAATAAAGATGACAATGTGTACATTGAAAACCTAACTGTGCATGGCAAGGGGTTCCCTAAAGACAGAACCCTGCTAGCTTTGTTTGCTCGTTAAGGTTTGACATCCTGGCGCAATCTAAGGTCATATGATGATGGGTACTTACTTGTGACAGTGCTCAGTCATGGTAGCTTTATAGTGCAGCCCCACTGGAAGACCAGGCCTCTGGCAAGCACCATGACCCAATATCGCATTCAGTCACATTATCCTAACGTGGAGCAAGCCAGTCCCTGCCCTATCCTATTAATGCCAAGATCAAGGCTAGCTAGCGACAAGTATAAATTTGGTAAGACATTGATTTGACTCGGTTGGAGTCCAAACATACGTCGTCCGGCACGGGAAGCCAGCCAGCGCTCTTAGCGATTAGCATCCAGTGTGTAGCTATCTAGGCAAGGTTCAGCTTTTGAGCACCAGACTTGCACTAAGTGACCCCGTGAGATATGGATATGAAGTCAGGGTGCATCTGTGTTATTACCCACCCAGCTGAAGGCCTATTATGATAAGGTGAGTCCTGCATACAATAGATCACAACGGAAAGGTATTGATTGTTTCATGTCCTCCTGCCTGCTGTGTGACTGACTATGTATTGAGGAGCGAGACGTAGCTCAGGTGGTAGAGTGTACACCTGTGACACTATCGGTCATTGGATTGATCTTTCTCAGTGGATCCATTTACAGTTTGGGCTATTTTCTGTTCCAACCACTGGTCCACAACTGGCTCATCAAAGACTGTGGTATGTGCTGTCCTGTCTGTGCATATAAAAGACCCCTTGCGGAAAGAGTAGCCTATGTGGTGGAAGTGGATTTCCTCTAAAGAAATGTGTCAGACTGACCATATATTTGATGTCCAATACACGATTTCCATGACTAGTATGACACCTGGTGATAGGCAACGACACTCATGTTGTGGGTCAACAGTGTGTCACTGTGTTGTTTTACACTGACGATCGAGCTTTTCAATCAATCAATCAATATGATACAGCTATAATTATCAAAAATGATTAAAAAATGGTAAGTATGTTTTCTCTATGAATCCACATTTGTGCCGAAAAGACTCTGTCAGTTGCTCAATATGAAGCCATGTTAAGAGAGCCTCAATTGCCTCTCCACGGATGCTGTGACCCACAAGTCCAGTCTGGATTACGCTCTGTGCATATTTTGGTGTTTAACTTATGTATCAGCATAGACACAAAAGAGCAACATGAATCAGCATTAAATGTGTCCATAAATTATATAAATTTGACCAAAATTAATATGGAGTGTTTTCTTGTTGTTGTAGCAATTAATGCTTAGATGCATAATAGGACACTTGAGAATACGTAATTTGAAAACATATTTAAAGTTGCATAGTCTGATGGTTTTGAGTTTGTATCATTTTCAGGGATAAATGTACTAAGTTGATCATTGCTCATGGACACAGCTGACTCAGAGGCATGAGTGGGTTAATCAAGGCTTTTATTCGGGCACTGCCCGCCCGGCGGCATGTACATTGACTGTGTATCATTGGGCAAGAAGCGAATGAGCGAAGGCCCCGATATATTGGGAAAATGAAATGCGATGAGGGCATATATGAGTCATGTAAACGATTTAACAAACGAGTAATCAATTACGTTAAAGTACAATAGCAATACTTAATGATAAAAATATGAGATAACAGTAGAGGGTAAATTATCAGAAATGTGACATTTAACTAGGTGTGATCTGTCAACTGCGCAGATGTCAGTCGCTCATTAGATGGTATTCTTTATTTTTTAGTTTAAATGCTTGATTGGTTTTTGGTTTTTGGAGGTGGGAAGTGGTCAGTGCGGGCATTTGGAGAAGAATGACCAGCTTCGGTGGCTCCGGAAGACACCAGGATAGTGCCTGGCTGTGATGGCTGGCAGGGGTTGTTATATAGGGCGGAGGGGGAAGATGGCTTCCCCCCCTCTCCCCTACCCCCCCTCCCCCCACCACCACCACAGTAGTGGCAGGTGGGGGAGGGATTTGGCCTTGAGCCTGCCGTGTCCAGCAATGACACCAAATGAGCGACCTCGCTCATTCAAGTCCATTATAATCTATCATACTTTAGTTTGAAGTAGCTTATAGTTTAAATGGCTAACTTTTGAGATATTTGAAGTGCAAATATGCCAAATTAATGTTGGTAAGCACGCCAAAACTCTGACATCATAGCGTTCTGCAGTAACAGGTTCTAGTAAACTGACTTGGTATTCCCCTTCTGTGTGGAACCACATGCTTAATAAGTGCATCAGTAGGCAGGGACAAATAGTTTTGCGCCTGTCTGCACATGTTCTTGCCGATGTGAGACCTCTATTTGCTCCCCGAGAGAGTGCCGCTGGTAACTTGCAAAAGCCAGCAGCACTTCAACACTTTTGCAGACAGCTTTCATGAAATGTACAATCAGCACAAAACACCATACCGGCTCGGTCGTCGCCTGGGTTACCAAGGACCGCGCTGCTCGATCTCATCTTCCGTCGACAGTGGAAAATCAGAGGTATCTAAATTAAATGTGTAGAATCAAATTTAGGCCACAGTTTTCGTTTTGGAAATTGTACCATGAGAAGCACATGACACATGCTAATACACTGGGTGCAGCTATGAAATGTGCTAGTTTCAGCTCATCTCAGCTCTTGTTTGAAACATAAAACACTAACTAAACAAATATATATAATAAATTAAGATATTAATCTTTTATCCAGCATTGCATTTACATCAATATAATCAGCACAGCTTGTGCCATGTGCATTTAGATATAGACAAATCTGGGCACTCATACTATTGTTAGAGCCATAGCCAGGGTCAGTTGTACTCATTTAATTCATGTTTTTATTTATATCCCATGGTTAATGACATCTGTTGGGCGAGGTAATGAGTAGGGTTAATCAGATATTGGTTATATATTTCTCTGAAAGAAGTGTCTGTTGAGACATTTGGCATTTTAATATTTAGAACAAGAATTTATAATGGTGATGTGGATATCAGCCTTAAAGTGACTGATTGGAATTGTATGTTTCTTAGCTGAAAATGTTTAACTATGGTTATTTTTGTCTTAGCTATTTTCATCAGATCATTATATTGCATGTGTGCATGCATTTTTATGCCAAATTGTCATGTATTTCTATTCATTTTGAATAAAATCAAAGTTTTGCCCTACGCATATCAGAAAACTCAATGGCCAGACGCATTTGCTTTGCTGCCAACGCCGTTTTCAGCGCATGCACAGTCGGAATGATGATCTCGCCTGTTATTTTTATGAAATTATTTCATTTTAATTACATTATTTATCACGCATCATGTAAGTGAAATAGTCAGGGCATATATTTTTTAATTTAATTTATATATACAGTAAAGCCTGTCTAAATCGACCCACCGCGGGACCGACTTTAAATTGTCCATTTAAGGAGGTGGTCGGTTTTGGGAGTTAAAATATCCTTACAATGGTATTGTTGGGACCAAAATAAAGCGATCGATATATAGGGGAGTGGTCGATCTATGGAGGTGGTCAGTTAGAGAGGGTTTACTCTATATATATAAATATATATATGGGATATATAATTTATTACTATGAGTATAAAGGGGCAGAGCTCTATTCCTATATCCTTCAGGATCCTGGCAATTAATGTTGCCTTTTTAATATAACCTACCATATTTATTGTCATATTTGCTGCGGGCCGGTTCCCGCTGCACTATCCTGGCGCCACCACCATGTTGCCATAGGCCAGTCAGAGCTTGTTAGGCTCACATCGGCGCCAGATTAAACGTATATATATATATATATATATATATATATAAGACTCCCCTACGAAATGACAAGGAGACCAGTTCGTTTATTCGACTCCGGGCTGAGCGATAAATGCCCCACCTAATTCAAAGCAAAAAACTGGAGGCAAGTGACGATTCAAACCACTCGAGCAGCGTCGAAAGCCGCCGGGCCCGCAGCAAGGGCAACGGACGACGGCGATTGGACAATATCAACTCGAGTCGAATCGAATAATAATAATAATAAATAATTCTCCGAGCGTTTATATGTATATAATAGATTATATATAATATATATGGGTGCATATATATTGCTTTATTGTTTGTTCTGAATATGTTTGTGTTTTCTTTTTGTAAGATGTTTATTTAGCTGAACAAATGTTTTTTCAGTGCTCACATGACACACTGCTCTTCCAGATATGGTATATACACGAATATAGTTTAGCCACATAAGGTTTTGGTTGTTGGAGTTTTACGTCCTGGCAACATCTAAGGTCATATCAGGATGCGTACCAACTTGTGACCATGCGCACTCATGCTGACTTTATAGTACTGCCCCACTGGGAGGCCATGCCACCAGCACCATGACCTGATATCCCACTCAGTCACATTATCCTGACATTGAACCAACCAGTCCTCACCCTAACCTAATAATACCGAGCACCTGTCTAGGGAGCGACAAGTATCAATTTGTACGTCATTAGTTTGAATGCACCATGGTTCCACCCCATGGCTGCAAATTCCACGATCTACGAAAGCGTGAGACGGACGCTCAACTCGTTTGGTCATCCCATCTGGCCAATGACATATGAATAAAATTCATTTACCCAAACACCCTCCCCCAATTTTTTTTCAATTTTGTTTTCTTAAATGCTTCGGTTCTAAAATGTGCTGCTGCTTTAATATGACGTTGTTGGCATACCATAGCTGATGGTAATTAATCAAACGTGGCGGAAGGTAATCAATCAAGTTCCGCTGTTCTCCCCAGGCACCCTGTCATCGGTGGGAGACAACCAATCGAACGCAGACTGTGTTTTGATGATGAGTCTAAGTTTATCTCATCGGATTGCGCTTTAATGTCGGACGCTCCTCCGCTGTGTGAGGATGAGGATTATGTTAATTATCATTTTTTATTTGAAAAATGGGGGTAAAAAAAACAAAAAAACCTGCAACATTCTGTTCATAGCAAATTGATACCCCATTTGTCAACCTTTGTTGTTAATTATTGCAGACATGAAAGCGAAATTAACTATATATATAGACAAATCTATATAGCTATGTATATATATATATAAAATAGGTGCGAATGGAAGTATCGCCTGCAGTGCATATATATTGTGTTCTGTAGGTACAGATAAATTACCAGCGCTAAGAGCGCAGGATTCCCCCGGAAGGTCGAGAGTTCGAATTCCAGCTGAGTCAAACCGATGACCTATAAAATTGATATTAGTCGCTGCCCAGCCTGGCACTCGGCGTTACTAGGATAGGATCAGGACCTCAGTATCAGGATAATGTGACTGAGTGGGACCTAGGGCTTATAAAATTGATACTAGTGACTGCCTAGCCTGGCAGTCCCCATTACTAGGATATGATGAGAACCTCAGTATCAGGATAATGTGACTTGAGTGGGACCTGGGGCTGATAACATTGATACTTTTCGCTACCTAGCCTGGCACTCCACATTACTAGGTTAGGATAAGGACCTCGGTATCAGGATAATGTGACTGAGTGGGACCTAGGGCTTATAAAATGGATACTAGTCGCTGCCTAGCCTGGCAGTTGTTGTTACTAGGACAGGATAAGGACCTGAGTATCAGGATAATGTGACTGAGTGGGACCTAGGGCTTATCAAATTGATACTAGTCGCTGCCTAGCCTGGCACTTATTGTTACTAGGATATGATGAGGACCTCAGTATCAGGATAATGTGACTGAGTGGGACCTAGGACTTATATAATTGATACTAGTCGCTGCTTAGCCTGGCGCTCGGCATTAAATATATTATGGGGCAAGAACTGGTTTGCTCAGTATCAGGATAATGTGACTGAGTGGGATATCAGGTCATGGTCCCAGTCAGGTAGCACTACCTTTTCCACAAAACATGCCAGACAATGAATGTTGATTACCCGACTGCCGTCAGAGGGATGGTGGTGCAAATCCTCTATTAAGACCTTTTCTGCGGAATACCCTATACTGTGAGCTGCTATCCACACCATTAGTTATATCACTGCTATCAGATTCAGAGGGCGGGCTGGTCCTGGAAATCCTCTATAAGCCTTTTCCACAAAGCATGCTGAACAGTGAAAACTGCAATCTGCAATGTTAATTCCCGCACTGCCATCAGATGGTGGAAATTCTCTATTAAGACCCTTTCCACAGATCATGCTGCTCCCTAGAGCTTTAGTTCTACCACTGCCGTCAGAGGGCGGGTTGTTGGTGGAAATCCTCTGTACAAACCATTCCATTGGAATTTCGTTAACAGACACCACATGGCCACAAATGACATAAGTGTCATTAATGTGAGCTCTGATTGGTTGAGACACGGAACATCTATTAGCATCACCAACACTGGAGGCAGCACCACTTGATCTATCAATTAGGTCACCTCCCAAATATGGGTCACTGAGAATATGGCCTTTGTTCCTGTGACACTGCGTATAATGAAGTGTTAGCGCATGATACTACACATCTCATACAAAGACCATGTTACCAACGAGGAAGTGTTGATCGAGCGGGCAATTGGACCACACAAAGATCTCGTGATGATCGTAAAGAGACGCGGACGACAGTGGTATGGCAACATTTCCTATTCATCGAGTCTGGCAGAAAACCATCTTGCAAGGTACAATAAAAGGGGAAAGAGACATGGTGAACAAAGGAAGAAGTGGGAAGATCAACATCAGGGAATGGACAGGTCTGGAGTTTGGGAAGTCTCAGAGGGCAGTGGAGAACAGGGTGTTAACTAGCGGTATTTTACACGCTAGAATCTTTATAGGAAATAAAACCCTAACTTCTGTGGGTGGAGGCCGGAAAGCACTAATGTATGATATTACTCAAGCGATGATCCACTTACTATATCTGCTTACTATATCTGCTTATTATATCTGCTTACTATATCAGTTCCAAGAAATAGTAACCCAACATAAATTAAGTGTGGTAAAGTCTAGTAGGGAGGGGTGGCTGGCTCCTCCTGCTGTGCTGTCTCCAGGTCATCTGCCTGCCACACCCCCTGCCCAGCTCTTTTATTCAGATGGAACACATTCAAAATACAGGTACACAGTTGCTGGGAGTCTCCTCAGTCAGAGACAGTAACATGGCATTTCATTGGCTGAACTCCTCCAGTCAGTGGTGGGGGGGAGGCAGGGTGGGAGTGGGTGGACCCCAACCACTCCCACCAGCCCTCCCCCTCCCTGCTGGGTAAGGGGGTAGGGGGCCAACCCACCCACCCCAAGTCAGATACATATTTTGTCATCAAGTTCACCAATCACACTTACATTGGAGTATCAACCCTATTTATCTTTACATAACACCAGTGGTCACCAGTCCTTTAGATTGGGACAACTCCAAAATAGTTGCCTTACTTTGAGAATTACATATTGCATCACCTTTAGTTCAGCAAACTGCCACCAGGTGTCACCTGTGTGCAACACTCCCTCAGATACTGGCATCTGTAAATCACACCATAACAGGCACACAGAACTCAGTTTCTTGACTTAATTATTGTACCCATTCTGTGGCATTCTTCACAGACTATTTGTCTGGGTGGAGAAACCAGAGTCTGCAGCAACTGTATATGCTGTCCTTAGTTTCAGCATTTTCCTCCCTTTATACAATATATAATACCAACAGACTTCAATTCAGTAATACATGTAAATATACCAATACAGTAATAATTTTCCAGAGTTCTTATCTCCAGTGGTTATATTTGATGTAGAACCTTAGAACAATCTGATATTAATTATCACTTCACTTAATATACATAATCTACCATGGTTTCACAACTTGGTTTGGATATTATGCATATGTAGTTACCAACCGGAGAGAATGAATTAGGTATTATTAGAGAGGTTTTGTAAGGCTACTTATATAATTGGAATATTATTATAATGACTTTATATAAATAACTGGATGATTTAAATATGATTAAAACAGTTTTCTTAATGCTTCACATATGAGTTTTGTGAAAAGGGGATATTTTAGAAATGATTTAGACTATTCTTTATTTATGAACCGGACCTGAAAAGTCATAATATTTTACAAGGGGAAAATGGAAAAAAACTGGTTGCAAATTCATCTATGGTTCCCCAATGCCCCTCATGGTTAATCAATTGATGATGATAATCGCCATTACTCACTCACCCCACATGGGATGGCCAAATGAGTTGAGCGTCCATCTCCTATTTTGGGAGATCGGAGGATCCAAACCCAATGGTTTGTGTGTTCAACTGGTCGAGTGAAACCAATGACTTAAAAATGCATATGTCTCACTTCCTAGCCAGGTGCTTGGCATGTTTAGGATAGGGCAAGGACTGGTTGGCTCAGTGTGAGGATAATGTGACTGAGTGGGATATCAGGTCATGGTGTTGGTGGTCTGGTCTCCCAGTAGGGCAGCACTATAAATTCGCCATAAGTGTGCACTGTCAAAGTCAGTACCCGTCCTGATATGACCTTAGGTGTTGCTAGGATGTAAAGCAACAACAAACAAACAAAACTCACCCCATATTGACCAGAATCTTAGTTTGCAACTGTAGAGTTTTTCCCTACCGGACGCGGAGGCCCAGTCGGGAGAGTGCAGGCTTCCCATATGTAAGGTCGGGAGTTCAAATCCCGGGCGAGTCAAACCTGTGACTTAAAAACTTGATACTTGTCGCTACCTAGCCTGGCACTCGGCATTGCTAGGATAGAGAAAGGACTGGTTAGCAGAGTATCAGGATAATTTGAGTGAGTGGGAAATCTGGTCATGGTGATGGTGACCTGGTCTCCCAGTGTGGCAGCACAATAAAGTTGCCACGAGTGCGCACTGTCACAAGTTGAAACGCATCCTCATATGACCGTAGATGTTGCCAGGACGTAAAACTCCAAGAAACAAACACTTCACTTTACAACATGGCGCCTTGTTTATGTTCCCTCAAGTCAACCCTAATTTTAAAACCAGGCTAGACCCCTGGAAAACCCTGGGCCCAGCTCTTGCTACATCCCTGGCTACACCCCTGGCTACCTCCCTGGCTACCTCCCTGGTTACGTCCCTGGTTAAATCCTTGTTACGTCGCTGGCTACGGTCCCCGCTACAACCGTGGCTACAGCGCCGGCCCCCCCTCTGTTTACTTCCCTGGCTACGTCCCTGCCTAATCCGTTGACCATCACTATTCTTAGAACCCTGGCTATCTCCCTGGCTACGTCCCGTGTAGCGCGGCTGGCTATTCCCCTGGCCAACTCCCTGGCCAACTCCCTAGCTACGCTCTTCTGACAGCCTTGCTCTTCTGACAGCCCCAATGACTGCCTTGTCCACTTTGGGTGGTGTTATAGAGGTGAGGGTTGGTTGGCATTGTGGGAAAATGCCTGTCAGAACCAATAAGAGGGATGCTGGAGGTAGGTGTGGGTGGCGGGTGGAGGAGGGGAGGGCAGTGTTTGTGGGGATGGGGACGTTAGACGTTAGGGAGTAGTGAGGGTGCGGGCTGTTTGCACCCATGTGTACAGGTAGAACAATGCATGCTGGGATGAATGCCGGGGTCTTGTTGACAATCGGCGTCATGTGGAAATTTGCATATTCGATCCTTGCGGTCTTTTTTTTCTTATCTTTGCCTTCGCTCTTCCGGTGATATGAGTAGTGAATAGTGCAGGCTGCTTGAGAACTTTGCTAACTTTGAAAACAAATCCATATATATATATACACAGTATATATCCATATATACTGGTGTATGGGGATGCGGGGCTCTACCCCCCACCCCACCCCCTCTGGGTTTAATTATTTAGGGGTTCACTGTCGGAGCATAATGCTTCCTCTGCTAATTAGTCTGGATTCGAACCATCAGTCGGCGCTGCGTCACCGCAGGTCTGCCCGGGCTGCACTGACCATTGCTTTAATGCGGGCACAACTGTAGGTCGGTGCCACCCTTGTGGCATATTATTGAGTGATTGCCTGTCGAGACCCACCCAGCTCCCTCAGACATGGCTCGGTACGTTCAACCGCCACCAACTTTTTGTATGATATATATTTATATTTATGCTTATATTATATTATTATAAAGGATATTTTATATATATATATATATATAATAACAGAAAATTCTATATAACACATCTGCATCATATGTTTATCCATGCGTATATCCTTAGAAGATATGCCGGTGTATAGAGAGCGCAGAGGCCTCCCCTGGTGTTAATGGTACCACATACTATTAAATGAGTGACTGGTTGGCTCGGTGTCAAGCTAATGTGACTGAGTGGGATATCATGTCATAGTGCTGGCAGCCTGGTTTCCCAGTGGGGAAGCACTATAAAGTCGCCATGAGTGCACACTGTCACAAGTCGGTAGCCGTCCTGATATGACCTTAGATGTTGCCATGACGTAAAGCTCCAACAACCAACCACCCAATTAACGCCCAATGCCTTCAGACGGGGGGGGGGGGGCGGGGGGGGGAGGGGGAGACGGAGTGCCCACTTGACCTACATATTTAGGTGACCAACTCTGGTGAATTTGTTGACTAAGAAATGTGTGTTCATAGATTCAAAGTCAGCGTGAACCATATGACCTATTTATAGTCACAGGGTCTTGAAAAGTCTTGAAAAGTCTTGAACTTCATCAAAGACCCTATAATACTAAGACGGCTCACTCAGCCTGTACTGTGTACTCAAAATGATCAAACCCACCACTTGGTGCACTGGCTGTTCTCTTGGTTAAACAGTTGCTATATTATATGTATAAATGTATATATGAATGTGAAAAGATGTGTTGATGATGGCATATGATATATGTATATATGAATGTGATTGATGTGTGATTGATGGCAATGATATTTGCTGATGATGATGTGTATTTGTTCATTAGTAGCTCCCCCATAAAAAAATTCGATATACTCCCCGGCAATAAATATTTAAGTCTTATTAAGTCTCCAATTGAGTATTTCATATTGATGTGTATTCATACTTACCTATCTCATGTATAATATAATTGTATGTGTTTACATGTGAAACACCAACCAGCAGCAGGGCTGATCAAACCCACCACAAGGTGGCACTGCGAAATTTACATTACCATGGGAGAGATAGGGAGTGAGCCGTCTTAGTATTATAGGGGCTTTGACTTCATTTGCGTAATTTCAAGGGCTTGAAAGGCCTTGAATTTAACCTACTTTGGGTAATTAGTCTTGAAAAGCCTTGAATTCCATTAGACCGTCCCCACTGATCTAAGTTAGTCTGAACTCGCCATTCACCATTGTTGCGTTTTCCCCTGAAATCCAAATGAAAATAATCTTGAATTACTATCAAAAACAGCCCTGAAAAGCCTTGAAATAGCCTTGAATTCCATATATTGACGTGTGTACGGACGCTGTAGTTCAGGGTTTAGTCTGAGTTTTGCGTACAACCTATGTTTGGTGTGCAAACAGATCAGGTTTGGGGGGTGTGGGGGTCTTGGTGTGAAAATGCCTGTCAGACTCAATAAGATGGATACCGGAGACAAGGGTGTGGTCGGAGGTGGGGGGAGATGGAGGTTGGGGGGAGGGGGTGGCGGTCTATAGGTAGAACAATGTATGCTGGGATGAATGCTGCTATCTTGTTGACAATCGGTGTCATGTGGAGATTTGCATATTTGATCAATAATGTAGATGATCGTAATGAGAGGCAACTTGCAGTGGTATGGCCATATTTCACGTTCATCATGTCTGGCCACAACCGTCTTGCAATGTGCAGTGAAACAGGGAAGAACGCTAAACAAGGCAAAAAGAAATAAAAGGAAGAGATTGGAAGACAACATCAGAGAACGGACTACCCTGGAGTACCGCACGTTCCAGAGGGCACTCGAGAACAGTTGAAAATGGAGAAAATTGGTTGCAAAGGCGTCTGTCGTGCTGCAGTGGCCCTCACAGTTAAGAGATTGATGATGATAATGATGATGATGATGACCTGGCCAGCGTGTTAATAGTAGACTCATTCGCATGAGGTATTGACATGACATGGGGACCAGACGGGATGGCCGAATGAGTTGAGCAGTTGAGCGTCCGTCTCCTGTTTTGGGAGATCGGGGGATCCGAACGTATGGATTTGTGGGTTCGAAAACACTGGTCGAGTCAAATCAATGACTTAAAAATTCATACTCGTCGCTTCCTATCCTGGTGTTCAGCATTATTAGGATAGAGCAAGGACTGGTTGGCTCAGTGGCAGGATAACATGATGACTGATTGGGATATCAGGTCATGGTGCTGGCAGCCTGGTTTCCCAGTGGGACAGCACTATAAATTTGCCATGCGCGCACACTGTCACAAGTCAGTAGTCGTCCTGATATGACCATAGATGTTGCTAGGATGTAAAACAACAAAAAACATAGACATGACATGGGCCACCATGAACTTCCGGAAAGTCCTCAGTCAGTGCAAACAGTCGGCGGTAATGATTGCCCGGGTCGGCACTTGGCTGTCAGTGTCAGATTGTCACTGTCAGACTGTCACAGCCGGTGCCGTAGGAGGGAACGCTGTAAAGGCCCTGTCACACTACGACATATGGCATCAGAGTGTGCTCAACATTAGAAAATTTACCAGTATGTTGGCATTCGTCGATCTTTCAGCGGCGGGGGATAAAAATGGGCATACACACAACGTACACACAACGTACACACAACATAAGTAGTGTATGCAGAACGTATCTCTGACCTATTGCTAGGGTATGAGAGTGTTCATGTGCATCGCAAAACGTTCGCAAAACATTCGCAAAATGCTCGCATATGCTCACGGTACGCTGACCAACGTTATGCATGTTACTCCATCGCTAGAAGTATGGCGTATATGTTAAGTATGCTGGAGATACAACAGGCATATGTTCGAAGTATGTTAGGAGTATGTTATGCATCCGTTGGCAGTACGCGGACTGTATGTGGACTGCACGTTCCCACCGGCTGAACGTATGGCTAACGTACAGCAATGTATTCCAACATATCCCTAACGTACTCCCAACATACACTGATGTATCTCGAACATATACGCAGCGTGCGTTCAACATATGAGCCACACGTCGACACACATTAAATTTTGATCATGCACAAAATTTGTTCAGAGCCTCGATGCATCGCAACATAAGACGACATATAACAACGTATCCGGAACGTACCCAATGTATACATACCGTATGACGACATACTCCGACGTGTTGGTGGAAAATCACATATGTCGGCATACGCTAAGGCTATGCGTTATAGTCTGACAGCCCCATTAGGAAGCCTGACTGCCTTGTCCACTTTGAGTGGTTTATTGATTACTGTCAGAGCGGTAACTGACCACACAGCACACAACACACAACACGCAAAGGAAACCCGCAGACTCGCCATGTCTTTGTGCGCTCGGTATGGGGCCGCGTGTCACTAGAACATCACCGACTTGATATTTAAAAGAAATTATTGCTATTATTATTATTGTTGACATGTCTTCATGGACTCAGAAAAGGGGCGCGTGTCAGTAAAACATCACCGACTTGATATTTAAAAGAAATTATTGTATTTAATTTTATTGTTGACATGTCTTCGTGGACTCAGAATGGGGCCGCGTCTCAGTAGAACATCACCAACTTGATATTTAAAAGAAATTATTGTTTTTATTATTATTGTCGACATGTCTTTGTGGACTCGGAAAAGGGGCGCATGTCAGTAGCAAATCACCGACTTGATATTTAAAAGAAATTATTGTTTTTATTACTATTGTTGACATGTCTTCGTGGACTCGGAATGGGGCCGCATGTCAGTAGAACATCACTGACTTGATATTTAAAAGAAATTATTGTTATTATTATTGTTGACATGTCTTCGTGGCCTGGGAAAAGGGTGCATGTCAGTAGAAAATCACCAACTTGATATTTAAAAGATATTGTTAATATTATTATTGTTGATATGTCTTTGTGCACTCGGATGGGGCCACGTGTCTGTAGAACATCACCGACTTAATATTTAAAAGAAATTATTGTTATTATTATTATTGTTGACATGTCTTCATGGACTCGGAATGGGGCTGCGTGTCAGTAGAACATCACCGACTTGATATTTAAAAGAAATTAGTGTTATTATTATTATTGTTTACATGTCTTTGTGCACTCGGAATGGGGCCGCATGTCAGTAGAACATCACTGACTTGATATTTAAAAGAAATTATTGTTATTGTAGTGGTCTGCACTGACCTCTCAGGCAAGTAACCACATAGACAGGTAGGCGTGGGGAGTGTGTTGATATCAGGGAGCCTAGGTGGTGTAATGGTTAGCACACTGGCCCGGAATGCAAAGAGATGTGGGTTCGAGTCCCGCTCTAGGCGCAATATTTCCCTTTTCATCACCCCCATGACACTGGTGCCGTGATCAGGATCCTGTACAAGCTTTGCGCTGTATGGTTGTTGAACCTACCCTGTGTATGTATGTGTTAGTGCATTGCCTGTATGTATGTAATTGTAAGCATTACAAGACTTACAATTCCAGGGGGCGAGTGTAGTGGTCTGACTGACTCTCAGGCAAGTAACCACATAGACAGGTAGGCGTGGGGAGTGTTTGATATCAGGGAGCCTAGGTGGTGTAATGGTTAGCACACTGGCCCGGAATGCAAAGAGATGTGGGTTCGAGTCCCGCTCTAGGCACAATATTTCCCATTTTCATCACCCCCACGACATTATTATTATTATTGTTGACATGTCTTTGGGCACTCGGAATGGGGCCGCATGTCAGTAGAACATCACTGACTTGATATTTAAAAGAAATTATTGTTATTATTATTGTTGACATGTCTTTGTGCACTCGGAATGGGGCCGCATGTCAGTAGAACATCACTGACTTGATATTTAAAAGAAATTATTGTTATTATTATTATTGTTGACATGTCTTTGTGGACTCGGAATGTGGCCAGGTGGCAGTAGAACATCACCGACTTGATATTTTAAAGAAATTATTGTTATTATTATTATTGTTGACATGTCTTCATGGACTCGGAAAAGGGCCACATGTCAGTAGCAAATCACCGACTTGATATTTAAAAGAAATTATTGTTATTATTATTATTGTTGACATGTCTTCATGGACTCGGAAAAGGGGCGCATGTCAGTAGAAAATAACTGACTTGATATTTAAAAGAAATTATTGTTATTATTATTATTGACATGTCTTCGTGGACTCAGAATGTGGCCACGTGTCAGTAGAACATCACCGACTTGATATTTTAAAGAAATTATTGTTATTATTATTATTTTGTACATGTCTTCATGGACTCGGAAAAGGGACGCATGTCAGTAGAAAATCACTGTACCCTCCTTTGCCAGTCCCTTCCTCCTAAACCCTTGCTGTTGTCGAGTGGATACGAGTGATCTGTTACCGCCAGACCGGAGACATTTGGGGCCTCCCCAATGCTTCACCGTTTTGAATGTTGTGAAGATGTCCCCAGCTTCTACAAACATCCCTACTGAAGATTAATCTTCAACCAAATATCAGAACGATTTATCGGTGCCTTTCTATATTGTTGCAGTTCTGTAGCCGGTAACCGTCGTAAGGTTACAAACAACCAGTCCTTGTCCTATACTAGTAATGCCGAGCGCCAGGCTAGGTAGCGACAAGTATAAATTTAGTAAGTCATCGGTTTGACTCTGTCAGGTTTCGAAGTCCCAACCTTCCGCACAGGAAGCTTACGCTCGATTACATTTTACCACCGCATCCAGTCCCGAATCAGATAAGCCCGTGTTCCTGATGTCACAGAGGCCACCTGGTGGCGAATGCCTGCGTCTAATGGCACATGTTCAGTGTCGCCATTCTGGTTATCGTGATCTGATTGGAGGAAATAGATTTTGGCCGAGGGGCATTCTGGGAGTTTCACTAATTCATCCACAGCTGGCTTGATAGGACATATATATATATATGTGTTACTAGCTCAACAATCCTACAACATTTCCATGTTTATATCCTAAGTGCCAGCGACAGGACGCGGTGGCTGAATCGGTAGAGTGCAGGCCTCCTGTGCGGGAGACCAGGAGTTCCATTCCTGGTCGAGTCAATGCCAATGACTTACAAAATTGATACTTGTCGCTTCCTAGCTTGGTACTTGGCACTTGGCATTAATAGGATAGGGCAAGGACTGGTTAGATCAGTGTCAGGATAATGTGACTGAGTGGGATATCAGGTCATTTGTGCTGGCATCCTGATTTCCCAGCGGGACAGCACTATAAAGTCGCCATGAGTGTACACTGTCACAAGTCGGTGCCCGCCCTGATATGACCTTAGATGTTGCCAGGACGTAAAATTCCAAGAACCAACCAACCAACTTAAGTTTCAGATGTCCCAGCGAGGCAGTACTATAAAGACTCATGAATGCCTGAGCACTGTGTCACAAGTTTGGTCACCCGTCCGGATGTGACCTTAGATGTTGCTGGAGGTAAAACCTCACAATGCACCGACTGAAGCTACGGTAACCGAATTCGTAAGAGCACTGGCTTCCTGTGAGGAAGATTGGGAGTTCAAATCCTGGCCGAGTCAAACCAATGAATTACCAAATTTATACTTGTCGCTCCCGAGCCGGGCGCTTGGCATTACTAGAATAGAGAAGGACCGGTTAGCTCAGTAGCAGGACAATGTGACTGAGTGGGCCAGCAGGTCATGTTACCGGCAGCATGGTCTCCCAGTTGGGCAGCACTATAGAGTTGCCATGAGTGTGTTCTGTCACTAGTCGATAGTATCCATCCTCGTATGAACTTAGATGTTGCTAGGACGTAAAACCTCAAATAAAACATCATAGACACTGACGTGAATGCCCCGATGTTGTCTGACATGGCATAAACAACTGACTTTCCTTGACTTTGACCTTATGGGTATTCTGATTTCTGAAGGTCACACAGAAAGGACGGAAACTGCATACTGTGGGAGAAGTGGTGGTTGTTGGAGTTTTACGTCCTGGCAACATCTAAGGTCATATCAGGACGGGTACCGACTGGTGACAGTGCACACTCATAGCGACTTTATAGTGCTGCCCAAGTGGGAGACCAAGCCGTCAGCACCATGAACTGATATCCCACTCAGTCACATTATCCTGACTCTGTGCGAACTGCTGTGCCGAGCTCCAAGTGGCGACAAGTATCAATTTTATAAGTCATTGGTTTGACCGGGCTGGAATTCGAACTCCCGACCTTCCGTGTGGGAAGGCTGCGCTCTACCCATTCGGCCATTGTGTGCGGTGTGGAACTCGGAACACAACTACACTGTGTAGTATTGTTAACCCAATAACAAGCGATGTCTGACTATAGCCGTGTTCACACGGGCGATTTAATCCGCCTCATATAAAGCGCCTTGCCTAGTTCGCCTCACATTTTGCCGTGTGAACGCAACATCAAGGCGGATTAGGACTGAATCGATTCTTATGATTCGCTTTATATAAACCACCTAGCGAGGTAGTTTATATGAAGCGAACTAGCTTAGGTCAGCCCATCTCGCCCGTGTGAACCGACTTACTTGAGGCGGATTAAGGACATCACAATATATTATATAATTTGGTTTATGAAACCGCTAGCTGTGCACAGATATTTTTTTCATCATTTATTTTTAGGGTTTCACTGCCCAGCAGAAGTTTTGACCGTTCCAAACCAATACGATTCAGTCAATACATATGTAGGTCGAACCCACACTTTCTCGTGCGACGTCGACGAACCCAAAATGGCACTGGTTAGTCTGGACTTGCTCATGCGCAGATATCCACTTCCGCCTTAAACTGATTCAAAGCACTGCCCGTGTGAACGCGAAACACTTTCAAACTAAATCGATTCATATGATTCGCCTTGTCTAAATCGCTTTATATTTTGCCCGTGTGAACGCGGCTTATGGCTTTAGTACATTTTATTGCTGACTTGCAAAAAACAAGTTGCATTTTCTGAGAGGAGTTTTGAAACTGAAACGCGGTTATGATGCATATCAAGGTTAACACCATGCAATCGATAACAATAACCATCTTTTCAACAGCCATATGAAAGAAATCTGCAGAAGTTCAACGACAACAACTACCGTATATGTCCCAATATACGCACACTGCGCGAGTGCAGACACGTAGATGCGCGCGCGTCTATTCAAAGTTAACAAATTTCATGGATTTGTTTTTGTTGTGCCTCTGAAATAAAGTGGGATTGTCTTATTTCATGTGCATTTAGTCTGAATATGATCGTAATTTTGTAATTGTTTTTGTCGGGCCTCTGAAATAAAGCGGAAATGTCTTATTTGATGTGCATTCAATCTGAATATGATCGTAAATGTGTGCGCGCTTTCAATCTTGAAATAGGGTGTGTGCTTCTATTGGGTAGCGTGCTTCTATTGGGACATATACTGTACATTGATTTCTCTCACAATACACTTTCAGTAGAAATGCAATGGCCAGTACCGGTCACGGTAGCCGAATCGGTATAGCGCAGGCTTCATGTGCGGTAGGTCGGGAGTTGGAATCCCGGTCGAGTCAAACCAAAGACTTATCAAATTAATACTTGTCGCTACCTAGCCTGGCACTCAGCATTAATAGGATGGGACGAGGACTGGTTAGCACAGTATCAGGATAATGTGACTGTTTAGGACATCGGGTCATGGTGCCGGCGGTATGGGGCAGCACTATAAAGTCACTATTTGTGCACACTGTCACAAGTCGGTACCCGTCCTGATATGAACTTAGACGTTGCTAGGGTGTAAAACAACAACACATACACACAATGGTCAGTGCAAATTCGATAGTGGAAATGGAAAGTAATCTACTTTTAACAACAGACGTCATTTCACGAGAGCAACGCAATTCAATATTGTTGCTTCACCTTGGGACGTAGCTCATGCGGTAGAGTGTCCACCTGTGAAGGTGTGTGTCATCCTATCGATCCTGCTTCGTGGGCACATTTGCAGGTTGGGTTATTTTCCGTTCCAACCAGTGGTGCACAACTGGTTCATCAAAGGATGTGGTATATGCTGTCCTGTCTGTGGGAAAGTGCATATAAAAGACCCCTTGCTGCTTATCAGAAAGAGTAGCCTATGTGGCGGTAGTGGGTTTCCTCTAAAGAAATATGTCAGAATGACCATATGTTTGATGTTCAATAGCCGATGATAAAAATCAGTGTGCTCTAGAGGCGTCGTTAAATTAAAAAAGATTGTGTTTTCACCTTGTTGGCACGTTCGCTATTGTTGAAACCTCACACAACTTATTGGAAACCTTGGGAGGCGGGGTACTTACTTTGCTTTATAACTAGAAAAATTATATCTGATAAGGCCAAACAAAAATCAGGGTCGGACGGGCGGTTTTTACTTTTTTATTTTATTTTTATTTTTTTATTTTATTTATTTATTTATTTTAAATGTAGATTTAACATGTAGCCAGGCGCGATGGCCAAATGAGTTTACCGTCCGCCTCTGGTTCAGGTAGGTTGTGGGATTCGAACTACTGGGTTCGAACCCTGTGTAAAATCCTCCGGTTGTGTCAGTTCTTGTGAAAGATAAAGCCACAGTGGTGTGTCACTTCTCTGCAGTGACAGTCCTTCTTTGGAGTCTGTGTTTGGTGACTCACTCTATTTTGAGTGTTATGTACTGTGTCTGTCAGATGTGCCTAAGTGCCATCTCATGCATGTAACCTAATTAGTAGTGTGTATTTGGGTTGCTCTGGTGTAGGTGTATTGGTCACCTGACTATTCCTGATACACCTTCAATGTACTATAAAAGCAGTGCTTGATTAAACCAGACCCTCTCTGCACTTCAAACTTCACCCGTGTCACATCATTTATTAGGTAAGAAGGGAGCTCTGGGCCGCATTCAGGCTCCGTCTCGGAGGCGCCTCGGAGGCGCCCGTGACGTCAGGCTAGTCTGAACGGATTTAGCTGTTGGCCGCCTCGAAAATGGCGGCCTCCATAGGCGGTGGCCATTTGCAATGGTAAAGCTGTGCTGTCATTGGCTGAAAGCACTGAATGCGGCGGCCATTTTCAAGGCGCTTTTCATCTCCAGTCTGAAAAGGGAGGCATCGCCGAGACGTCGCCGAGACGCAGCCTGAACGGATTTAAGCCAAAAAGCATCGCCGAGACGTTGCCGAGACGCCTCCGAGACGGACCCTGAACGCGGCCCAGGCTCTCCAGACTTGACCCGTATTACTCCATTTCTCTATTCTCTTTAATTCAATGTAAGTCATTCCTATAGACTTTACACCTGATCGAGTCAAACCAATGACTTAAAAATTGATACAAAAGTTGAATTGCTGCTAGCCTAACACATTTTTAACAGTTTAAAAGAAAAATGTTTAATTAATATTGATCTAATTATATGACACTACTGTTACCATATTGCTATGGAATTTTTGGGTTCCAGAATTTCATTGTGTTACATACTGCAAATTGTGTATTCAACAGTTATTGAACACCTTATTCTATATACGTTTTGTGACTTGAAAAATGGCTGGAAGACCAGTGCTTCGGCACTGACAAAAGACTTATTCAGCAGAATAAACATATTTACAACAACAACAACAACAAAAATCAGGGGCGGGCGATTTTTCAGGCACGGGCGGGGACGATCACCAATTTAAAATTTTGTATTTGGCCTAGGAGCAGATGACATTTAGAAGAATCCTCCTAGGTTTTGTTGATTTGGCGCTTCATAACACCGACCGTGGTGGACCACTCAGTAGAGCGCAGGATTCTGGTGAGAAATGTCGGGAATTTGAATCGCGCCGAGTCAAAACCAACAACTTCTGAAATTGATATAGACCTATTTCAAATGACGTCAGCATGTGTATTTAGGTCAGTGCGCACAATGTTTGGCTGCAGGACAACACATTGTCACACTGCAAACTCAATGGCTATGAGCAATCTTCATACAGAAAATGTGAAATATCTCTAAAACCACACCACCTAGACACAAACCGCTTGGAACACATATATAAAACATATTTACCGAATAGATTATATTAAATTGATATGGTTAGGCTTCTGCATTTCTATTAATTTTGAATAAAATAAACGTTTTACAATGCGCATACCGGCAAACTCAGTGCCAGTGTGCATTCGTTCTGCAGCCAAGCTGCGGGCGCATACACGATGTTTACAAACATTGAAAGGGGTCAGTCTATCTGTCGCTGTCTAGCCTGGTGCTCAGCATTATTAGGATAGGACAAAGACTGCTTAGCGCAATATCAAGATTAATGTGACTAAATAGGATATTGGATCATGGTGCCTTCCCAGTGGGGCAGCACTATGAAGTCGCATTTGTGTGCACTGTCACAAGTCGGTACCCATCCTGATATTACCCTAGATGTTGCTATGTTGCTAGGATGTAAAACCCTAACAAGCAGGCAGTCGCTCTTTATTCTGTTAATTAAATGCACAATTTGGAAACCTGTCTCTCTCCCCTCAGCCCGTCCCCTCCCTCTCCCCTCCCCAGTCCTCCCACCCTACCCCTCCCATCTCCTCCCTCCCCCTTCCCTCCCTCTCCCCTCAGCCCTCCCTCTCTCCTCAGCCCTCCCTCTCTCCTCAGCCCTCCCTCTCTCCTCAGCCCTCCCTCTCCCCTCAGCCCTCCCTATCTCCTCAGCCCTCCCTCTCTCATCAGCCCTCCCTCTCTCACCAGCCCTCCCTCTCCCCTCAGCCCTCCCTCTCTCCTCAGCCCTCCCTCTTTCCACCCTCCTCCCTCTCCTCATCCTCCTACTCTCCCTCTCCCTCCACCCTTCCCTCTCCCCTCCACCCTCCCTCTCCACTCCTCCCTCCCTCTCCCTCCACCCTTCCCTCTCCCTTCCACCCTCCCTCTCCTCCCTCCTCCCTCTCACCTCAGCCTCTCTCCCTCGCCCTCCCTCTCTCATCAGCCCTCCCTCTCTCATCAGCCCTCCCTCTCTCCCTCAACTCCCCTCTCCCCTCCACCCTCCTTTTCCCCTCCACCCTCCCTCTCCCATCAGCCCTCCCTCTCTCATCAAGCCTCCTCTCTTCATCAGCCCTCCCTCTCTTCATGTCAGCCGTCCTCTCTCCCTCTCCCTCCCTCTCCCTCCCTCCTCTCCCCACCTACCTCCTCCCCTCAACCTCCCTCTCCCTCGCCCTACCTCTTCCCTCCCTTCTCCTCTACCCTCCCCCCACTCTACCTCCCTCTCCCCTCCCCCTCCCACCTTACCCATCCTTACTCCCCCCCCCCCCCCCCTCCTCAGTCCTCCCTACAGTGTTCCTCATTGTCAGTGCCTGTGTGTAGTTGTTTGATGTGTAGGTGGTGGTGGGTGTGAAGTGATGGTCAGCTACAGTTGTCGAATGCATTAATTTATGGAATAATATTTAGTAGACATCTTTAGTTGCTGATTTTGTAATATGGATTGCATTAATTTATTAAATTTTTTTTTATATTTTTTTTTTTTTATTGAGGTTGTATTTATACTGTCCATAGCATATAAGCCCGGGTACCCAGGCTTGTTTTCAATGCTGGCCAGTTGTAGTGTTGGTGTTATCTTACCACACAGCAGCTGCTGATAAGTTATTTGATTGCCTGCATTTCAGTAGCAGATAGATAATTGGTTGGTATGGGTAGTAGGCTATGTTAGTTTTGTTTGTTTTTTTCTTGGCATATATGTATTTTATTTTGTTCTACTCTTATTACTAGACTAGCCTACTCCTATTTACATACGATAGGCTTGTACATAGCTGTGTGGTGTGTTATATGGCCATTCTTGGCATGGTTACCTCCCATTGGGCATCCTGCTCGTGGGCCGTGACATATCACATGCCCCTTTGCAGTGCAGCTTAGTGGGGGTTTCCTAGCCTTATTAGTAGACATCTTTAGTTGCTGGTTTGGTAATATAGATTAATATTTACGGCTCTGCCTGTGATATATTTGAGAATTGAAGCATTGTATGCGAATTGCCCCCCCACCCCAACCCCAACCCCAACCCCTACCCTACTCCACCGTTACCAGTTCTCTCCATAAATAAATAACACAATGCTTGTCAGTTAGTAAAACATAATTGTATGAGCATGTTGGGGCGGAGGGTGGGGAGGGTGGTAGGGGTGGCAAGGGATGGGGAGGGTTAGGCTGGGGGGGAGGGTGGTAGGGGTGTGGGAGGGTGTGGTAGGTGTGGGGAGGGTGGTAGGGTTGTGGGGAGGGTGGTGGGTGTGGGGAGGGTGGTATGGGTGTGGGGAGGGTGGTTAAGGGGTTGGGAGGATGGTAAGGGGCGGGGGGGAGGGTAGGGTGTAGGGTGTAGGGAGGGTGGTAGGGATGGGGGTGTAGGGTAGGGGGTGGGGTAGCGTAGGTAGGGGTGGGGTGTGGTGGTAGGGGTGGGGAGTGGTAGGTGTGGGGGAGGGTGGTAGGGGTGGGGAGGGGGTAGGGTGTGGGGAGGGTGGTAGGGGTGAGGAGGGTGGTAGGTGTGTGGGGAGGATGTAAGGGGTGGGGAGGGTGGTAAGGGGGGGGAAGAGGGTAGGGGGTAGGGTGTGGGGGGTGGTAGGGTGGGGAGGGGGGTAGGGTGTGGGGAGGGTGGTAGGGGTGGGGAGGGGGGGAGGGTGTGGGGGAGGGGTGGTAGGGGTGGGGAGGGGTAGGGTGTGGGGAGGGTGGTAGGGGTGGGGAGGGTAGGGTGTGGGAGGGTGGTAGGGGTGGGGAGGGGTAGGGTGTGGGAGAGTTAAGGCGGGGGAGGTGGGGAGGGGTGGGATGGGTTGTGGTAGTGTTTTTGGGCGAGGGTGGTTGGGGGGGGGGGGAGGGAGAGGTAAGGAGGGGGAGGGTGGATAGAGGAGGGGGAGGTAGGGAGGGTGGTAGGGTGTGGAGGGGGGGGGGGGGTAAGGAGGGGAGGTGGGGAGGGTGGTAGGGTGTGGGCAGGGTGATAGAGGGGAGGGAGAGGTAAGGAGGGGGAGGTTGGATAGAGGAGGGGGGAGGTGGGGAGGGGGGGGGAGGTTGGGTAGAGGAGCAGTAGGTTCCTAGCTAGGCTGTAGATGACCAGATAGCAACCCGCCCCCTGGTGGCCTGCTGTCGTAAACAATTAGATCTCATCTAGACAGTCGGACGCTGACAAAAACAATATTGTTTCCGGTCACATCCCGGAAGTAGATTGGTTTTATTTGTTGTTGCTGTTGTTGTCATTCTATTGCCTCCCAATGGCCGATGTGCGTCTGTGTGCGGTGAGGTCTATTACTGGATACTTGTCATATGATTCACTCAGTGTCATGTCCTAACATAGCTTGGCCGCCCTGATTTAACCTGAGATGTTGCTGGGACGTAAAACAACAAATAACCAAACAATCACATAGCTTGGTGTATGTGGGTAATTCTCAGAAACTTGTGTAGCACATCTTTCTTTTCCATGTTACGTTGGAAATATAAGCATATCGTGGTGTTCTCTGTGGCAGAGTGGTTAGAGTGTCTGATTATGTTCTAGGTCGGACTCCCTAATCTGAAGGTCGGTGGTTCAACTCCCCATGCCCCACCTCTGTGTATAACTTACAGCATCATCAAAGGCCAGTTGCTCTCATACCACGTCTAAAGCCGTGTTCACACGGGCAATGTAAATCGATTTGTAGAAATTGACTTGTATAGTTTGGGTTACATTTCGCGTGTGAACGGGCGTCTGAGGCGGATTAGGGCTGAATCGATTCCTGTGATGCGGATTCTGTAAACCACTTGTCGAGGTCGATTACGTGAGTCGATTTCTGTGAAGTGGTTTATTTTGCCTGTGTGAACGCAACCGACTTACTTGAGGCAGATTAAGGACGTGACAGTCGAGACCTGACTTTGTTGACTTTCCGGTAAATTTGCTTTAGGAAACCGCTAGCTGTGCACAGATATTTGTTTCATCATTTATTTTTAGGGTTTCACTGCTCAGCAGAAGTTTTGACCGTTCCAAAACAATATGATTCAGTCGAAACAGATCTAGGTCGAACCCACACTCTCTCATGCCGACGTCGACTAACCAAAACTGGCGCTGGTTAGTCTGGACTTGCTCATGCGCAGATATCCACTTCCGCCGTAAACCGACTCAAAGCACTGCCCGTGTGAATGCGAAACACTTTCAAACTAAATCGATTCACATGATTCGCCTTGTCTAAATCGCTTTACAATTTGCCCGCGTGAACACGGCTTATGTGGTGTGGGAACTTAGAAATCTCTTGGGTCGGTAAAAGTGTAGGCTCGGGCTTTCTATCGACAAACTGTCTAATGGTGAAACAAGTCTATTCTGACTTATCCATGATAGGCAGTATAAATCTTCAAGAAAAAAAAAGAAAAAAAATTAGTTTGCCTTCTTTTTTTTCTTGGGGGGGGGGGGGGGGGGGGGGGGAGTGCGGGGGGTGGGGGGTGTGTGTGTGGGGGGGGGGGATCCATGACATTCGCAATACAACATGTATTTAATCTATCCCACAAAATGTATCCAGAATATGCTAATATGATTTGGTTCGAGAGTGAAAATATTAAAATTTCCATATTGACACCATACATCTATCTACCCAAACATATATATATATATATATATTTGAAAATGATACCACGCGAGTGGAGAGTCCAACCCCTAGGAAGGGAGGTGGTGAGCACGCAGGATTTGTTTGTTTGTTGTTGTTTTACGTCCTAGCAACATCTAAGGTCATATCAGGACGGGTACCGACTTGTGACAGTGCGCACTCATGGCGACTTTATAGTGCTGTCCCACTGGGAAACCAGGCCGCCGGCATGACCATGACCTGGTATCCCACTCAGTCACATTATCCTGACACTGAGCACACCAGTCCTTGCCCTATCCTAATAATGCCGAGCGCCTGGCTAGGAAGCGACAAGTATCAATTTTAAAGTCA
Source organism: Branchipolynoe longqiensis (assembly GCA_030323885.1). NCBI lineage: Eukaryota > Metazoa > Annelida > Polychaeta > Phyllodocida > Polynoidae > Branchipolynoe > Branchipolynoe longqiensis. Next base: position 55,092,062 of record CM059200.1, on the reverse strand, counting down.
TTGGTTTGACTCGACCGGGACTCGAACCCACGACCCCACGATCTACCAGCATGGGAGACAGACGCTCTAACTCATTCGGCCATCCCGTCTGGTTAGCACGCAGGAAATTAACCATGTAACATCTGCCAATAGCATCATTCTAATGCACATCCATAACATCATTTTAACACACACAATAAATTCAAACAAGATTTTATTGATTTCACTTAAGACAAGAGAATTGTTTCTTACAAGAAAAAAAGTTGAAAAAATGTTTGTGTAGATGTATGGTGTCGATATGCAAATTTTCTTATTTTTACTTCAGCACAAAATAATATAAGCTTATTTTGGATACATTTTGTGGGATAGATTAGATAGACGTAGTATTGCTAACATAATTAAAACAGTGTAAACAATAATTATTTGACTTACTATCCCCCCAAAAAAGGTAAAATCATTAACAATGTAAGGTGGAAACGAAAAATGTGGTACACAGTTTCTGACAGTAACCCATATATATATATCATTGTGTGTGGTTTTTATTTAGTTTTTTTGTTTTGGGGGGGGTTAAGGGGGATAAATATGTTTATTCTACTGAATTAATTCTTTTGTCAACGTCAAAGCACTGGTCTTCCAGCCATTTTTCAATTCGGAATTATTTTACGCACAAAACGCGATATAGAGCATCTGAGCCTGTCTCAAAAGGTGCTACCTCTTCATTTTGTTGTCCATAGTAACGATGGACACAAAACAGCGCAGAAACGGTTACACTGAAAATACAAGGACATTTGCTTCAAATCAATATGTATTATATTGGGATTAATAAACACCATGTAAAAAACAAATCAGTTTATCCTGAGCAAATGCATTAGTAGATAGTATGTTGATCATTACTATGGACAAAGTTGTGTCCCATATTGCTTAGCACCTTTTGAAACAGTCTCATCTATGTGTTGAAGCGAGCTAACAATAGCTTAGTTGTGTGTTTGTTACGGTTTTATGTCCGATTGAAAACGAGGCTTGGTCAGGCTCTCAGCTGAGTCAGTGAGTGTAAATTGTGTTAGGGCTTAGACAATTTGATACTCTCATCATATTATGCAACTATGATAAACGGGCGAACCAGTTAGAGTTTGCCAGTCCAACTATTTTATTCTGAGCATTTCGATGATGTTTTTATATTTTATATTTTATTTAGCAATGCCTCTAAAGCATATTGCTTTACATATCATCAGCTAACATATCATCAGTCCAACATATATGGTCATTCTGAGATTTCTTTGGAGGAAACCCACTTCCGCCACATAGGCTACTCTTTCCAATAAGCAGCAAGGGGCCTTATATATGCACTTTCCCACAGACACTTTCAGCACATACCACAGCCTTTGGTGAACCAGTTGTGGACCACTGGTTGGAATGGAAAATAGCCCAAACTGCAAATGGGTCCACTGAGCAGGATCAATCGGATAGGATTGCCGAATCGCTAAGAGTGCTGGCTGGCTTCGCAGTGTGGGATGTCGTGATTTCACTCCAACTGAGTCAACACAATGAATTACAAAATTATCGCTTGGCGTTAAGTAGCCTGGTGCTTGGCATTAATAGGATAGGACAAGGACTGGTTAGCATAGTATTGGGATAGTGTGACTGAGTGGGATATGGGTCATGGTGCCAGCGGCCTGATTGTTCCAGTGGGGCAACACTATAATATCACCATGAGTGTGCACTGTCACAAGTCAGTATCCCTCCTGATATGACCTTGGATGTTGCCAGGATGTAAAACTCCAACAACCAACCCACCAACCAAGTCTCACGCTGAGCTGTTTTTCACAAAGTAAGCAGGTTTCATCAGGAATCACACCAAAAACAAGTTAACTGCTTTACATATTCATTCTGAATTAATCTGAGATTATCTCAGGATGGCTAAAACACGATGATTGATTCCTGAAGTGAAAATTTCTTTGGCCAACAAGTTTTCTTCTTCTAAAAATCTCTCGTTTTTGTGTTTTTTGTGTCCAGGTATTAATTCATTAAAATGTGAGCAGGACACTGGTTGTCACGTTTCTTTTTTTTTTGGTAAATATTTTTATTCATCTGAATACATATTTTGTCAGCGCCGGGGCACTGGTCTTCCAGCCGTCGGAGTGGTCGCATTTCATCTGTACATAGTGGAAGTGGAATGTGTTGCATTGTGTGCAGCACAACCCATTCTGAACATAAAAGAAAGTGGGGGAGCAGACTATGCTGTATAGTGTACAGCATATGTACTCACCATAGTGCAAGGTATATGCATCACTGTGTGCAGCACAACCCATTCTGAACCTAAAAGAAAGTGGGGGAGCAGCCTATGCTGCATAGTGTACAGCATATGCACTCACCATAGTGCAAGGTATATGCATCAAGATAGAGTGTGCAGTAATATACACTAGTGGTTAAATCATATGCTGTGTTTGTATATCACTTAGATTTGGTTTTAATAACGGTTAGTCTTTAAATAGTGCGATGATGTGCATGTATAGTGGTTTATATTGTGTGCATTGCTGGTTGATGTAGTTATTCAGAGGTGGTAATGGGTCTAAAGTAGGGGTAGTGGGTCTCGAGTCATTGAGTTATAATAGTTGTTTGTCAAATGTGGATAGGGGAAATGTGGATGGGGGAGAGGGGTCCATGGGCAGGGGGGGGCGGACACGCAGGGAGAGAGCAGGCATGACAGAGGGCGAAGTCAATGGGTTGTTCACCAGGTCGTATTATATATTTGCAGTGTCAGGTTTTGGGCCTGAATAACCAGGTGAGCTCTGTATGCATTTTTAAAGGCAAGGATCGAACCCGATTCTCTGGTTTTGGTTGGGAGCTCATTCCACATGACACTTCCTTTGTAAATCGGAGCTCTCATTAACTTATTTGTATTAGGGTTGGGCACCCAGAGCAGAGTCGATGTCCCCCTTCTCGTTACCTTGGTTGTGCGATCTATGTATTTGTCATCACTCGCACGTTTATACATCAACGTCATTAGGTGTAGGTTCCTACGTACATCCAGAGTGTCCAGCCCTGCTCTGCTATGCATTTCAACCACACTTAGTATCTTGCCTTGGAATACTGTTCTGAGGGCTCTGTTTTGCGTTCTTTGTAATTTGGTCTCTTGCTGCTTCGTTAGTAATCCATAGATGATATCATTGTAGTCTATAATTGGTAATATTTTTGACTTGTACAGCTGCAGCGCAGTATTCTCACTTACATATGTCCTTATTTTTCTGAATGTGTTCATTTTTAGTGCCAGTGTTTGGTTAAGTCTTGCCAGCTGTTGGGTACCAGTTAGAGTCGCATCGAGAGTTGTGCCTAGGTACTTATAGGAGCTCACTTCACGGAGCACTAAGCCACCCATCTGCAGTTGTATTGGCCGGGCCCTCACCTTCCTGGCTTTGGTTCCATAGATTATGTATTCAGTTTTAGTGCCATTTAGCGTTAGTTTATTCTCATGGCACCATGTGTTCACTCCATCCAGCACCATTCCAGCCTCGGTTGCGGCTATGGCAAGGTCATTGTGATGTATTGTTAGTGCTGCATCATCGGCAAATAATGTGAAAGATGCTTTGTTGGAAACTAGAGGTAGGTCATTTATAAATATTAGAAACAGTAGGGGTCCCAGAGTGGAGCCCTGTGGAACTCCTGTTTTTATTTCTCGAGTGGTCGAGTTGGTGTCACTTAGTTTTGTGTATTGTTTCCTATTGCTGAGGTAATTTGTGAGGAAGCTATGTGCTCTATTGCCTAGCCCAGCTCGTTCTATTTTATGCATGAGGATTTTGTGGTCGATCGTATCAAATGCCTTCTTGAAATCAAGGAAGACTGCGATAGTAAGATCACCCTTGTCTATGTTTGACAAAAGTTCATCCAGTAGAGACACCAGTGCCCCGGTGGTGGACCTATTTTTCCTGAAGCCATTTTGCTGGTAGGTCAAATAGTTAGAGGACTCAAGGAATGTCTTAATTTGGTCATGTATTATTTGTTCTATGATCTTGCCAGGCAGTGGGAGGATCGATATTGGGCGTAGTTCACTACAGGTTTGTGGGATGTTGACTTTAGGTATGGGCGTCACTGTGGCCACTTTCCAGTCATCAGGGAAGATGCCTGTACTGATTATTAGGTTATATAAATGTGTAAATTCTGCACTCAGTGTTGTGATCGCACTTTTTATCAAAGTGGTACTGATATCCTTCATTCCTGATGACTTGTAGATAGATATTTTGTTAGTTCTATCAAGGATTTCATCCTGGGTGGTTTCCAGAAGGTCATACTTTTCTTTATTTAGTTTGGCATGGAAGGTTTTGTGTTGATCATCCTTCTGTTTGAATTTATTGGCTAGTTTCTCACCTATATCAATGAAATAGTTATTGATTTCCTCTGCTAGTAATTCATCTGGGATTTTAATACCAGTCTCTTCACTTGCAAGGCCACTGATTCTTGTCTCTTTTCTAGGTTCGATTTGGTTTATTTCATACCAACATTTTCTGGCATTCTGTTTATATTTGTCTATCTGGACTTGATAATACCTTGCTTTGGCTTTCCTTACTTCACTCCTAGCCTTTCTGACCATACATTTAGCTATGAAATCATCCCCTGGATCTTTTGTTTTCTCAAACTTTTGGATAAAGTAATCTCTATCCTTTTGAAGCTCTAGTAGTTCATCATTAAGGTAACCTCCCATGGTGATTCTGGTGGTGATCTCGGTTAGGGGACAGTGCCTGTCAGCTGCAATAGTGATTGTTGCATTTAGCATATCCCAACATAGGTTGGGGTCTCTCATATCCAGAAATTCGGCACTGTTTATTTCTTTGAGTGTGCCAGCCAATTCATTAAAATTGCAGTTCCTATAAGAGCGTCCCAGTGGGTGGTGATTCTTTTGTCATTTCTTATTTTTTTCTTTATTATAAATATTGGTTTGTGGTCGCTTATGTTATAGTTAAGGACTCCAGCCTTTGTACAATGTTTGATATTGGTAAGTGCCAGGTCTATTGTTTTGTTAGTGGTTTTAGTTACCCTGGTTGGCTGCTGGATCATTTGTTGCAACTCATGTTCAGCTGCAAGTTGCTTTATTCTCACTCCCATCGTAGGCCTCTTGCCATTATATTCTTCATTGAAGTCGCCAACGAGGAGTATCTCATATTTATCGATATTGGCTATATTATTCAAAGAGTTACTTATTTGCCCAATTCCTTCATTTAGGTTGCCATTTGGGGGTCTATATACGTTGCCAATGAGTATTAGTTTTGTATGGGGTCTGGTGACTACAGCCCACTGTAGTTCAATATTGCTATTTGATAGGTTATGCTCAGCATGTTTACCTGCATCAACATGGAGATCTTGCTTAAAGTAAATACCTAGTCCACCACCAGCTTTGGTCTGCCCACTAAGTTGCTTTGTTTTTCTATCAGCCCTTATAAATTGGTAACCCGGTATAGATGTGAGTCTGTCTTCAACTGTTCTATTGAGCCATGTTTCTGATATAGTGAAGACATCAAAACCACACCTGGGTAGGTCGGCTCTTAGTTGGTTGATCTTATGTGTGAGGCTACGTACGTTTAGGTGGCCAATCTTTAGTCCTGGCAGGCCCTTCAGGTCTGTTAGAGGAAGTGCGCCCAGATGACACAGTCCCAAGGGCCCCAGGCCACCATCAGTCTGCCCCCCTCCCTGTAAATACGGTCCGCCGCGTCCCCCAAAGGACCCCCTCCCCCAGTGAGTGTGAATGTGGTTGTGTATTTAATTATGTCATGGTGTATAGCGTATTCTTTGTTGGGCATGGATGCTTGCCCGGTACTACCACCTCGCGGGCATCCAGCTTTAGCTAAACCTGATATTTGGGTTTTAGCCATGATGTGGTGGTGGTTGTTGGCTTAGGCTGAGTTCAGTTTTAGTTGCGGTTTTCTCAATGGGGGGGATGATATTAGTGTATCATGTTGTAACAGGGTGCTGGTTACTTAATGTAAGGTCTACTTAACAGGTTCTTGTCAATGTTGTTTGAGTTGATGATATATGACAGTTAGACAGGGATCAGTGACAGCTGAGTGTGGTCAATAGTAGATAGTGTCACCACTTACATATTGGTAATCGGGTATTGACATTTGCTGCAGTTGGTGTTGGGTGATCAAGCAAACGCCCAAGCCAGGGTCAGTATGACAAATGTACATTAAGGACTGTTGTGAATGTGCCATATCAGGCGTACCAGTTCCAAAGGTTGAGTCCAGCCCTTCCATCAGCACGAAGCTCACGCTGACCAGCTCCATCAGCACCATGAGTTGAGGTGCACAGCAGTAGTATTTAAATATTTGACCATCAATTTCCAACATACAAATATCAGGCGGTGTTACCTGTGGGCTCGGGTCAGAGGTCTACCCTTAGCATATAGAGGCATGATTATATAGTTCTGAAATAGTATTAATAGTAGTGGTGATGATGATGATGACGACGACGACGATGATGGTGGTGATAGTGTCGATGATGGTGGTGGCGATAATTGTTCATTCGTAGTTGGAGTTTTACATCCTGGCAACATCTAAGGTCATATTAGGACGGGCACCGACTTGTGACGGTGTGCCCTCATGGCAAGTACTTCCCCATGGAAAATCAGCCCGCCAGCCCCTAGATAAAAGATTCACCCTGTACTTGTTGTACACGGGTGAACGACAACGTAGTTTAAATACGGGCGAAAATAGCTTTAGTATGAAACGGGAACTAGAAACTGTGGTTCCAGGATCAAATGCACCCTTAAGCTGTGTTTACACGGGCGAGTGTAAAACGATTTAAGACAAATTGATTTATATGAATCGGTGTAGTGGCGCGTTTACACGGAACGAGTTTGAAGGCGGAAATTGATATCTGCGCATGAGCAAGTCCATACTAACCAGCACCAGTTTGGGTTCGTCGACGTCACCACGAGAGAGTGTGGGTTCGACCTAGATCTGTATGGACTGAATCGTATTTGTTTGGAACGGTCAAAACTTCTGCTGGGCAGTGAAACCCTAAAAATAAATGATGAAAAAAATATCTGTGCACAGCTAGCGGTTTCATAGACTAAATTCTATAATATACCGATTTATATGAATCGATTCAGCCCTAAAATGCCTCAGCGTCGCGTTTACACGGCAAATGTAAATCGATCTAGACAAGTGGTTTCATATGAAACGTTTTAACTCGCCCGTGTAAACACGGCTTTACTGGTGCATAGAGGGAACATTTCACTAAACATTAACTGTCTCTTACATAGGAACATCATGTCATAATCTCGAGCACCATGTGTTATCATATTTTCCACATAGTCTCTTATGTCACACAGCGAGTGGGGCACCCACTGCTTCTCTGTTACATAACCTTGGTCCCCACTCTGGTGCCCGAGAATAGTAATGCTCTCTGCCAATATATAATTCCGAACCGAAAATCCGTATATTTTTACAAGATGTATATTAGATCGATTGATCATTATTGCTGTTCAGCGATGAAAACAAGCCGTGATGTGACTTCCTCATTATGGACAGTGTAAATAAGCGATCACAGGCAAATTAAATGCAAATTATAATCTACTTTTCCTGAGTTCCTCTATTAAAAATAACTGAATTTGGGGAAAATTGAAGTGAAAATATAGTCGAGTATGAATTGCTACCGGACACGGTGGCCCAACTTAGAAAATTGATACTTGTCGCTTCCTAACCTGATGCTCGGCATTATTATAGGATAGGGCAAGGACTGGCTAGCTCAGTGTCAGGATAATGTGACTGAGTGGAAACTCAGGTCATGATGCCTGTGGCCTGGTCTCCCAGTGGGGGAAAGTTGCCATGAGTGTGCACTGTCAGAAATCGGTCGGTGCCCATCCTGATTTTACCTTGGCTGTTGCCAGGATATAAAACTCCAACAATCAATCGATCCTGATTTTTTACCTTAGATGTTGCCAGGATGTAAAAACACCCAAAACAAACAAACAAAGATTAGGATCCAAAACAAAAATCAATGCAAGTAAATCGGTGGGGATTTCATTGCAGCCAGAAAATGGGGCAAACACATTTTATTGAAGCCACTTGCACGCAGTGTTTGCTTCCGTTGTCCGTTTCCGGTGTTGACGGAAGAAAACTGTGGGGCGTGTGCAAGTTGTAACAGCGGTTATTTCACCTGCCCAACGTTGGCGGTTCCTCGCCACATTGTCGTCTGCTCAGTCCAAATGTCGGCTGCCGATGAAATCCACCAGAACATTTGGCCGATAAATCACATTTGGTTAGTTGGTTGTTGGAGTTTTATGTCCTGGCAACATCTAAGGTCATATCAGGACTGTTCCCGACTTGTGACAGTGTACAGTAATGGCTACTTCATAGTGCTGCCCCACTGGGAGACCAGGCCACCAGGACCAGGACCCGATATCCCACTTAGTCACATTATCCTGACACTGAGCTAACCAGTCCTTGCCATATCCTATTAATGCCAAGCACCAGGCTAGGAAGCGACCAAGTATCAAATTTTAAGTCATTGGTTTGACTCGACTGGGAACCAAACTCCCGATCTTAAGCACGGGAGGCCTACGCTCAACCGATTCCGGTACTCATATTTTGGTAATAAATGCCATTTGGCTGATAAGTGCCATTTGGGCGATAAGTGCCATTTGGGCAATAAGTCACAGTTAGATGTGTCACTTTTGACTGATAAGTCAAATTTGGTTAACAAGTCACATTTGGTTAACAAGTCACATTTGGTTAACAAGTTTTTTTATCAAACTATGGAACTTTAAATCAGAGAAAAAGCTGTTTCAATAGGAATTCACTGTGCAAATAATTGAACTACGCAGATTCGGATGAATGGTATATATTTGGACTTTTTAATGCACTAGAATGGTAATCATACATGCGTGAGTATAATGAGAGAAGGCCCCGAGATGCTTAAGCCCTATAGTTCTAGTCTTTTATTGTGGGGTGGGTGGGATGGCAGAGTAGAATGTCCGTCACCGTCCGCCGCCAAGTTGTAGTGGCCAAGTTCGGGATTTGCTCGCTTTATATATCAGCTAGCCGGGCTGAAAAGTCGAAGAGCATGCCAAATTCCCGTAACTTTGTAACAGATTTTGTCTATCGACGTCATATTTAATTTACATATGCATGTCTGCCATTTCTGCATGGTTACTCGGCGAAGTTCCAAAAGACCCGCTAGGCATGGAAGACGTCGATGTACATATTTAATGTTAAAGTTTGAGTATAGGCAGCGCCACCAGGCGTTTGAATAAGAATCCGACTCCAGCTTGTTCAATTACCCATGTTGCGAGCAACATCGACAATCGGTGATTCCAGTGTACAATGTTTATCTATATTGTCTTAAAATTGAGAAATTGAGCAATAATGGGGAGGGGGGAAAGGAATCCTTATCGATTCGACTTTTAAAGTCTGTTAATCTACATAATTTCATCAATTCTTCCCTAAAATAGTGAGCTATGATATCCAATCATTGGAACCATATATTTTGCTTATTAAATTGCAAATTCATGGGGTTTTATGTCCATAACCCAGCCTTCTGAAACCTTTTCTGTAGGGTTATCTGGTACCTCAGTCACAAAGACAGTACTGCTCATCCCACTGATCTTTGCCTTGTGATTCTAAAAAGAATGAAGTCTCCTTGATTAAAAAAAAAAAAAAATCTAAATACAACAAGCCTGTCTGACCCCCTACATAGTTCCAGGTAGGCCTGTTCTGAAGGCCACCCTTGTACAGTTTGTTTGTTGTTTTACGTCCTAGCAACATCTAAGATCATATCACGTCGCATACCGACTTGTGACGGTGCGGAATCATGGCCACTGTATAGTGCTGCCCCACTTGAAGACCAGGCCACCAGCACCATGACCTGATATCCCACTCAGTCATATTATCCTGATACTGAGCCAACCAGTCCTTGCCCTATCCTAATAATGCCGAGCGGCAGGCTAGGAAGCGACAAGTATACATTTTGTAAGTCATTACAGGGTAGGAACAGTAATTGTGACCATCACAAGCTTCGACGACCTGCAGCTCAGTTATAACAAACGAGGGTCGCAAGCTTGAGATTCCCTCTCATAGAGACGCATTGGCGGGACGGAAATCAATTTGGTTTGACGAGAGTATTTCTCTCAGCTCCAAGATATGAGTTACGCGCCCCCTTGTCACATCGATCTTCCGGAATGTTTGTGGATCATGGAACCTCACGGCAGTGCTCCAAACCATGGAAACGAGGTTCTACCGCAAGATACTACATAGCCGAAACATTTAGTCAAAGCAGATGAGATTTCCGTTATAGCCTATAGCTCCGTTCACACAGCACAACTTTAGGCCGAACTAATGAAGCAAACTAGATGAAGCAAACTAGGCGTGAAAGTGTGTCGTGTCCACACATGCAGTACTTGGGTCGGTTTAAGGCGGAAATCGATATCTGCACATGAGCAAGTCAAGACTAACCAGCGCCAGTTTCGCTTAGTCGACGTCGGCACTAGAGAGTGTGGGTTCGAACTAGATATGTATAGACTGAATCATATTGTTTTGGAACCCTAAAAACTTCTGCTGGGCAGTGAAAACCTTAAAATAAATCATGAAAAAAACATCTGTGCACCTCTATCCAGTTCATAGACCAAATTATATAATATGCGCTTTTGATCGACTGGAAAGTCAACAAACTAAGGTCTCGACTGCGCATGCGTGTCACGTCCTTAATCCGCCTCAAGTAAGTCGGTTGGGTTCACACATGCCACTTATGTCGATTTAAGCTAAATCGCTTCATCTACCTCGCGAGGTGGTTTACTTGAAGCGAACTAGATGAATCGATTCAGCCCTAAATCGCTTTAGCGTAGCGTCTACACGGCGAATGTGAGGCGAACTAGGCAAGTTGATTTAGATGAAGCGTTTTAACTCGCCAGTGTGAACGGGGCTTATGACAAATAGACAGAGCTAGGGAATATTTAGTCAGCATAGTTCAAAGGAATTGCAAAATAACTAGTCTAATTGTATCTAACCATCACATCACCCCTAACGACTTTAAAATGTATACTTGTCGCATCCTAGCCTTGTACTCGGCATTACTAGGATAGGGCAAGAACTGGTTAGCTCAGTATCAGGATAATGTGACTGAGTGGGAAATCAGGTCATGGTGCCACCAGACTGGTATCTCCCAGTGCGACAGCACTATAAAGACACCGTCAGTACACACTGTTACAAGTGTCACAAGTCGGTGTCCCTCCTGATAAGGCTTGTGCTAGGACGTAAAACCCCAACAAACATCGTTACATTTAATCAATTGACAGCCAGGTAGGAAAGGCTAAATATAGGTTCCCTGGTGAATATATTCTGTTGTAGTTTTACGTCCTGGCATCATCTAAGGTAATATCAGGATAGTTACCAATTTGTTACAGTGCACACTCATGGTGACTTTATAGTGCTGTCACACTGGGCGACCAGACTCCGAACACGATACCCCAATATCCCACTCAGTTACATTATCCTGACACTAAGCCAACCAGGCCTTGCCCTATCAATGCCGAGCGCCTGGCTAGGAAGCGACAACTATCAATTTGTAAGTTAGTTAGTTGGTCATTGGAGTTTTTCGTCCTGGCAACATCTAAGGTCATATCAGGACGGCAATTTGTAAGTCATTGGTCTGACTCGATAAGGGTGTTCTTTGTGGTAGAGTGGTTAGAGTGTCTGACTTTTTTCTAGGTCGGACTCCTAATCTGAAGGTTGGTGGTTCGATTCCCCGTGCTCCCTCTCCCACCTCTGCCAATTTGGATTTTCACTGCTGTGCATATAACTTACAGCGTCATCAAAGGCCGGTTTCTCTCATACCATGTCTATGTGGTGTGGGGTTAAAAATCCCTTGGTTCGGTAAAAGTGTAGGCTCGGGCTTTCTATCGACAAGCTGTCTAATGGTGAAAACAAGTCTATTCAGACTTATCCATGATAGGCAGTATAAATCTTCAAGAAGAAGAAAAGAAAAAACTAAAAATAAGGGTTTCGAATCCCACGATCTACCAAGACGGGAGACGGATTCCCAACTAATTCGGCCATCCCGTCTGATCTGAATAACTATGGTGTGTTGACCTAACTATTAGTAGTGTGTTCATACCAAACAGCTGGTGGGTACTTTTTGGACTCACGTGCCCACCGCACAAATATCCCTGGGGATGTTGTTGTGATAGCAGATTACGGACGCTGCAAGTGCAGTTAGGGATTTCACGTTGAGCTGTTCGACACCATAAAGCGAGACCATAAAGTGTCTGGCCATGAGGATACGCGGCTATTTGCATAAAAAGTGTGACCCATGGGTTTGCAGCAGAAACTGCGGTAAGCTCCCAATACGACCGCACCTCTTCACATACTCACACGATGTATCACTCAAGTCAAAGCCGCCATCGATCAAGGACCCATCGTATGACACCAACTTTGAGCATCCATTCCCACCGCCAACGTGGGAGATTTACACGTTTGGACTATTGTTGCTTCCTGCGTAGGTTCAGAGAAGTATGCCAGTAAACCACAGCATGCTTTTCAAGACAGCATATTTTTGTCTGTTTGTTGTGGTTTTACATCCTGGCAACATCTCAGGTAATATCAGTATGGGTACCGACTTGTGACAGTGCGCAATCATGGCGACTTTATAGAGCTGCCAAATTGCTAGACCAGACCGACCACACCATTTCCCGATATCCCACTCATTCACATTATCCTGACACTGAGCTAATCAGTCCTTGCAATATCCTATTTAGTCAGCATGCTTGTGTTAGGACGTAAAACCCCAACAAACAAATATCTAATACCGAGCGCCTTTCCAGGTAGCACCAGGTATAAATTGTAAGTAATTTTTTTGACTCGGCTGGGTTTCAAACTTTCGACCTTCCGCACGGGAAGCCTGCGCTCTACCGATTCGGCCACTGCGTCCGGTGTCTAGGTATTTGTGTTGTTTGTTCTATGTTCAATCACGTTTACTGACACTTATTTTGTTTAATAGGTGAGAATGTTGACGTTTGCAGAACAAGGTAAGGCATAAATAAAAGATCACCTCGTAGCTCCCCACTCTCTGTGCCCTGAGTACAAAAGAAAAGCTTGTTTTATTTAACAACGCCTCTAGAGCACATTGATTTTTATCATCAGCTATTGGACATCAAACATATGGTCATTCTGACATATTTCTTTGGAGGAAACCCACTGCCACCACATAGCTTACTCTTTCCGATAAGCAGTAATGGGTCTCTTATATGCACTTTCCCACAGATAGGACAGTAAATACCACAGCCTTAAATGAACCAGTTGTGGACCACCGGTTGGAACGTAAAATAGCCCAAACTGCAAATGTGTCCACTGAGCAGGATCGCTCGCATGACCGACACCTTCACAGGTGGACACTCTACCGCATGAACTATGCATCGCTCCCCTCGTGGCCTGAGTGATATGCAGCTACTTTGTCGCCGATACGTCGTGTGACACCGATTCAGTCACAAAGAGCAAACCTTTCGTCGCATTAATTCCCAAATACCTGCCGCCATCTTGATGGCAGATTTGTTGCCCTTCTCTACACCGCTTTGCCGCAATGATTCACTCACTTGTTCCTGCCAAATTATGGTAGCTGTATGATTATGTGCATTATATCTCTTTTTCACTCTCTCTCTCAACAGATAAGATTTCCTATATTTAACATTTTAAAATATTTTTAATTATGGTTTTCACAGCGTTGTTCCTTACAACCTTTCCCATGCTGGGCACTTTAATCCAGACTATTTTGGAGATGAATTCCCACTCTTTTGTGCATTATTGAAACCACCATTTGGTCACATTTCGTGAGACAGATGATCATTTATATTATATATATATATATATATAATATTATATAATTTATATAATATATATAATATATATAATATATTATAATTATATATATATTATATATTAATATATTATAAGATTTATATATATAATGTTATATTATAATATATATAATATATATAATGTATATAATATATATAATATATATAATATATATAATATATGAAGAGTTAAGGCACAAAACCCCGTAGAACGCCAATACAAAAATTGGGATAAACATTAGAATCATTCCTACCATTTTGGCTATTGCTCCATAATGACATCACCACAACAAAAGTGGAATTAGTCAGAATTAAAATTATTTTCAGGAACTTTCTCTCTCTCTATTTCTCTCTCTCTATCTATCTATCTATATATATATAGGATGTATAATGAATTATGCAAATATAAAACAGGCGGAGTTTCATTATTATTATTATTATTCCGTATATTTGTTTATTATATTATTGTCCAATCGCTGACCTGCCCTGGATTTGCCCCGTCTAGCCGGGCCCGAGCGCCACCACCGGGCGATATCTGCCCCGGGCATTCACTTTGCCTCCGTATTTCAAACTTTACTGATATGCCCTTTTTATTGTGCACATCATAGACGCTCAATAAAGTGTCCGACCCAACACTCGTCTTCCTTCTCTTCTTATTACATAGCCTAACTTTATATATATATATTTATTATATATATATATAAAGTTAGGCTATGTAATAAGTAGAGAAGGAAGACGAGTGTTGGGTCGGACACTTTATTGAGCGTCTATGACATGCACAATAAAAGGGCATATCGGTAAAGTTTGAAATGTGGAGGCAGAGTGACTGCCCGGGGCAGATATCGCCCGGTGGTGGCGCTCGGGCCCGGCTAGCCGGGGCAAATCCCGGGCAGGTCAGCGATTGGACAATAATATAAGTAACAAAGTATACGGAATAATAAATAATAATGAAACTCCGCCTGTTTTATATTTGCATAATTCATTATACATCCTATAAG